>JAUPFV010000001.1:144173669-144536411 GCA_036936605.1 Limnanthes douglasii subsp. nivea | reverse complement strand
CAATTTTCTTCGGATCTATCGGAAACTAAGAAGCCCATATTATCCTAAACATGTGACTTAAACCTCATATTGGAGATATTTTAAAAAAATTAGATTTTTTAAGGAGATCACATGAGATGAAGTGATAATTCGATATTTGGATTGGTAGTTTGTGTATTTTATTTGAAATACCGTAAACTTTTTAGTTCAATTTTGTTAATATTAGTCTCTTGTGTATTTCCCTTCCTACAATAGCTTTAACACCAAAGATGAGGGGTAGATTTAGAGGGTGGCCAAATATTTAATGGCATACCCTACATTGAAAAAAAAAATGTTTAGTTTAGTGGTAAAGAGCCTTGTGTTTTTACTCTAGGTTATGAGTTCAAACCGATCTAGACTTCAAACCTCATAAGCCAATCACAACTTATTATATTTAAATAAATAAATACTTATTATATAAGTTTATTAATCATGTAGTTTATTAATTATATTTAAGTAATATATTTTATATATAATTTACTAAAAATATGTTTTAGAGTGATTTAATTTGTAATTGTATTTAAGTTTTCAAATAATTTGGTTTTTTCTTATATTACTATTGAATTTTGTTGATGGTAGTTTGATTTGTTTACAGAATGTTGTGCAAGTATTTTATGCATACCCTTAGATTTCTGGAGTCTAATAATTTTATAATTGGAAATGAAATAACTGAAGGACCATCCAAAGAAACTAATTCTACTCCTTCTTTAAGCGATCCATCATCTTCAAATAACATATTTAAAAAAATGGGATATTTGGAGTTGGATCATCGAAAAAGAACTCAAATTCTTAAGTATCATCCAAATTATCAAGATTTCTAGTTCTCTATCTGCCCCCGCCAAAGATTATGGATTTGTTTTGTTTTTGGATGTTGGTTTTTCCAGCTTCCGTTGATGATATTATTTTATTGGTTCCGTGATTTTGGTGTAAACATTAACTATATTTTCTAGAAAAAGTCGAAGAAAATATGGTCGATTACCAAAGTAGTTGGTAAGATGTTAAAATTTTCGATTAGTCAATTTGAGTTTAAATTAAAACTAGAATTAATTAATAAATATATCGACTGAAGTATAGGTTAAATTAATCAGTGGAAATGTGAATTGGGTATCATTTGGAAAATATGAACTGAGAATTATGAGTTAATGTGAACCGAGAATCATATATTAAATTTGAATCGCAAATCACGGGTTAAATATGAATTGAGAATCATGTGGTAAATCTGAAATGAGAATCATTTGATAAATGCGAACTGAGAATTATGGATTTAATAACTAAGAATCGTGGGCTAAATATGAACTTAAAAGCATGGGTTAAATGCGAACTAGGAATTATAGGTTAAATCTAAACTAAGAAACAAGGTATAAATGTGAAATGTGAATCATGAGTTAAATGTAATTGAAAATAATGGTCGAATTATGAATCATAAATCATGGATTAATTGTGAACTGAAAATCATGGATAAATGCAAACTGAGAATCATAGATTAAGTGCGAACTTAGAATCATAGGTTGAATGCGAATTGTGAATCATGGGTTAAATGCGAATTATGAATAATGGGTTAAATGCAAACTGAAAATCATGTTTTAAATGTGAACTGAGAATCATAAGTTAAATGCAAACTAAACATCGTGGTTTAAATGGAAAGTAAGAATCATTGATTAAATGTTAATCGTGAACTATAAGTCAACTGTTTTTACGAAAAAATATGATAAAATTAAATATGTGTGTTTTCCAGTAAGAAAATAAATAAAAACAAACTTAATAAACTTCAATCTCATTCTCTTTTTTGGATGGTTCACAAAGTGCTTCTGTAAGCAGCTATGTATACATGGACTATAGCTATAGCTAATTAAGACCTATCATCAATACAGTCAGATTGTATCTTCACTGAATATAATCAATACAGTCATACCAATATCTTTACGGCTAAATATATGATTGTACCTAGTGTAACCATCAATTTTTTAATGTTCACAGTTACTTTATAATAAATACAAATTTAATTTAATACTCTCCCTCAAGTTCGAAAGTATAAATCAAAGACTCCCAACTTGCTACACAAAATAAAAAAGTGATCTTTCTCAAGTGCTTTAGTAAATATGTCTGCCAATTGCATCTTTGTAGAGATATCGAATGTGTGAATTATCTTATCCTGGATTTTTTATCGAATTATATGACAATCAATCTCAATATGTTTAGTACGCTCATGAAAAACAGGATTAGATGCAATATGTAAAGTCGTTTGATTATCACAAAATAATGATGTCAGTTTGTCCAATTCGACCTTCAAATCTGTAAGTATGTATCTCAACAAGGTTAATTCCAAACAAGAATTCGTCATTGCTCTATATTCTGCTTCTGCAAATGATCGTAAAACATTAGTTTATTGCTTTGATTTCTATGGTATGAGTGATGATCCAAGAAAAACACGATATCCAGAAATAGAACATCTTGACATACGACATCCACCCCAATCTGAATCACAAATGGCACTGAGTGTGAGATTGTTTTCTGATTGAAAAAAAAAAGACCCTAACCTTGTGATTTCTTGATGTAACGGAGGATTCTTAATGCTGCTTCCCAGTGTGGCTTCATAGGTGCTCCCATAAATTGGGTCAATGTACGCATCGAATATAGACTGTCAAATATATTAACCTGCCAACCAGTTGGCGATATCTAGTCGAATCATGAAGTAACTCACCGTCTTAATTGGTTAATTTCAAATTCTGCTCCATTGGAAATTTTTCAGGTTTTACTCCTACCAATCTTGTATCCTGTAAAATATCTAATGCATATTTTCTTTGAGATATAAAGATTCTTTTCTTAGATCGAGAAAATTCAATATTTAGAAAATATTTTAAATTTCCAAGATCTTTAATGTGTAAATGTTGGAGTAGATAATTCTTCAACAATTTGATTCCATTCAAGTAATTCCCAATAAATAGGATATCATGAACATAGATGAGAATAATAGTGAACTTGTTACCTTGATATTTACTAAAAATTAAGTAATCTACTTTTGATTGTATGTAACCTACAGTTTTGACAGTAGCTGAAAAAGTAGAGAACCAATTGTGGGATGCTTGTTTCAAACTGTAAATAGACTTCTAAAGCCGACATACCAAATTCTCCCGTGTCAGTAGAGACCAGGAGGTGGAGACATATATACTTCTTCATCTATATTTCCACAAAAAAAATAAATTGTGAACATGTATACCAATTTCTGGATGCTGCAAGAGTCAACAAACATCGAAGAGTGGTGAGTTTAGCAGTTGGAGAAAATGTCTTTTGATACTCAATACCTCCAACTTAGGTGTAGTCTTTAGCCACCAAACGGGATTTATATCGCTCAATGGTTCCATCGGAGTTGTATTTGATCTTATAAACCCAACGACATCTGATAGGTTTGTGCCCTGGATGAAGGAGAACCATTTACCAAGTGTTATTATATTCTAGAGCCTGAAGTTTAGTGGACATGGCTTGGCACCATAGTGGATCACGGTTAGCATGTTCAAAAGATGAATGCTTTGTTGATGTTGTTAACAAAGCTAGAAAAGCACGATGGTTAGGGTAGAAACGTAAAATTGAAATCCGAGAGGAGAGAGGATACCTTGTAGATTTACAAGAACTTGATTGTGTTGAAGATTGATTGATTCCTGGTAGACATGTCGTAGTCTTGGTGCCATATATAAGGTTGATGTGGCGGGTGGAACAACAAACCGATATATTATTTGGAACGGTAAGAGAATAAGTCTTGATTGAGAGATGTGAGGTTATAGAAGGTGTTGGTGGAGCAGAAGGTGATGATGGAATGATGGTGTTGAATTCATAACTGATTCTGGAAATGTATGAGATTTAGAGGTTGAAAGTGTGAGATTTTTGGAGCTGGATGGAGATGAAAGAGATAATGACTGAGGTTTTGAGTAATATGATGTATGATTGGGAAGTTGAACTGATGAGTTAGGTGCTTGATTGAAAGATGCTGAGGATGATTGGTTTGAATAAAGAAATTTAGATACAAGATTAAAGGGAAATATATTTTCCTCAAAGTGGACATCACTGCTTATGGAAACTTAATATGTATGTAAATCAAGAACTTGTAGCCCTTGTTTTAATGTGGATACCCAAAAACAAAAATTGATGCACGAGAGTCAAATTTATGTTTGGGATGAATATTAGTTACATAACATGCACCACCACAAAAGCGTAAGTGCGTGAGTGAGAGAGACCGATTATATAATACCTTGAATGGGAATTTGTTTGGAAATAAAGGATTAGAAATGTGATTGATCAAATAAATGATTGTTAAAATACAATTCACTCTAAATTCAAATGGTACATTTGATTGAAACATGAGAGAATGAGTAACATTTAAAATATATCGATCTTTTTGTTCGACAACTCCATTTTGTTGTGGGGTATAAACACAAGAATTTTGAAGCTCAATGCCTTTGTTTTGAAAACAAATATGAAGAGGAATAAATTTAGTACCATTATTCACTCTTATTGTTTGAACATCTGTTTGAAATTGGGTTTTGACGAATTGCACAAAATTAGTTAATAAAAATTGTATTTTTGATTTATGTGCATAAGAGATGTCCATGTGTGTGGAGTAAAATCGTCAATAATTATAAATAAATAACGTGAACCAGTATTTGAAGGAACTTTGTGAGGACCCCATATATCACAATGTAATAAGGAGAAACGAAAATTTTTATTTATCGAGCTTTTAGGAAAAGGCAAGCGTGTTTGCTTTTCTTGTGGGCAAATTGTGCAATTATTTCCTAACTCCTTATGAATACTTAGAAGTAAATGTGAAAGTAACTTAAAATGAGACAAATATGGATAGCCTATGTGTAAGTTCCATAGGTGAGATGACTGAGAAACCATACCAATAGTCGATTTATTTGTTGATAGATACATATAGTATAAAGCACCACGTTGTCTACTCGAGCCAATCATCTTCCCTGAAACCAAATCATGCAAAATAAAATAGTCACGAAAGAAAATGATGCAACAATTTTATTTTTTGGTCAGTTTGCTAGCTGAAATTTAATTTAAATTAAAGGAGGGTACACACAAGATATTTGTAAGGGTTAATTTTGAATGAAAACTAACCGTGCCAGTATGAGTTATTTATGGTGTTGCATCATTTGATAAAGTAACATTAGTTATAATGGAAGGGTTGGGATCGGTTAAGAGTGATATGTGAGAGACAATATGATTTGTGGCGCCAGCATTCGAAATCTAAGGACTTGTACTATTAGAATTAACAAACACAATAATAGATGGAATCATACCTGCAGCAGACGTATATGCATCAACATTACGAGAATTATTGTGATTAAATGTACTAATTGCTTGTGCTAAGGTAGTGGTTTGGATCTTTGATTGGAAAGTGTAAGAATCGTCAGTCATGGTGATTGTGTTTTGTTTTTGTAAAAATTATGACTTTTTTAAAATAAAATGTAATTTTTTTTGAAAGAATGAGAATTATTATAATAAAGAGAATTATGAATTATGCTCTGATATCATGTCAAGAATATATAAGTGTGAATACTAGTATGATATTGTCTGTTTTAAGTTATTAACCCGCACAACTTTATTTCTAGATGTACTCCCAAAAGGCCTCATACAAGTTGAGATGTTTTATTCTCTTGTATATTGTATATTACTTTCAGTCTAAGCGACGTGGGACAGTTGATCAAGTGAGGGATCGAGTTTATGCTCTAATACTTCTCCTAAAACTTGATCGTGATATGATTGGCATTATATTTCTCATGGTTATATGTAATGGGTATGGTATTTCTCATGACGAACATGGCCGCCTGTTAAACACATCGCTTAGAACATTTGGCTCTGCTACCATGATAAAAGTAAAGATGTATTTTTTGTGAAAAAAATAAATAAAAATAAACTTAATAAACTTCAATCTCATTCTTTTTTGGGTGGTTTACAAAGTGCTTCTGTAAGCAGCTATATATATACATGTATTATAGCTACGGCTAATTATAAATGTAATCTTGGACCAATATATTTACACCTAAATAACTAGTATAACCATTGATCTATTTTAATATTTTAATGTCTACGGTTATTTTACAATAAATAAAATTTTAATTTTATAAAATATATAAAAATAATTCAAACATATCAAGAATAGATTTAGTTTTTTTTCCTTCCAAAACTGCTATACTAATGATATTCTTTTAAAAAATAGAAATGCAATTTGAAATATACCACTTCTAGAAGTTTTAATAGAAAATAAATAATACACATGTCATGTTGAGGACAAATGCAGGTAATTCAAGAGGAATCATGTTTATCTAAATATGTAAAAGTGATGTAAAATGTTAGTTGAATTTGAACCAGTAGCAGTATCCGTAAAGGATAAACTATTTATTTTTAAAATTAAATACTCGATATATGTTTTTCTTATGCATTTTATTATCAATATAATTTTATTGATTTGTTTTTAACTTAATTCATCTTTATTAAGGCAGATTTTTTATTTATTTCTATTTAACACAGTCAAACAAACCTCCTACGAATAAAAATCTAAACAATATAATAGATTTTATACCTAAATTATCTTCGAATATAAAATTCAGTAAACAACATCTCCTTCTTTTATTTTATCTAACTTAAAATTTTAAAGGTTCATATCTTTTAAATCATAACTCGAAAAACAAATTTGAAAATACCGTTAGTTTTATTTTTTAAGACGAACAAAACTAGTGCCACTCATGTAGATCTTGAATTTTTTTACGAAATATTTTTAACACGGGTTTTTAAATATATTAAAACACATAAGGATTCGCATCTAACAAAACAAATAAGTTTTTGCATCTAGCAAAGCAAAGAGGTTTATCATCTAGCAAAACAAAGAAGTTTTCACATTTAGAAAAACAAAAAAGGTTTCTCATCTAGCAAAAAAAAAGAAGGTTTCTCATGTGGCAAAACAAATAAGGTTTCTCATCTAGCAAAACAAAAAACGTTTCTCATCTAGCAAAACGAAAAAGGTTTCACATCTAGCAAACAAATAAGGTTTCTCATCTAACAAAACAAAGAAGGTTTCGCATATTCTTCGTTTACACTATAAAATTAAAATTTTAAAAGTTCGTATATTTTATCAACTCGGAAAAAAAAATCCGATAATACTATTGGTGGTTTTGTTTTTTAAGACGAACAAAACTAGTATAACTCATGATATTTGATTTTTTTTTTTAAACATATATTTCATTTCAATGCAACTCTCACCCAAAATTGTCTGGCATTACATACAATTCACATATATTGTTTAATGAATGAAAAAAAAAATTCTTCTATTGTCTAATATTCCTAATTTATATATTGATTTGGTTGCAAATGGAATAGTTTCATGACTAATTATTTGAGAATAGAAAAATTGTATGTGTATTCAGATGAGGACCAATAAAAGGTTTAGAACCGATAAAATAGTGTAGTATGAGTTAACTTTAAGAAGAACCGATGGATATTAGAAACGGAGTTTCACTCTCATAAATCGGAATGCAAAATAGTTATGGAGTGCACAAGCCTCTTTTAGACTTCATTATCGGTTCCACTAAGATTAGAGGTCTCAAAAAGGCGAACTGGGCTTAGAAGCCGCTCAAGCAAAAAGTTTGTTACCTTCGTCTAAATTTTCAAGCTAAAAAACAAAATGAGTTATCCAAGCTGATATAAAAAGAAAAGAAAAAGAAAAGCCTAAACAAGCTGATATAAAAAGAAAAGAAAAAGAAAAGCCTAAACAACATCTTGTGGATTAGTCCAATTGTTGCGGGAGCACGCTTGAGTAAAGTTTGTTCAATCTAGAGTTTTTATAAGGGCAAGGTTATATTCAGACCCCATTTGGCTATAAAGAGACCTTAGATCAAAAAAATTATTTTATTTTATATAAAATGACCATTTTACCCATCATATAAATCAACTTTTCAACCAATAATCTAACCATTTTCTTCTTCTTCTCCTACTAAACTTCTCTCTAAAACTAATCTAATAGCCAAATAATGAATTACATTAAAATCTAACCAATTTATTCATCTTCTCCAACCAAACTTCTCTCTAATTTTTAATTATGTTTTAATATCGACTTGTGAAACTTTCTGGTTGGGTAAATCGGCTTGCTCGGATAGGTTCATTGTGCGATTGTCTTCTTTCTGAAAGTCTTCAAGTAACGACAGTAAGAAAGTCTTCAAGTAACGACAATAAAACAGCTGCCTGAATACCACGACTATACAGAAGATGGAACTGGATCCCGTACGGCAACAAGTCCAAGGGGCTCGACCGAAATCTACGAGATTGATCAAGACAAACAGCTTCTATCCCCCTCCTCTAGAACTGGGCAAGTATCTTTTGTCAAGGAGGCAGTGAACTCAACCTAACCCTGACATGCGCGTAAAGAACTGAAGTTTTGTAATTGTTGGTTGAAAATTTGAATCGTATTCATGTACTAGATAACCCCGTGTTTATACACTACGAAAGATGTATAATTTATCCTCGGTTGTTTTATTATAAAAAAACAAAAAGGGTAGAAAGAGATAGAGAGGATTAAGAATTTAAATCGAAATAATTTGTTTGTTTGATTTAATTTTGCCTTTTGTGAATTTCTCTGTGTTAGTTATATATAATCGACACTTTTCATCGGAATTAGAAAGAGAGAAGAGAGAAGAGAGAAGAGAGAAGAGAGAAGAGAGAAGAGAGAGGGCAGAGAAAAGAAAAGAGATAGTTTTCATCATAATTAGAAGAAGAGAAAAGATTGGAGAGAGAAAGAGAAGGTTAAGAAGATAGATATTGGGCTCAAAAGGGTTTACATATTAAGAGTGTTTTAGTAAAATTTGGGATCTTAACCTTGCTTTTTCTATAAATGTTTCGACACGAAGTAAAAATTATTATGGGTATTTAGGGTATTAGTGGATCTTAAATGGTAAATATTTGAATGGGGATTTTTTCATAAATACACGAAAATATGAGTCTTGAGTGGTACTTAACTCTTTTATTTATAATATAAATTTATTATAAATAAATTAACAAAATTTATTATTTATTAAATAACCTTCTAAATATGATTTCATAAGTTATATTATTATTCGTGTTATAGAAAATTTATATTATTATTTATACTTATTATTAATGTTATATTGAAAATAAAAAAATAAAAAATATTATTTTTATTATCGTACCACAAAAAACATTATTTTTATTATTGAATAACAATTTTTTTTTAAACACCAATATTTATTATAATATAGTGAAAATATGTTTCACATTAAAAAATGTAGTTTTAAAAAATATAAGAGACAAAAAAAGGTAAAAATAATTATGTTAATACGGTTATGGACATTGGTTATGGACATTGGGTTATTTGGTACTACAAAAATAAAAGTAAAATGGATGAATTTCGTGCTACTTCTAAAGTAATTATCAACCATGTTACTAATATTATTACAAGTCTTAACTACTATAACAGGTTTAAAGCTAGGCAGTGGAAGTAGTGTGAAGATGCTGCCATTATTACTCTTGGCTGCACTAATCATCTACGTTTCAAAAAGAAAATTTTGTACCTAACCTGGAAACCTCCTCAGCCTGGTCGCTTTAAACTGAACTCAGATGCTAGTTGTTCATCCTCTGGTGAAGCTTCTGGAGCTGTTATCATCAGAGACCATACTAGAGCCATGGTACTTGGTTATGGCAACAATTAGGGTCTGCTCCCTCTGATCCTAGCGGAAGCCAGAGCAATCCATGATGGACTGCAAATCTGCAAAATCAAAGGATATAAGAATGTTGATTTAGAGACAGATTCTGAAATAATTATCTGTTGTGAATGAGTCGAATAGTGCCTTGACAGTGTACTGTGTCCGGCAGTACAGTTTTGTGTTGTGATAGTGATATTGTCCAATTACTTGAGTTAGTCTTGTGGTATGAGCCCATTAGTCCCATAGTCTAGTAAGTCTATTAATTCCCTATAAATAGATTACTAGGACGACACAAAACACAATCTGAAATCTGTAACATTTTCTATCATAGTGAAACTCTTTTCTCTGGCGGCGCCCGTGGACGTAGACAATTGTCAAACCACGTTAAATCCTGTGTTTCATTTAAATCTTTCATTCGCATATATTCTGTGCTTGCATAGTATTTTATAACAAAATTGGTATCAGAGCCACGTGGTGAAATTAGGGCTTTTGCAATTAGGGTTTCACAATGGCGTCTATAGCAACAAAACACATGATTGAAAAATTTGATGGGGGATCCAGCTTTGCATTGTGGAAGATTAAACTGAAATCTTCATTGGTACTGCAAGGGCTGTGGAAGGCTGTGGAGAATAAGTTACCAGAAGAGATGAAAGAAGAGGAGAAACAAGATCTTCAAGAAAGGGCTTTGTGCTGGATTTTAATGAGTGTGAAAGACAATGTGCTTCGCGAGATTAGTGGTGAGAAGACTGCTGCCTGCGCATGGAGAAAGCTAGGAGATATTTACTCAGAGAAATCAGTAGTAAACCGATTATATTTGAAGAAACGTTTGTATGATTTCAGATTGAAAGAAGGTATGTCCATAACAGAGCACCTAGATAATTTTAAAATAATTATAATGGACTTGGAGAACACAGATATCAATATTGAGGATGAGGATCAAGCTTTGTTTGTATTGAGATCGTTACCAGCTCCCTATGAAAACTTCTTAGATACCATTATGTATGGTAAGGATAAGTTATCGCTAGCAGATGTCAAAGGGGCACTGAAATCAAAAGAGATGAGACAGTTGCAGCCAGATAATCAAGCTGAAGGGGAAGGTCTTATGACTAGGGGAAGATCTAAAAGCAAAGCGAGTTCTTTAAGAAGGAATAACTTGAGGTCCAAGTCAAGGGTGAAGCACTCAAACTGTTATGAATGCGGTGAGCAGGGTCATTATAGGAGAGATTGTCTAAAACTGAATGGTAAGAAGGGAAATCAAAAGGAAAATGCAGCAAACATTGTTGAAGGTGTGAACAATTCCGACGATAGTGAAAACAGTGGTAAAGGAGATGTATTGTCCGTGAGTTCAGACTTTGGGAAAAACTCTTGGGTACTTGATATTGGAGCTACATATCACATGTGTCAGTTCAAGCAGTGGTTTGATACGTACAAGCCAATGCAGGGAACTTTCTATTTAGGGAACAATCATTCGTTGACTGTTGGTGGTATTGGTAACGTCAGAATCATAATGTTTGACGGGGTTGTTAGAATCTTGACGTGCTGGCATGTTCATGGGTTAAAAAGAAACCTGATTTCTCTTAGGACTCTAGACTCTCGGGGTTACAAGTACCATGCAGAAAATGGTGTAATCAAAGTGACAAAAGGCTCAATAGTATGCATAAAAGGTAGTTTGCAGAAGGGTCTTTACATTCTCCAGGGGAGTGTTGTTATGGGCGATGCTGTCGTAGCATCATCAGGGAGTAATAGCCAAAGTAGGCAGAATCAAAATAAGTTGTGGCATTGGCGTCTTGGTCACATGAGTGACAGAGGATTAGCTGTTTTGGGAAAGAGAGATTTGTTGAAAGGGTATAAAGTAGAATCATTGGGATTTTGTGAGCACTATGTGTTTGGTAAACAAACTAGAGTCAAATTCAGCAAATCGACTGTAAAAAAGACTAAAAGCAAAGTGGACTACATTCACTTAGATCTTTGGGGTCCAAACAGAATTCCATCCAAGAGCGGAGCCAAATACTACATGAGTTTGATTGATGATTATTCAAGGATGGTGTGGGTTTACTTTCTGAAAACGAAAGATGAGGCATATTCAACCTTTGTCAAATGAAAGACGATGATTGAGAAGCAAACAGGAAGAAAAATCAAACGTCTTAGGACAGATAATGGGTTAGAATATTGCAGTCGTGAGTTCAACGAGTTCTGCGAAGCTGAGGGAATAGTGCGCCATCGCACTTGTTCTAGAACACCACAACAGAATGGAGTCGCGGAAAGAATGAACAGAACGCTTTGTGATAAGGCACGAAGTATGCTCTCACATTCCGGTGTGGGAAAGGATTTTTGGGTTGAAGCTATCAATACAGCGTGTTACTTGGTGAATCGGTCTCCATCAACGGCTATTGATTGTAAAACTCCTTTTGAGATTTGGTCTGGATCGTCGGCTGATTATGAACATTTGAGGGTGTTCGGTTGTCCTGCGTATGCTCATGTGAAAGATGGTAAGCTTGAGCCGAGGGTAAAGAGATGCATATTTCTAGGATATGATACTCGAGTGAAGGGATATAGGTTATGGTGTACCTCTCCAAAGTCTCCAGGTTTTCTCATCAGTAGGGACGTTACTTTTAATGAGTTTACTTCGATAGACAGTCAGAAGGAAGTAGGAGAAATTGTCGAATCATGATCGTTTGTGAGTAAACAGGTGGAGCTTGAAGTAGAATCAGTTCCTAGCAAGTCCAATAATTCAATTGGTTCTGAGGTGGATCCAGAATCAGGAGGTGAAGCGTCAGCATCGGATGATAGTGATGATGATGTGCCCGAACCAGAGCAACAACCTTATAGCATAACATTGGGCAGAGAAAGAAGAGATATTAGACTTCCAAAAAGGTATGTGAATCTAGTTGCATATGCTCAGTCAGTTGCAGAAGAAGTTGAGATGCAGGAACCTAGTAGCTACAAAGAAGCTATAGCAAGTTCAGAGGCAGATCGATGGATTGGTGCTATGGGAGAAGAGATTGAATCTCTTCATAAGAATCAAACATGGAAGCTTGTTGACTTGCCTAAAGGACAGAAGATAGTAGGCAGTAAATGGGTGTTCAAGAAAAAGGAAGGTAATCCAGGGGTTGAGGCATCTCGATTCAAAGCAAGACTGGTCGCTAAGGGTTTTACTCAAAGGGAAGGAATCGATTTCAATGAAGTGTTTTCTCCAGTGGTGAAGCATAGTTCGATTCGAGTTTTGTTAGCTATAGTAGTTTTGCAAGATTTAGAGCTTGAGCAGTTGGATGTGAAGACTGCGTTTCTACATGGTGAATTGGAGGAGCAAATCTACATGAGACAACCAGAGGGATTTATCGAACCTAATATGGAGGACAAAGTTTGTCTGCTGAAAAAATCATTGTATGGTTTGAAACAATCACATAGGCAATGGTACAAACGTTTTGATACATTCATGGTGTCAAAAAGGTTCACGAGGAGTCCATATGATAGTTGTGTGTATCATTAAAAGATGTCATATGATTCTTATGTTTAATTATTGTTGTATGTGGATGATATGCTTATTGCTGCTTGTAGTATGTCACACATTGTACAGTTAAAGAAGCAACTTAGTGTCGAGTTTGAGATGAAGGATCTGGGTAGAGCAAAGAAAATTCTTGGTATGGAGATTATCAGGAACATAAATTTAGGAACATTACACTTGTCTCAACGAAGCTATATTGAGAAAGTGTTAAAACGATTCAACATGTTTGATGCTAAAGTAGTTAACATTCCTTTTGCTACTCATTTCAAGTTGTCTGCAGTAGAAGCGGCCAAGGACGATGTTGATTTGGAACAAATGTCGAAGGTTCCATATGCAAGTGCAGTTGGTAGTATCATGTATGCTATGGTATGCACACGTCCTGATATTTCACATGCGGTTAGTGTAGTTAGCAGGTACATGGGATGTCCTGGGAAAGGACACTGGCAGGCAGTGAAATGGATACTTCGGTATCTGAAGAATATTGTGAACGTTGGCTTAACTTTTAACAAAACCGATATTGGTGAATCGTTGAATGATGTTGCAGGATCATTGGTTGGTTTTGTTGATTCTGATTTTGCAAGTGATATGGATAAAAGAAGATCTCTGACAGGATATGTATTTACTCTAGTTGGGAGTGTGATCAGTTGGAAAGCACAGTTGCAAGCTACTGTAGCTTTGTCTACAACAGAGGTAGAGTACATGGCGGTAACAGAAGCAGTTAAAGAGGCAATATGGTTGCAAGGTTTGGTGGCAGATTTGGGCTTGGATAGGACTACTACAAAAGAGTTTTGTGACAGTCAAAGCGCCATACACCTTACAGGGAACCAGATGTACCATGAGCGTACAAAGCACATAGATGTCAGGTATCATTTTATTCGTGATATAATATCAAAGGGAATTGTTGATGTGAAGAAAGTGTCTACACACGATAATCCAGCAGATATAATGACCAAGGCAGTATCAGTTCGAAAGTTTAGGGAATGCCTAAACTGGATCGGTGTTCGCAGTATAAAGTGAATGTCTTAAGGGCATTTGGTGAGTCAAAAGAAGAGAAGATTCATTGTTGATAGTGAAGAAAGGATATTCGCCTCAAGGGGAAGATTTGTTGTGAATGAGTCGAATAGTGCCTTGAGAGTGTACTGTGTCCGGCAGTACAGTTTTGTGTTGTGATAGTGATATTGTCCAATTACTTGAGTTAGTCTTGTGGTATGAGCCCATTAAAATAAAAGAGCATTCATTATTGTCCAATTACTTGATATTGTCCAATTACTTAAATTAGTCTTGTGATATTGTCCAATTACTTTAGTTAGTCTTGTGATATTTACTCTATTATATAAAAATTAGGTTTCCTAATATATTTGACTAAATCTAAATACTTTATTGCGATAATTTCCAAATAAAATAAAAGAGCATTCATTAAACAGTGCTCGCAAAATCTAATAGAATATAAGATAATGCTAACTAAATTCAACGCATATAAGACAGAGGGGGCCTACATCGAACCATCCTAAAATATAAAATTGTAAATAGACACGTGCGGAAAAGTTAATTAAATAACAGGTGATGAACCAAAAACAAATGGAGTAATGTTTTTGTCGTCTTGGAACTTGAAGCACGAGGAGAGATGAATCTTCTCCCGATTAGAGAAAAAGTTTAACATAATATACCGATTATTTTATTAGTCTCCGACTCCTACCGTCTATTTCTTTCTGTAGTGGTGTCAAATGGGTTGAACCAGCACCAATCCGCACCGTTTAAATTAGAACCACGGGTTGCGGTCCTGACGGGTTGCAGTCCTGTCGGGTTGCGGTCCTGCCAGGTTGCAGTCCTGCTGGGTTGTTTCTTATGCGGTCCTGACGGGTTGCGTCCGGTTGCAGTCCTAATGGGCCAGTTTCACAGTTAAACCGCCGGTTCAAACCATCAGACGAACCATTTAAGCACCGTTTACCGGTTCAAACCATCAGCCAAATCATTTAACAGAATATTTTATAATGTTATTTAAAATTAATTTGTAAGTGTTTAATTGAATCTAATTTCAATAACTGAGTTAATTATTCTATTTCATGTATTTTAATTTAAATATGTTATCATTTTAATCGAAATTTTATAATCATCAATTACATTCTAAAAAAATAATAGTAATTTGATTTTGAGACGTTTTCTTTTCTAATTATATTTATGTATTTAATATATTTTATTTAATATTATGTAGATATTAAATAAAATAAGTACATCTACTTGTATTTCGATTACAAATTTACAACATTTGAAGTATAAATTTAATATTTGAAGTATTTAATTTTTGAAGTATAAATTTAAAGTTTTAAAAATTGTATAAATTTGGATTATGTTCCAATTGCATAAACACATGTAATTTGGTTGTGAAATAAATTCAAAAATACCAAATGTGTTTGAATTAACTATCTGTAATTTGGTTCTTAAAAAAATTATATTATGATGGCATAATTAAATATAATTAATTAAATATATTTATTTAGGAGATTAACATCATCAACAATATAAACTATCTATTATGTTCCAAATTAACTTGTTAATAATATAAAATTTCTTTCAATAAACTAGAAAAAAAAGGAAGGGTTTATAATATAAAATTTCTTTCATTAATCTAGAGAATTTAATATATATTTTTTTCATAAAAGTACTAAAATTATTAAAAAAACTAATAGTTCGAAAAATCTATTTATAGATTATTTCTTTTAAATAATAGTTCGAATTTCCTATTTAAATAAATTTTTTTATTTTTTTTTAAAATATTAGTGCGCGAAATCCTATATATAAAGTTTTGATTATTTTTAATAGTTTAAAGTGCTTACATTTTAAAAAAATTAAATTTTTTATAAAAAAAATATATTTTAAAAAAAAAAATCAGTCACGGATGACGTCAGCAAGTGACGTCGTGACGTCATCAAGCGGACCATCCGGCCAATCATCCTGATGGTCCGCGCCAACGGCTAGTTCGTTTGAACTAGCCGTTGGTCATCCGGGGCATCCGGGCGAACCGTCTGGATGCCCCGGTTCCAACCGGACCATCCGGATCGATATCTGGATGGTCCGATTTGCCTGTCCGGGCGTCCGGGCGAAACCGTCCGGATGCCCCGGACCGTGTGCCCGGACCATCCGGACGCCCATCCGGATGGTCCGGACGAAAAAAAAAACCAGTTTTTTCAAAAAAAAAGAATATGGGTCTCCCCTATAAATAGAGGAGACCCCAACTCCAACCTCACACACTCTCTAAATCTACTATAAACTCTCTAAATCTCTCAACTTGTTCTAGATTTTGTTATTAAGCTTAACTTTTGTATTTTACATATCGTACTTCTGTTTTCGAAATAGTTAGATTTTTTTTCGAAAAAAAATTGTTATTAGTTATTATTTGTGCTTATTTCCTATTTCCAATGCCGTCTTGTGGCTTCAACAACAGGTTAGGACAAGCAACTCCGAAAACTGATTTTTCGGAATTTTCTTCTTTTATGATGTCTCCTCCACCCGCGAGGGATCCGATCACACGACCCATCAAATGTGCCACTGAACCTACGAATATGAGTAAGACTCTCAAACAAAATTTTAGTTTGAAAATTTCTGATAAGGAGAGGCGAAACTTCAAACTTGTTAGTACTACACGTACGACTGTTAGTAAGACCGCCAAACCAAATTTTAGTTCTAAAATGGTCGACAAGGTGACACGAAGTGTCAAACACCCAACTATAACCAAGACTAAGAGTAAGACCGTTGTTCCTAAACAAAGTCTTAGTACGAAGACGAAGATGGTCGATTTGATTGCTGCTGCGTTAAGTAAGGTTAATCGTGAGACTCGATGACAAGTTTTGGGAGATCCATTACAAATTGCAGCTACTGTTGAGAAAGTTTTGCGACTTAAAAAAGTGGTTAGCGACAAGAGACTAAAAAATGTATTTTAGCAATTGTAATATTAAATATTTTAATATGACTTGTAATATTTTAGCATTTGTAATATTAAATATTTTAATATGACTTGTAATATTTTAGCATTTGTAATATTAAATATTTTAATATGACTTGTAATATTTTAGCATGATAAAATATGTTTTTGGTTTAAAAAATAATAAATAACACTTGTTATATTTAAAACCAAATCACAATAATAAAATTCAAAATGTAATATTAAAATTACAACAATATAACTTAAAAATAATAAATAACACTTATAATATTTAAAACCAAATCACAATAATAAAATTCAAAATGTAATATTAAAATTATAACAATATAACTTAAAAATAATAAATAACACTTGTAATATTTAAAACCAAATCACAATAATAAAATTCAAAATGTAATATTATAATTACAACCATATAACTTAAAAATAATAAATAACACTTGTAATATTTAAAAACAAATTATAGTAATAAAATTCAAAATGTAATATTAAAATTATAACCATAAATTTTGTAATTTTTTAACATGATAAGATATAGTTTTGGTTTGTAATATTAAAATCAACACTACTAATATTAAATCTAAAAACATAATAATAATATTGAAAATGTGATAATAACATAAGTAATATTTAAAATTTTGGACTATATAATAATTGCAACACTTAAAATATTAATAATCAACACTTAAAATATTTTAATCTCAATATTTTTTAAATATAACATTTTGGTTATAAAATAAATAAAATCAGCATAATATTTACCAATAAACCGCCGGTTTTTTACAAATAAACCGTGGTTTCGCAGTCCTGCCGGGTTGCAGTCCTGCCAGGTTGCGGTCCTGCCGGGTTGCTCCTTATGCGGTCCTGGCGGGTTGCGGTCCTGCCAGGTTGCAGTCCTAATGGGCCAGTTTCGCAGGTAAACCGCCAGTTCTTAAGCAGGTTGTCAGCTTTGAACCGTGGTTCCTGAACCATTAGACACCTCTAGTCTCCGGAATTAGTTTGTTGGTAAAAAAACTGAATTGATATAGTTTTATATTAGTGATTATTTTATTCATTTGTACTTATGGTAATCCGATGCAAAATAAAGCCACTTAAGATGGTAGTTTGATAAAGGAAACATAGACGATTTGTTTGGTATACATGCTCAACTAAAATTTTAACGTACAATAAATATCATTAACATTTTTTTTATGAAATTGGTGTTATATGGGTTACTCATAGAATTTTATTAAAAATTCCAAAAAATTTAGAACATTGTTTTAGTCGATAACGAAGTTCACTAAAATTCAGTAAAATAGATTTGACTAAATACAATTGGAAAAGACAAAAAAAATAGTTGAAGAAATTCAACTAAATTGCGGAGGCTTGTCTCTTAAAAGATTGAGAAATGAGATGATGATCAAGCTTTTCGAAAAGGAGAATCATATTGTAAATCTGGAACACATATTGCGGAGACTTATCTCTTATGAGAATCATTTTGCTCAACAGAGTTGTTGTGTTGCTGCTTTAGTCAGATGCTAATTGGAGACGAATATTTAAAAGATCTGCAATAAAAGTATAATACATGTAAATACTTATCTTAATGATAGAAACATGGGTTAATTTTTGAACAATTTGATGAGCGATACAGTTAGGGTTCAAAAATTTGTCTGATAGAGTTCGCCTCGAGGTTGTCTAGTAAGAGAATAACTTTGAGCTGATTAGGAGTGTGGTCTGCAGGCAGATCAATTTTGAATTTGCATTTGTTAGTCCATCAGGAAAGCCAGTCTGCAGCAAAGTTTTGCTCTCTGTGGATATGAGAGATAATCATATTAGATGTAAGAAGTTTCGTGCAAGATTGTAGAATATGAGATAAGAACAAGGGGCTTTGTTAGTTGGAATCATAGTTAAAAGAACTAAAGAGTCAGTTTCAATCTCTAAAACAAAGATTTTCAATTTGTTGCATAAAAGTAGACCATCTAGTAGAGCACGAGTCTCAGCGAGAATGGGACTAAGCTTGCCATATGTGCTTCATATAGTTGCCTTTATTTTTCCCTTGTAGTCTCTAATCATAGCGCTTCCTGAAGCTTCTCCTGATTGTAAACATGAAGCGCCTATGTTGAGCTTTAACCTAGGTTTGGTTGGAGGTATCCAGTGAATAGCTTTCAATCTTCTTGTCTGGTTTAGATGTTGAAAACAATCAAAGTCATAAGCCCTTTTAAGAGTCATTGATCCAGAACTTCCTTTTGAGAAGTTTAGATATATCAAGTTGTAGAATGTAATTCTTGATGTGTTTAATTACTGCTTCAGAAGAATTTTCTTGAAAATTAAACGTCTTCTTGTTTCTGTGTTGCCATAGAGTCCAACAAATTATTGTATAGAGAGTTTTCATGATCTGAACTTATTAGGAGAAGACCAAAACCAGAGTCTTACAATGTAAGTGTCATATGATTTCCAATCATTAATCTGTATGGGTTGTTGAAATAGATCCAAACAGACCAAACTATCTTGATTTGAACAAAATAATGTTGAATAGATTTGATATTACCACAATGTTGACACTTGGAAACAAGAGTGATGTTTTTTTACTGTAAAACATAGTCCACTGATACCCAATTGTGTAGTAGTCTCCACAGAAAGAAGGAATATTTAACATGAGTCACATTGTTCCAGATGCTAGAGTATAACAGAGAGCAAGTTCTTTTAGTTCTTAGAGCATTCCATGTGTCTTTGAAGCATATTCTCCAGTTTTACTAGTTGTCCAGATAAGTTTGTCACGAATATGAGGCTTGATAGTTAGACTAGTAATTCTATTGATGTCGATAGAGGTGACAGAAGGCATAAGTCTATCTATATTCCATTTTTTGTTTGACCAATAAGAGTTGACACTCGATTTAATGTACCATGAGGTATCAATAGTGTTGGAAAGATCAATTAGGAGCTTAGAGTGACACCAACGGTCCAGCCAAAATTCACAAGAACCATCTCCAATAGACCAGAAAATGTAGCGTTCTGCAATATTTCATATGTCATAGATTCTCCTCCATATTTGTGAGCTTTTGAATGCTAATTGCACCTGCATTGGATGAGCAAAAGAAAAATAGATATTATGCATTACTTTAGACCATAGACGAGTGTGTTCTCTAATTTTTTCCCAAAGTTTGCAGGAGTAGATCAGTTGTATATCTTTGATTCTTCTAATGTTCAATCCTCCTTCTTTGTAGAGAGTACAAAGTTTGCTCCATTTAGCCTAGGAAATTTCTTGATGATTGTGAGAAGTAACCCATAAAAATATATTACAAATTCTTTCTTTTCTTTTGATGTTAGCTCATGGTAAAAAGGAATGTTGAAGCTGATAATTGAGGATGGTAAGCATAACAGACTGTATAAGAATGAGCTCTATTATGAGCTTCCAAATGTATGAGGTATGTTTCCAATCATTAACTTTCTGCCTTAATTTGGTTATTAAGCCTTCATAATGTATAACATTAGCTCTATTATGAATGGTAGCTCCCATGTAGGTCATATGAAATATGCTTTATTTGTATCCCATTGTTTGATGGATATAGTTAGCTCTGCCAATTAGAGAGGAGTTAGTAATTATGAAGATAAATTTATCCTTATTGATAGAGTTGATCAGTCTAGTCTTGAAACTTAGACATGATTCTATTAAGAAGCCAAACATTGGATTTAAAACCACTAGATTTAATAATAGTATCATCAGCAAAAGATAAATAAGGAATAATATGATTGTTTGGAATTGTGTATCTTAAACTATGATGATCTTGGTATAGTTTTTTTAGCCCTATAATTAGATATTCCTACGCTATGATGAATATAAAATGGGAAATAGGATCCTAATTTTATAATACCATTGGAAGCTTTGAAGTATCCTTTAGCCTCACCATTGAGTATGATAGAAAATCTAACATTTGTGATAGATTTCATGATTAAGTTAGTGAACCTACTGTTGAAACCAAAATCAATTAAGATTAGCTTGATTAAAGAATAAGATACTCTATCAAATGTCTTAGATAAATCTAGTTTAATGATTAAGTTTTCTCCTTTGATTTATTGTTTAAGTTGAAAGACAATTCTTCAGTAAGTAATATATTTTCTTGAATGCATCTTCCCTTTACAAAACCGCTTTGCTCAGCAGAGATGAGCTTGGGTAAGAGATAAGAAAGTCTATCACTTATAATTCTAGAAATGATCCTGTTAAAAACATTACATAGACTAATAAGTCTATAGTCGTTCAAAGATTTATGATCATACTTATTAGGAATTAGACAATTAGAAGTAGCATATACTTCACTTCTAACATAGGCTCTATTGAAAAGAAACTCTAATGGCATAGTAAAGGTCAGTGGAGATAGTAGACCAACACTTCTGGTAAAATTTGATGTTAAACCCATTAATACCAGCTATGCTATTAGGGTTTAAGGCATTGATAGAGTTGGATATACATTGTATCATTAGGTAATCTTATTAAATAGTAGCTACCTTCACTAGTAAGAATATTACAAATAATAGATTGAATGCTATCTAGGTCAGGAGAGAAATTATTGGCAGTTAACAGCTCTTTAAAAAAGGATATAACTGATGACTCAATTTTTTGAGTATCTTGAGTCCAGATAGTGTTGACTTGTATTCTACTAATGCTGTTTTCTTCCTTTTTTTCTTAACATATAAATGGAAAGTTACAGTTTTTCTATCTCATTGTTTTGTCCAATGAATGTTGCATTTTTTAAGCCAAAATATTTCTTCTCTGGCAAGATATTGCAAGTGTTGTGCATTAACCATATTCAATTTAATCTCGTTTGCTTCAGTTGGAGATTCTTGATAGATATGTTCTTGAAATTTAACTATTTCCTCATATTGAGCAACAAAGTCAAAGATATTACCAAACGTATCTATGTTGCAAGCTTTAAGAGTAGCTTTGAGCCTCTTTAGTTTAAGACAAAATCTTTGAATATGATAGCCTGATATTTCTTCTTCCCAACTAGACTTGAATGTAGAGTCAAATTGAGGGTTGTCTAGCCACATATTGTGAAATTTAAAGCTAGATTTAATCTAATTGTTATTTATAGCTAGTTTGATCAGAAGAGGTGAGTGATTTGATGTTGTCCTGACCATGTTGGTAACTCTTGTAAAATTAAAGTAATTTGACCAGGGGGAGTTGAATAAAACTCTATCAAGTCTCTTTCATTTGTGGGAGTTAGTCCACGTGAATTTAGAAGTCTAGCAGTGTCTGAATTGTGTAGTTGGTGTACCAGTAGGCCGAAATGTTGTTGGAACAGTTCTGTATAACCTGATAAAAATTGAAATATTGAGAAGTTTGATTTAGGTTGGTTGTGTCTATCATCGGCTCTTAGATGGTTAAGTAGTCAATTTGATTTGTTGTTGTTATAGATTTAAGTATTCTCCTTATAGGATTATTTCATATTCCACGCACATTCCAGAAAATAATAAATAAAGTCATTTAGAGTAGCCAGTTAGAGGTCTGGCAGACCTTCTAGTTTGCATTGCTTTAGATGTGACTTCAGTTGTTGAAGTGCTTGATTTTTGAGCTTTGCTGGAGCTTATCAATACACTATTAGATTGATTTTTCTCTATCTTTGAAATGTATGTTCTGATGGAGAGACAGACAGACTACCAACATATTGTTTTCTGTGAGAATTTGAGTTGGAGAGATTCTGATCAACAGGTTGGGATGTTGCTGATATTTTCATTCCCAATTCCAGATAAGTGTAATACATCTTGGATTTTAGCATCACGGATGACAGGTATGAGGTTATAGGATGATGATTGGATAGGGCTGGTTCTGGTGATAGGTTCTAATGATGTGATTAGTAGAGGTTGTGTGGTTATGGGTGACTGGGTATTTATTTTAGGTTGAGGGTCAGACTAATCTTGAGTATGGGTACTTTGAGATTTAGTTGTATTTAGGGTTATTGTTATATGGTTAAGCTTGGGATCCATGTTTCCTTAGAGTTGAAATCAGTGTTAAGAACAATAGGTTAACAGTTGGTTTAAGGGGATTTTGAATAGGTTTTCTACAGGCTTTTGATTTATGCCTCAAGTGATTGCATTCAGAGCAGTAATAAAGCTTCTCCCCGTAGGTTAGTTTGATCCAAAAACCTTCCTCCTTATAAAAAATAATCCAATTTGTTTCGTGGAGAAGTTTAGATAGATTTATTTCTACCTAGGCCTTGTAACAATTGTACATGGCATGATTTTTTGTAGGCACCCAAGTTTCAATAAGAGAACCAACTGTTTTAGATAACTGATAAATAATATCTGGATTGTATAGGAAAGGAGGTAATTGATAGAAAGATATCCAAACAGGCACAATAGGAAACTCTCATCGAGGATGAAAGTGAGGAGTCCATTTAAGGATCCTCATGGTCTGCTTACCGATTGTCCAGACTTCTCTTTTCCATATGCATTTAATATCCTTTTTAGAATCTAATTCGATCATCACGTGTCGAGGATCCCATCGAGCTAGGATGATAGATCCTTTACATTTAAGAGAGCAAAAAAACCTTTGAATCTCAGACATTTGGGGTCTACCTGTAGAAAATTTCCCAATTAGAGTAAACTTAGCATGAGATTCAAGAATAACTTTATCAGATTTCTTGAAGTCTATTAATTTGTAATCTTCCTGGACTTGTATATCAGCTTTTTCATGGATAATTTTCTTTGTAGATGAATTGGTTATTTCCGTAAAACTTTTCCATTGAAGCTGGTTTGGATGATTGGTCTTAATGCAAGATTGAAGATCATACATCAGGTTAAATCTTAGATCAAAGAGAGGCTTAGGTTGCTGGTTGTTGTAAAGGGGTGAAGGATAAACTTCTTGTAAAGATGGAAAGGTTTAGGGTGAGGATGGTTTAGGATTCATCGTGCTGGAGAAAGATGGGATTGGAGTGAAAGGCTATGAGCTAGTTGGAATAAACTTTCTGAATTGATGATTTGAGTTAACATCGGGCTGATGTTGAAAATCTTCCTCCATGAATGAGTTGCAACAAGATCATAAAGAAAATATTTCTTGAAAGATAAGCATTATCCTCAACTCTTAATAATATGAAATATCATTAACATTAAAATACAATGTTGTTTATTATTTTCAACCAACAATTGTATTTGTTTTTTTTTACTTTTTATAAAAAAATAATTGTATTTGTATATGTACATAAATTTTAGAAATCTATACATTCTAAGCGGAGGGAGTAACTCGATATACATTTAGGTTTTAACGAATTTCCAACTATCTTACATACCAACCCTTTTCATGTTGTTTATTAAAGTTTGTTGGCTAAAAATCGTCATTAGTTTATCACGTTTCGCATTTCTATCAAACTAATGTTCACTTTTCATATGTTCACTTTTGTCGCCATTGGTCTCTTATATTTTAGAAATTTACATTATTAGTCCTCTGCACATGAGTATTGAGAAGCTCACATGTGGCAGCACAAACATTATGTCTAACTATTGACCCCCCAAAAATCTAAACCTCCAATTCAAGAAACACATAGTCTTCCTCCCAAATCTGTAATTCTTGAACCCACATTCTTTAAATTTTGGGGACCAATAGTATGACAAAATATTGATATTTGGTTGTCACGTGTCGGATTCTCAATACTCACATAAATGGGGACTAATAATATATATTTTTAAGTATAAAAGATCATCCGAAAACAAAAATAAACATAAAAAACTAGTTTGATAGGAACGTGAAACATGAAGGACTAATGATGATTTTTAACTAAATTGGTTAGTTTCATTATTTTATTTTATTATTGTTAGGGTGACGACCAAAGTCCCACAGCCCATATCGGTTAAACATTGGAAGGATCAGTGGTATATAAGTAAGAACATATCTCAACTAGTATGAGGCCTTTTGATAGTTGACCAAATGCAAAGCTGTGCGGGCCTTTGGGTGCCAAAACAGACAATATCATACTAGTGTTGAGATTGGGTTGTTCTTACTTATATACGGAGGTGGAATATGTGGACCGAACATGCATATTACCAACACGTGGTATCAGAGCCAGACCCAAACATGGTGGTAATAATCTCAGAGGTCGAACATGTTGAACCAATAGTCATGCTCAAGGTGATCTGCTCTAGAGATCCTAATTCGGATTATCTATGGCTCATCAAGAACTATGGCTTGATTGGAGTGACACTAAGGAACAAGACAGAGTGGTTTAATAGGAGGTGAGCAGTAAGATCCGTAGTGCCTCTATTGTCAGGTAGTCTTCCAACCTGATTAGAGTGGGCGGATGAAAGTCAATTGAGAGGAAGCTAAGGTGGTACTTTGTTCGAGAGGACGATTTGTCAGGGTGGCGACCAAAGTCCCACATCGGTTAAACATGGGAAGGATCAGTGGTATATAAGTAAGAACATACCTCAACTAGTATGAAGCCTTTTGGTAGTGGACCAAATGCAAACTTGTGAGAGCTTTCGGGTCCCAAAATGGACAATATCATACTAGGGTTTAGATCGGTTATTAACCTTAATTTGAGAAATTTTACATTGAAAAATGAGTTAAAGAAACTAATTACGACTTATGGGAATAAATTATTAAAACTAAAACAAAAATCAGCTTATATTTGAAACCAAGTATTACTTATTTACTTTATTATTATTATTAATATAGCTTAGTTATAAACTGATTTGTGATTAGGCAAATCCATATACTTTAGGATACAAAAATTAGTTAATTGAATAACTGCATGTTTAGATTAATTTTGAATAATTAGATATATATGACTTATTTTAAAGAAATTAAAATTATAGTTATAACTGAGTTGATACTTTTGGTGGATTTGTAGTTAATCTTGTTTTAATTATTATTATTGGTTAAGTTATTTTTATGTAAAATTACGTAAAAGTAAAAATAAAAAGGATTTTTATAAATATAGAAGATATATCGAGGAGTGACATTAAGAGTCGTAAAAGAACGCAAAACGAAAGTAGGTAGATTTTAACATTATCAAAAACGGAAATAAAAGAGAATAAGTGAAAGTGCGGAAAACAGAATCAACGTGACTCAACAACGGAGTCAAAAAATATGTGAGCAAAATAGTAAACCAGCAAGAGGAGAATGACTGCAAACTGCAGATACATAAAAAATAATAAACTTAAATTAGAGATGGTAAGGATTAGGTAGGCCAAACCACATTGGTTCCCAAGATATGAATCGGAGGTTAGAAAGCATGCGATACGATATCGTAGAGGAAAATATTATAGAGGAGCCAAAAATTGTTACCATTCATCTCTTTCGAAATATGGTTAACAATGTGGGCACTCCATATATGGTTTACTGGAGGAAGATCAGTTGGAAGCCTCTTGAAACCAGGAGATTCAAGTGGTGTTGTTATTAATGAGAACCCAAATTTTAAACTTGCGAATCTCAGATGCTCTGAGAGAAGGTACACTCATAGGGGATATGGTTGATAGTTTCAGAGCCATAATTTCATAGGACACAAGTCAAAAAATAGAATAAGTGAAAGTGCGGTAAACAGAATCAACGTGACTAAACAACGGAGTCGAAAAATATGTGAACAAAATAGTAAACCAGTAAGAGGAGAATGACTGCAAACCGCAGATACATAAAAAATAATAAACTTAAATTAGAGATGGTAAGGATTGGGTAGGCCAAACCACATTGATTCCAAAGATATGAATCGGAGGTTGGAAAGTCTGCGATACGATATCGCAGAGGCAAATATTATAGAGGATCCAAAAATTCTTACCATTCATCTCTTTCTAAATATGGTAAACAAAACGGGCACTCCATATATGGTTTACTAGAGGAAGATCGGTTGGAAGCCTCTTGAAACAAGGAGATTCAAGTGGTGTTGTTATTAAAGAGAACCCAAATTTTAAACTTGCGAATCTCAAATGTTTTGAGAGAAGGTACACTCATAGGGGATATGGTTGATAGTTTCAGAGCCATAATTTCATAGGACACAAGTCAGTGGAGTATTAAATTTCCAACTCAGAAGATTATCGTAGGGGGTCAGCTTGCCCTGAATAACAATCTAAAGGATAAATGAATGACGTAGAATATTAAATTTATGACATACTAACCTCGTCCATCCGAAACAAAGTAAGGACATTCAAATAGTATTATATATGTCCTTTATTGTGAACTTAGGGGATCATGTCTTAGTGCTCCAGTAATAGAACTCATTGAAAAGGAATACGGGAAGAGGGAATGAGAGGATGAGGTTGTGGATATCATAGAGATTACTGCAATTTCTAGCACTTTCCGATCTAATATGAGCTTACGAGTTCCAGAATCTATCAATGATGATGTTTGAAACTTTAAGGTTCTTACCCAGTCTTGAGTCATAGATGATTTCATGTCTGTAATGAGTAATGAAATAAGAAGAGAGAAGTTAATTATCGAACCAGAATGAGGTATTCTCCTCTTTGTTGATCGTCATCCTCAATAAATTTCTAGCCATAGATTTAAAAGTCTTCTGATTCCATTAAGTTATTTAAATATTTATCTATAAATTTAGATTAAGATCAAAAATTAATATTTAGATCAATTTGTCCTAATATAATTATATATATACAAATAAAATTATTAAATATAATCTTATAAAATCTATATAAAAATAAAAATTATTAATAATTCATAACTAAAATGGATTAAAATTAGAGTTACTTTATATAATATAAAATAATTAATTTAATAATTATATATAGATATAATTAAATAAAAATTATCTTGATTGGGTTTTTAGAAAATTTATTAATTTAATCATATCTAAAACAATGCGATTATTTAACTAGAAAACACAAAAAAATCTTAATAATTTTCTTAAATTGTTCACAAGAAAAATATATTTTTCCTATTTCTCTTTAATTTTGTATGTTCTTAATCAAGCCTTATATTTATTAAAACTTAAATCCTTTATATAATTAGTTGAGCGATATATATATATATATATATATATATATATATATATATATATATATATATTAATTGAACGATGTTTCTTTTGACATAGAAACCAAAAAAAATTGATCACTATTTGGAACCAAATAGAGAAACTATTACTCATTATGTAATTTTTATCGATTAATTCTGCAAACATGAGAAATGACATAACATGTTTTTTCACATAAAAATAATAAGTTATTGGACGATTCATAGGAAAGATATAATGAGACAATACCAACAATAAACTTATTATTGGTGCAACAAGTAGAGGATTTACCAATAATAAAACTCTTGGCAAAGCATATGAACTTCTCAAAATTCTAACAAGTAACATCTACATAACAATAATGAAAAAAATTGAACTATCGGAATGGACTATGTGGACAACCACATCGAGTTCACAACAAGATTAGCAGTTCTCGAGAACTAACTTTCCAATTTGAAATATATCTCATCGAGTATAAGCCTATTTGACTTATATGATGAAATAATTATACTTTCTCAACTAAATAAATCCATTTATGTGGAAAAAAAATCAACAAAATAAACAATTCCAATGCAACTACTATTAACCAAGTCTTCGAAAAAACCCTAATTATCCTAAAAGAGTACTTAAAATGTATGAGAATCAGAAGACATTAAGAGACTAAAAAATAAGAAAATTCGAAAATACAAATTAACTTAATTCTTTGAGGTTTTAGAAAAACGATTTGAGAATGTTAAAGAGAAGTTAGACACATTGATTAAATTAGCTAAAAATTTGTCTATAATAGAGAACAAACCATAGAAAAAAACCTTGTACTTCTTTTTCAAAACCAATGAAATTGCATGAAAAACCTCGAAATCTAAATTGGTCAAATTCATAACATGTTAGCTTAAAAAATAAAAGAGATATGGACGAGTGATACAAATAAAGATATAAAATAATAAATCAATGTTATCATTTTAAGAAACGGGCGCCAAGTGGAGGGGTTATAAATTAAACAGAATAAAAAAAACATAAACACGCTACCTTATATATCGCAACTATTGTGATTAAGTCGTATAGTGCCTTGACAATGTACCGTGCTCGACGGTACAATTTAGTGTCGTGTGCTTGAATCATTTTGTGATAAATTTCATAGTGATTTAATAACAAAATTGGTATCATAGCCACATGGTGAAATTATGGCTTTTGCAGTTAAGGTTTCTAAATGGCGTCTACAACAACAAAATGCATGATTGAAAAATTTGATAGGGGATCCAGCTTTGTGTTGTCGAAAATTAAACTGAAATCTTCATTGGTACTACAAAGGCTCTGGAAGGCTCTGGAAAATAAGTTACCAGAAGAAATGAAAGAAGAGGAGAAACAAGATCTTCAAGAAAGGGCTTTGTGCTGGATTTTAATGAGTGTGAAAGATAATGTGATTCGCGAGAATAGTGGTGAGAAGACTTATGCTTGCACATGAAAGAAGCTAGGAGATCTTTACTCAGAGAAATCAGTAATAAATCGATTATGCTTGAAGAAGAATTTGTACAATCTCAGATTGAAAGAAGGTATGTCCATAACTGAGCACTTAGATAATTTTAAATCATTTATAATGGACTTGGACAACATAAAAATATCAATACTGAGGATGAGAATCAAGCTTTGTTTGTATTGAGATCGTTACCAGCTCCCTATGAAAACTTTGTACGTACCATTATGTACGGTAAGGATAAGTTATCGCTTGAAAATGTCAAATTGGCACTGAAACTAAAGGATATGAGACAGTTGCAGCCAGACAATCAAGCTGAAGGGAAAGGTCTTTTGACTATAGAAGATCTAGAAGCAAAGCGAGTTCTTTGAGAAGGCAGAACTGGAGGTCCAAGTAAAAGGTAAAGCACTCAAACTATTATGAATGTGGTGAGCATGGTCATTATAGGAGATATTGTCCGAAATTGAATGGTGAGAAATCAAAAAGGAAATGCAGCAAATATTGTTGAAGGTATGAATGATTCCTACGACAGTGAAAACAGTGGTAAATGAGATGTATTGTACATGAGTTCAGACTGTAGGAAAAACTTTTGGGTACTCGATACTGGCGCTACATATCACATGTTTCAGTTCATGTAGTGGTTTAATACTTACAATCCAATGCAGGGAACTGTTTATTTAGGGAACAATCTTTCGTTGACTGTTGGTGGTATTGGTAACGATGGAATCAGAATGTTTGACGGGGTTGTTAGAATCTTGACGTGCTGGCATGTTCCTGGGTTAAAGAGAAACCTGATTTCTCTTGGGACTCTAGACTCTCGGGGTTACAAGTACCGTGCAGAAGACGGTGTAATCAAAGCGACAAAAGGCTTAATGGTATGCATGAGCGACAGTTTGCATAAGGGTCTTTACATTCTCCAAGGGAGTGTTGTTATGGGCGATGCTGCAGTAGCATCATCAGCGAGTAATAGCCAAAGTATGTAGGATCAAAAAAAGTTGTGGCATTGGCATCTTGGTCACATGAGTGAAATAGGATTAGCTGTTTTGGGAAAGAGTGATTTGTGGAAAGGGTATAAAGCGGAATCATTGGGGTTTTGTGAGCACTGTGTTTGGTAGACAAACTAGAGTCAAATTCAGCAAATCGGCTGTAAGAAATTCTAAATGGACAGTGGACTACATTTAATCAGATCTTTGGGGTCCGAACAGAATTCCATTGAAGAACGGAGAAAAATACTATATGAGTTTGATTGGCGATTATTCAATGATGGTGTGGGTTTACTTTCTGAAAACGAAAGATGAGGCATATTCAAACTTTGTCAAATGGAAGACGATGATTGAGAAGCAAACAAGAAGAAAAATCAAACGTCAGGACACATAACGGGTTAGAATATTACAGTTGTGAGTTCAACGAGTTCTGCGAAGCTGAGGGAATAGTGCGCCATCGCACTTGTTCCAAAAAACCACAACAGAATGGAGTCGTAGAAAAAATGAACAGAACTTTTTGTGACAAGGCACGAAGTATGCTCTCGTATTCCAGTGTGGAAAAGTATTTTTGGGCTGAAGCTATCAATACATCATGTTAATTGGTGAATCGGTCTCCATCAATAGTTATTGATTGTAAAATTCCTTTTGAGATTTGGTTTGGATCGTCGGTTGATTACAAACATATTAGGGTATTCAGTTGTCTTTTGTATGCTTATGTGAAAGATGGTAAGCTATAGCCGAGGGCAAAGAGGCGCATATTTCTAATATATGCTACTCGAGTGAAGGGATATAGGTTATGGTGTATCTATCCAAAGTCTCCAGGGTTTCTCATCAGTACGGACATTACTTTTAATGAGTTTACTTTGATAGAAAATCCGAAGAAAGTAGGAGAAATGGTCGAATCAGGATCGGTTGTGAGTAAAAAGGTGGAGCTTGAAGTATAATCAGTTCCTAGCAGGTCCAATAATTCAAGTGAATCTGAGGTGGATCCAGAATCAGGAGGTGAAGCGTCAACATCGGATGATAGTGACGATGATGCGCCCGAACCAGAACAAAAACCTTATAACATAGCATTGGGTAAAGAAAGAATATATATTAGACTTCCAAAAAGGTATGAAAATCTAGTTTCCTATGCTCTGTGAGTTGCATAAGAAGTAGAGATGCAGGAACCTAGTAGCTACAGAGAAGCTATAGCAAGTTCAAAGGCAGATCGATGGTTGGTGCTATGGGGGAAGACTTTGAATCTCTTCATAAGAATCAAACATGGAAGCTTGTTGATTTTCCTAAAGGACAGAAGATAGTAGGAAGTAAATGGGTGTTCAAGAAAAAGAAAGCTAAACCAAGGGTTGAGGCATCTCGATTCAAGACAAGACTGATCGCTAAGGATTTTACTCAAAGGGAAGGAATCGACTTCAATAAAGTATTTTCTCTAATGGTGAAGCATAGTTTGATTCGAGTTTTGTTAGCCATAGTAGTTTTACAAGATTTGGATCTTGACCAGTTGGATGTGAAGACTGCGTTTCTACATGGTGAAATGGAGGAGCAAATCTACATGAGACAACTAGAGGGAGTTATCAAACCTAATATGGAGGACAAAGTTTGTCTGCTGAAAAAGTCATTGCATGGTTTGAAACCATCACCTAGAAAATGGTACAAACGTTTTGATACAGTCATGGTGTCAAAAGGGTTCACGAGAAGTCCATATGATAGTTGTGTGTATCATCAAAAGATGTCAGATGATTCTTATGTTTACTTGTTGTTGTATGTTAATGATATGCTTATTGCTGCTTGTAGTCTGTCACATATTATACAGATAAAGAAGCAGCTTAGTGCCGAGTTTGAGATGAAAGATCTAGGTAGAGCAAAGAAGATTCTTGGTATGGAAATTATCAGGAATAGAAGTGTAGAATCGTTACACTTGTCTTAACAAATCTATATTGAAAAAGTGTTACAACGATTCAACATGTTTGATGCTAAGGCAATTAGCATTCCGTTTGCTACTCATTTCACGTTTTCTATAGTAAGAGCGGCCAATGACGATGCTGAGTTGGAACAAATATCGAAGGTTCCATATGCAAGTGCAGTTGGTAGTATCATGTATGCTATGGTATGCACGCGTCCAGATATTTCTCATGTAGTTAGCATGTACATGGGATGTACTGGGAAAGAACACTGGAAAGCAGTTAAATTGATACTTCAGTATCTTAAGAATACTGTGAACGTTGGCTTAACTTTTAACAAGACCGATATTGGTGAATCGGTGAATGATGTTGCAGGATCATTGGTTGGTTTTGTTGATTCTGATTTTGCAAGTGATATGGATAAAAGTAGATTTCTAACATGATATGAATTTACTTTAGCTGGGAGAGTGATCATTTGGAAAGCACAGTTGCATGCTATTGTAGCTTTGTCTACAAGAGAGGTAGAGTACATGGCGGTAATAGAATAAGTTAAAAAGGCAATATGGTTGCAAGGTTTGGTGGAAAATTTAGGCTTGGATATGACTACTACAAAAGTGCTTTGTAATAGTCAAAGCGCCATACATCTTACAAAGAACCAGATTTACCATGAGCGTATAAAGCACATAGATGTCAAGTATCATTTTATTCGTGATATAATATCAAAGGGAATTGTTTATGTGAAGAAAGTGTCTACACACAATAATCCAGCAGATCTAATGACCAAGGCAGTATCAGTTCGAAAGTTTAGGGAGTGCCTAAACTGGATTGGTGTTCGTAGTATAGAGTGAGTGCCTTAGGGGCATTTGGTAAGTCTGAAGAAGAGATGTTTCGTTGTTGATAGTGAAGAAAGGATAATCGCCTAAAAGGGAAGATTTGTTGTGAATGAGTCGAATAGTGCATTGACAGTACCGTGCTCGGCAGTACAGTTTTGTGTCATTGACAATAAGCTGTAATAGATGGTTTTCTCATTAGATCTGTGTATATTAGCCCATTAGGCCCATTGTCTAGTAAGTCTATTTATTCCTTATAAATAGACTACAAGGACTACACAAAACACAATCTGAAATGTGTAACCCTTTTCTATCATAGTGAAACACGTTTCTCTAGCGGCGCTCGTGGACGTAGACAATTGTCGAACCACGTTAAATCCCATGTTAATTTACATTGTTATTTGTTTCATTTGTGTTCTGTGATTGATCCATTTTGTGTTAAATTGTATAGTGATTTAATAACAACAACAAACTTATTAGAATACTGTTACAAAAAAAAGATATCAACTCATATCTCGGATTATGAAAGCACCACATCAAGAAAGAAATGCTTATCTCGACAATAAAGTCAAATGTCGTGATAATGAACACATACAATGAAGATGTGCACCACAAAGAAATAGATCGTAAGAATATATTAGGTCTCACACCACGGTAATGATAAAAATTATTGTGGCTACATACGTAACTACCGCAATAAAAGGATTATAAACGTTTGAAAGCACAAATCCAAAGTATATTTCGAGTTTTATGTGTCCAAATCGACTAAAAATAAAAAATGTGGATCAATAGTTCTTCAAATCATTTAAAAGTTTTCAAGTTAATATTCCATTGTCCGATGTTTGAGAACAAATACTAAAATACTTCAAATTTATAAAAGACGTCCTTTTTCACAAGTTTAGATTTGGAGATTTTAATACGATGATGTTAACTAAAAAATCAAGTGCTTTGATTCTAAAAAAAATACGTCCAAATTTGGAAGATCTAATTAGTTATACTATTTATTTTTCCAAAAATATTAGTTTTAATCTCAAACAAAATCATTATGTGATTTATGAGCTAAAATTAATTTGATGCCCCTTTCTATCCATTAAATATATATGTTATGAAATATTAAACTCATTACAATATCATTGTAACTTGTTAGTGGGTTTTTTTAATTATACTAAAAAGACCACAAAATATGTATTAGTGAAAATGAATAATTTTATATTTTCGATAGATTTATTATTTTATAAAATAAATCATTGAGTATATGACCTTCTAAACTAGAACTTAAACCAATAATTTGGCCAGTATCTCAATATTATTTATTCAATATTATTAATAATTTTTCAAATATAGTAAAAGAAAGAAATCATGTTGGAAATTATTATTTTTATTTTATTTTGTTTATTTTTTATTAAGTTCGTGTTGCTTTGACATCTAATATTAGAAATTTTATTTTTAACTCAATAATTGTTTTATTCTTTTTGTGTATTTTTTTTTGAATTATCAAGATTGTACGTTCATTTGTGTGTGATCTTCAGTTATTGTGTACTTCTCTTTTTATTATGCTGGCTCTAAAATAAAACTTGGTATATTTATGCTAAAATTTATCCATTAATTCTCATGTAAAATTTTCTAATTCTATTTGTTTAAATATTAGGAATAAGTGTCTTATACTTTCATAAGCATGATGATTATTAATATATTGAAAAATTTAAAATTTTGGGCATTTGAATTAAAATATGCACATCAATATGTAAAGTATACATAAAAAATATTGCATGTTTAAATATAATATTGAAAACACATGTTTTAGTCTTGTTTGAATACCCTAACACCCTTCCAATTACATATTTGTACTTAAATTACTTGCAAATTAACTTAATTTACTTATAATAACAAAATAACTATCATAATGCACAAATATACATACATCAAACTTCAGGTTGCACTATCGTAGTCTAATTGATCCACTACTTGTCCCTCACTCTTTCCAAGCTTCAAAATATGATCCAATGACTTATATGATTTTTCGAGTTTTAGATGTTTGAACTTATCAAGTACTTTCTAAATATGATGGAATTGACTTATGGCATTATCCTCACTATTTTTAATACATTTAAGTTTCTATCATTTTAAGATCATTTCTCTTAAAAGTAAAAAATATAAAATTTTGTATGTACATAATCCCATTTATATCATTATTTAGTATGATAAAATCATTTATTATATATATACACACACAATATGACCATATGTCACCATGAACTTTAGTATATAAATATTTATCCTCAATGTTGTGTCTAAATCCATTAGATATTTGCATGATAAAAAATTTTAATATCATTTTAGGTGTTTTTTAAGACCATATAATGATTTAACAAGTCTACATACCTTAGATTCATTCATGTGAAGTAAACAACCTTTGGGGTAGTCCATATAGACTTGTTCATCAAGATCTCTCTTTAAGAAAACAATTTTGACATCCATTTGGCGAATCTTCAAATTATATATCGATGCAATTGCAAAGTGTGTCTGTATACTTGTGATTCTCACAAATGTAGTATATGTTTTTCAAAGTCATATATTCATTCATTTTGTCAAAAACCTTCAGCTACCAATCTTGTCTTAAAGGCTCCAATGGTACCATTAGTGTGACACTTCCTAAATACCCACCTAAACCAATATGTCATGAACCTGAAGATGAATTGACCAATTCTGAAGTGTTATTAAATATTATTAAATTCATCTTATCATTTATATCTTCTTTTCAAAATGAAAAATCCAGGGACGCAATTACTTACTTATAATATTTAGGGTCATCTTCCAAAAGAAACACTAACATAATTTCCATGTGATATTTTCATAATTTATTTTACTAAATAGAAAGAAATCCTTTAAGAATATATATATATATATATATATATATATATATATATATATATATATATATATATATATATATATATATATGATCGGATCCTAGACTATTAGTTATTTTTTCTCATTGACTCATACGAGGTTCACGTAGTTTCTCTTTAACCAAAGATGCTTCTTGTGAAATCCTTACGTGTTTATTTCACGTATTTATAAGGATTTGTAAGGCTTCATAATCATTTTAGATTCTACACACAATCCCCATTTTTCATATGAACCTACATCATATTTTATAAGTCCATTTTAAAGTTCTATGTATAATATATGTTATCTATGGGAAAGTCTATTATGCCAAAAATAACCAATACGAGAGGAAGCATAAATAAAATTCTTCATTCTACTCAGTGAATTTCCAAGACTACACAGTTTCACCATTAAGTTACTTGAGTGTCTTTTCCCAAAACAAAAATACCTCATCTCGTGAGGATGATTTTATTTGATTCGTATAGAGAATAAATTCCCGATTTATCCAAAAGATCACTATACACCAAGTTTTTATTCATTTTTTAAACATAAAAAATATTAGTAAAAGTTATTTTTTCCGAATTTTAAAGAGTAACTCGATGTTGACATGTGTTTTATTTTTAATATGTTGGTATTTCGTACTTGCACCTCACATGCATCTCTACTTATTTCAATTGATTTGAATAGACCTCTATCATAGGCCATATATATTGATATACATATATCATACCACCAACCAGAGTAGTTGTCTTGTTCAATATTGATTGATGTCACTATTGCCCTAAATTTATTTTTCACAGTGTTTACATTTTCACTTTTATTTCAAAGATTGTTACCTATTGAAAAATAACCAAGTTTATAAAAACATAACACATGATTACACTTATCTGGAAATTTGTTATATTTTTGGTTCCAAGTGTAAGTTTTAAGATTCTTTTTCTCTCTTTTGGATTCAATCGTGTTGATACTGAAATAATACAATTTCGTGTTTTTCTCATCAACAAAAGTTAATATATATATATATATATATATATATATATATATATATATATATATATATATATATACAAAGTCATTAACCACTAATTAGGCTATAATTTAGGCAGTTACTAATTAGGCTATAAATTAGGTAGGTACTAATTAGGAAATAATATATACTAAATATATACAAATATTTTGTATTATATCATTCCCTCGTAGTCAAAACTGGAGGTTCACGAACATTGAGATTGGTCCGAAAATTTTCTAATAAGACAAAAGGTAACCCTATTATGAAAATATCGGCAACCTAGTACCTAGAAGGTACGTGACGAACGCAAACTGCACCTTGTGCCACTTGTTTTCAAACAAACTGGATCTACATTTCAATATGCTTTGTGTACTGGTGTTGGACGGGATTCCCAAAAAGATAAATAGCACTGACATTATCACAATACACCAATGTAGCTTTACAAATGGGACAGTAGAGTTCCAAAATAAGATTACGCCGCCAACAAGACTCATCAAAAACACTTGCTACCCTTCAGGTATTCAGTTTCTGCACTAGATCGAGAAAGTGTAGGTTGACATTTTGATGACCACGAGATCAAGTTGTTACCCAAGAAGACACAATATCCTGAGGTGGACTGTCGAGTATCTGGACACCCTCCCCAATCTGCATGAGTATTCGAGATAAGATATGTAATGGAAGAAATAGAGATATGTAGTCCAAAATGTAGAGTTCCTTGGATATACCGTATGATTTACTTTAAATCATTCATATGTTTGTCTTGAGGATCATGCGTATTTAGACAAATCTGTTGGACAACGTAAGAGATATCAGGTCGGGTAAATGTAATATATTGTTGTTGTTGTAGTTGGTGTTTGGAGCCCAAGATTCCTAGCTGTCCTGGTCCAAGAGGCCTGCTCCAAGATTGTGTTGGGGTATGGGCAATGGGGTACGATCCAGGGTGGCTGCATACAAGCCCACCAAGGAGGCATCACCCAAGACGGATCAGCTGCTGAATTTTGACCACCTCAACGGTAGCCTCCACGTCAAGTAATTCTATGACCCCCAGTCGGAGCCTGTCCTAAACCACCACCGGATCGTATATGATTCCGATGTTTGTTGTTGTTGCTGTTCTTGGACTGTTTTTTGCGTCTTTAACCCTGACTTGGAGGATGATGGATAGGCATGTCATCTGATTCACGAGTAGCCACCATCATTACATCATCACCCCCGGTCGTTTCCTCATTCATGCTAGTTTCTTTCAAAGCCAACATGGATTGAACTTCATAAAACGGTTGTAGAATCTTCTTGTATCGCATTACAGGCGCTACACTTTTGTAAGCGGGGGTAAGACCACCCACCATACGAAGAACCAGACGATTGTTCAATACCGGAGCCCCCATATTCTTGATTCGGTCGGAGAGAGTCTTGAAGTGTTGGAAATAAGCAGAGAACGACAAGAAATCTCGCAAATAAGTGTTATTGAACTCGTGTTCCAAAGTAATGGCACGAGAATTCGCATTGTCTTGAAATAAATCATGAAGACGATTCCACACAGCCACGGCCGAAACATTTGCTTCAATAACAATGATCAATAGATCGGTGGAGATGGTGAAATAAATTTATTGAACCACAACATCATCCAAGGTATCCCACATCTTTAGTTCATCATTGGTAAGAGGATCCATCTCTTTGTCTTTCACTTTCTCTGGTTTCGACGGGATAATGTGATGAAGAACTTTGTGCGAGCGAAAATAAACCTTGAATAATTCTACCCAATTGGCAAATTGAACGTTCTCCATCTCAAGAATGATAGGAACATGCATCTTGATGTTAGAGATAACAAGTGCAGAGTGAAAAGAAGAAAAAGAAATTTTGGTACTGGGTTCGCCAATGTTGACGAAAATGAGTAGAGAAGAAGGATGAATCGAGGAGAGTAAGAAAGAAGAAGACGGTAATATAGTAGGGCGACGGAAGCGAGAAGAGATAAACCCTAACCCTAATCTGATACCATGATATAATATAATTCTGTGTCTTTCTCATTAACAAAAGGTAATATATATAAATTCATTAGCTACTAATTAGGCTATAATATAGGCACTTACTAATTAGGATATAATTTAGGTAGGTACTAATTCGGAAATAAGATATAGTAAATATATACAAATATTTTGTATTCTATTAGATACTCCTGCAAGTTATACTCTTAGAATATTCCTCCACTTTTGTGGAAACGAGTGTTTTACCTATGATTCTAGATTTAACAGTTTGGGAGAGAATAATATTCCTACTAAAAATTTATAAACTACACATTCAAAATATAATAGATTTAGTGGTACCTATGTTTCTCCTTAAACATGTTTCATATGATAGTTTGCTTCATACAACTAGTCCAAACAAATTAGATATTTGTTTATGAACTTACTTGTTTCTACCTCTATGGTACTAGTTCTTTTTGTTGTTAAGAAATTGAGTACGGAAACAACAACCTACAAAAGTTGTAGATAAACTCTTGCAGGAAAATATGGAAGCTTGTGACACGTTTTAGATACGCTTTCCAAAAAAAATTATTTAGATGAATTTATTGCTTTGATCCTCTAATGAAATTTATTTTGGGATATAATAAGTTTTATGATTTCTAATACAAATAACTAGAAATCAGAAATCAAATTTGACAAGTATTGATAATGAGAGAGATTTGTGTTTACCAAGAGATTATGAGAGATTTGAATTTGTTGGTAACTTATCTCTTGAAACATTTACCTTTTTATAAGGATCATTAAATCCTATAAAGAGTTACAACTTTTCACAAAGCACTAGACAACTTTTCTAAATATATAATACAAGTTTGCTATATTAAAGTTTTTGATACGTATCGTAAAAAGGTTTTGTTTGAGTTATTATTTAAAATCTCAGCATATTCAACGGGATAACCTATGTTTTGGTCGTAGGCGAAGTTCAAATTCAACATTTTACAAAACAAAAATCCAAAAACTTGACGACACAACGTTACTATGACAATCACGTTTTCGCCACAACCAACTACTTGGATGTCGCGACGAACTTGTAGTTAATAATTCTAAAAATTGATCAACACATATTTGATTCGGTAACTCTTTTGGTTGTCGTGGCGGACACTATTACTGCGATCAAAAACTCTAATATCAAGTTTGTCGGTCCAAAATCGCCACAAACAATTCATACGGTAACACTTATAGAATGCTTATCATCCATTCTTTCTGATTCACTCTTTAATCATCTATTCTGAAGATCACTCTATTCAATCAAAAATAATAACAAACACTCAATCCAACAAATTTAACAAACACTCAATCCAACAAATTTAACAAACACTCAATCCAACGCGTATTCATTTATATGCATGACACGCTTTTAACAAAACTAAAAAATCATGAGTTAATTCATAAACATGAAATATTTTTAAAAAAATTGACTTAATCATGAGTTAATGCATATATTTGGTTTAAGGAAGGGGAATAGGCCTCCAAGAACCTATTCTCACTTCTTGAAAATCAGGCCATGGGCCTAAGCTCGATGACAACCGGTGAAGCCTTTTCACCCTAAATCTGCCTAACCTAACCCTAGTGTAGATCGCTTCACAGCCTTTCAGTCTTGCGTCTCTCCTTTGTTCCTCTTTTCAAAACCCTAGATCTGTGTATCTTTCTTTTCTAAAGCTTTCTTCGATTTCATTCAGATCTAAACTCTAGATCGTCTCTCTATCAATTAGCCACAACCTTTATTTCATTCGATTTCATTCGATTTCTCTGTCAAAATCATCCATGCAAACTTAGATTCTGTTCTTCATCGTGAAGAACAGAAAAGTTTAGTCTTGTCTTAGAGTCTTTATCCTCATACAAATTTCAGAAATCGAGTTAAATCATTTATGCAAACTTCGGAGATTCTCAACATCTCAGAGGCTCATTTCTTTGAAAATCCAACTTTCGAAAGAAATGAGTCTCCAAAAGACCCTATAAAAGGCGGAGAGATGGATAAGGAATGTAATCAGCTGATACAAAAACCTCCAAGATCCTATGCAGAGGTGTTAAAGATGGGAAAGGAGGCGACACAACCATCTGCTGTCTCGATTGAAGGGTTCATCCACGACGGAGTAGAAATTGGTACGGAAGACGGTTATATATTTGTGAAATTTTGCGAAAAAGATAAGTTCTCTGTAAACTCTTTATCTAGATTTACATTAATTGCTAAATTTTCGTATGGATGTCCTACTGCTTTAGAATTCAGATCGTATTTAGCGTCGTTAAAACTTATAGGTAATTACAGTTTGTATAAATGGGACTTTAGGCACGTATTTGTAGAGTTTGATAATATGTTAGATGTTAAAAAATTTTGGAAGTACAATGTCAGGTCTATAGGTCAGTTTACGTTTAGGATTTTAAAATGGACCCCCGATTTTAACCCCAAACGTGAGTCTCCGCTGACTCCCGTTTGGGTATCATTCCCTAAATTGCCTGAATTCATGTATAATAGAGATACTATAGAAAGTCTAGCTAAGGCTGTTGGTGTACCTTTAAAGTCTTGGTTGCCTAATAAAAATAGGGCTAGTTATAATTGTTGTGAAGTTTGGACCATTTTAGATGTCTCTAGTATATTCCTAATAGAATATGGGTTAGTTTTGGTGATAAGGAAGGTTTTTGGCAAGATGTTAGCTATAAAGATAAGCCTGCCTATTGTAAGAAATGTAGACATTTAGGTCATAAGGATAGTGTTTGTAAATCAGATGACTTAGAGTATAAGAAATCTCAGAATTTGAAAAAGATTGAGGGTAATAAGGATAGAAAGAATGGTAATATCTGGGTGCCTAAAACTAAAATTAACAAAGATAATATTAGTAAACAATTTAATATGGATGAGTGTTCTGGAAAAATTAATGAGAAAACTAGTGTTAATGGTAATGAAATTTCACAGCTAAGTGCATCCGTTAAAGCAGTTAATAACATTAGAATTGCAGATTCTTGTCAACATGATGTGATTATTTATAAGCAATTGTCTGAGAATGTAGATTGCAATGATAAAATTGTTTCTGATAATGGATTGTCTATTAATAAACTGAGTGTAACATCTGCAAATATGACTGATAGAGATAATCAAGTTGTGCAGTTAGGTAAAGCATGTAGTAATGAGATTATTGTTTTGCATGATAGTGAGAAGCTTGTATGTGATAGGATAGAAAAAGCATGTAGCAATAAGGTTAAAGAGTTTGTTAAGGATAATAGCATTACTTTGGCATGTAAGCATGTAGTTGATACTTTGGCTTTGAATGACTGTAATATAAATGATGCTAGTATTAATAGAGATGAAAGTGCTGTTAAACATTCTGATTTTAATACTAAGGAGTCTGTTAGATTTATTGATAACAGTTGTCTGTCAATTGAGCATGTTGTTTCTGAAATTGATACTTTGCCATTGAATGATTGTAATGCATGTGATGAGATGATTAGAAAAGATGACAGTGTATCTGCATTTATGCATGTTGGTTTAAATGCTAAAGAGTCTGTTAGAAATGTTGATAACAGTGGTGCTGTTAAAGATAATAATATTTCATTGCCTTATAATCATGTAATTGATGCTTTGACATTGGATGATTGCAATATGCATGATGATAGTATTTCTGCAGTAGAACAGTTAAATGTTAATATGTCTGTTAGGCATACTGATAACTATGTTGTAAAAGATAATAACAATGCATTATCGTGTAAGCATGTTGTTTCTGATACTTTGTCATTGAATGTTTTTCCTAATCACTTGGATGATTCTGTGGTAGTAACTAATGAAGACATAATTAATGAAATAGAAAATATAAAGCTAAGTAATCCTTTTAAGCCTTGATCTGATGAAGAGATAGATAATGTAGAAGATGTTATAGAATATCAGATAGCTATAAATAGACCTAGTTTAAGTGAGCCTAATTCACCTAAACAAAGAAAATTGTTAAAAGAATCATCGAATGTTAGTGTAAGAAAGTCTGCTGGAAATAGATTGACAACTAGAACTAGGAGCTTTAAAAGGTCTTTAGGATACTCCTTTAAAAGTTTAAAATGACAGTATTGATTAATTGGAATTTAAGGGGAATTGGAAATCATAAAACTTTGAGAAGGTTAAAGAATCTGACTAAGAAATTTACTGTTGATATTGTAGCTCTTCAGGAGCCTATGATATCAGCAGATAAGATTGGTTCTATCTGCTTAAAACTTGGCTTTGATTCACATTTTGCAAACATAAATAATAAAATATGGTTGTTTTGGAGGAATGGTTATGATATGAATGTATTAAATAATTCTGAACAACTGTTAAACTCTATGGTATGTCATTCTGCATCTAAATCTGTAGCTGTAATCACTGTTCGATTTTTTGACTAACTTGTTGGCAAGTTGTAAGACTTGACCATTCTTGATCTTGGTTTTGCAGGACACGATTTGGATGATGATACATTACATAAGGCAGTAAGGGGGTGAGAAGCTGCTTAAGATGGAATACAAAAGATGAAGAGATGGGAAGAAAGAGGCAGCAAGGGGAGATTGTAGAAAGGCTTGTTAGGAAAATGTAATGAGTAGAAGTATGTAGGAGTACCTCACACATGTGTTACTCAATCAAATGTACTCATTAAATCTGTAAAATTGAGTATCTTACTCATAACTTGCATTGACAATTGTAATCTTTGGTTTATGTTCAATAAAAATACTATTCTTGGGGCAAAAAAAAATATCTAAAAAAAGTTGATTAATTTTCTTTTCACATTAATGATGTTCTTTTTTTTATCCTCTTTTTTCATATTTTTTAAAGATTTGAGAAAAGACAAAAATTTCCCTAAGACAATTTATAACTCGAATATATGTGTTTGTATTATGAATTTGTAAATATCCATGTAGTCTAGGACGATGTGCACATACACAAATAATAATGATACTTTCACAAATATTTATTTAAAATCGTCATATTTATGAAAGACATTAATTGACATTGATTACAACTCATTTATTGTACTCCACAAGGGTGTTTATATTAAGTAGACGGCTAGAACTCACATGAACACCGGAATCTCTTTTTTCAATTGGTAAAAACAACTTGTCAGAATTACACTATATTACTGGATGCTGAGCATGTGTAAACACTATTTTTCTCAAAAAATACACTTCACACGTTTAGTAAACACCAAAAGTGATTCCTGTAGAAATTATTTACTTACCAGAAAATAAAAGTTATATACAACACAGAAAACGATAAATACGCCTCTTGTAGTTATTTTAGTCTATGATATGATTTTTTTACGTAGCTTAAATGTTTTACTTTTACACAAAAAAAAGAGATCATCCGTGAAAAACTCTTCGAACAACGTGATAGGAACACTACAAATGAACCTTCAAAGTAATGAAACGTGCTTTAAAAGAAAATGATAAGATCTTCGAAGCTAAATTTTGCATAGGAGGTCAATACTGTCATATATATATATATATATATATATTATTACTCTCTCTTTTTTGTCGTTAAAACCTGAATACATGTTTTAAAACTTATCTTTAAAGTTTTATAGGTGAATTAATAATTAAAAAGTAAATTTATTGTTTTTGTTTATTAGTATATAACTTTTTTACCGGAATAAAAGATGGTGTTCTAATCCAATAATAGTCCGTCTGGTAGTTGTTTATTCTTTGTTTTCCAAAAGAAAATGAGTTTTTATAGAATCAAAATGGGATGAAAATTTTAAGGAAAACAGGATATGTACATAGTGTTTTAGGATATGCGGTTTAGATCAAGCTTAATGAATTATTATTTTTTGATTGGACAACTATCTATAATTAGTGGGTCAATTCCATTAAATTGTTTAGTAGTTTTTTAATAAATCCAGGCTAATATTTCAGTACTTAGTTTTTACCGTTTATTAAATTTATTTTTTATATAATTTTTCAGTTGTTATGGTCCAACGTACTAGCGATCATATTTACATTATTGTGTTTGTTGGGTCCAATAATCGAAGTGTTGTGAATGAGTTGAATAGTGTTTTGATTGTATTGTGTTCGTCGGTACAGTTTTGTGTCATTGACAGTAAGCTGTAATGGATGGTTTTCTCATTAGATCTGTGTATATGAGCCTATTAGGCTCATTGTATAGTAAGTCTATTTATTCCATATAAATAGAGTATTATGGCTACACAAAACACAATCTGAAATCTGTAACCCTTTTCTATCATAGTGAAACACTTTTCTGTGGCGGCGTCCATGGACGTAGACAATTTTCGAACCACGTTAAATCATGTGATCTATCTTTACTGTTATTTGTTTCATTTGTGTTCTGTGCTTGAGCCATTTTGTGATAAATTGCATAGTGATTTAATAACAAAATTGATATCAAAGTCACGTGGTGAAATTAGGACTTTTGCAATTAGGGTTTCACAATGGCTTCCACAACAAGAAAATACATGATTGAAAAATTTGATGGGGGATTCAACTTTGCGTTGTGGAATATTAAACTGAAATCTCCATTGGTATCACAAGGGATGTGGAAGGCTGTGGAGAATAAGTTACCATAATAGATGAAAGAAGAGAAGAAGCAAGATCTTCAAGAAAGGGCTTTGTGCTGGATTTTAATGAGTGTGAAAGACAATGTGCTTCACGAGATTAGTGGTGAGAAGACTGCTTCCTGCTCATGGAAGAAGCTAGGAGATCTTTACTCAGAGAATCAGTAGTAAACTAATTATACTTGAAGAAGAATTTGTACGATTTCAGATTGAAAGAAGGTATGTCCATAACTGAGCACTTAGATAATTTTAAATCAATTATAATGGACTTGGAGAACATAGATATTAATATTGAGGATGATGATCAAGCTTTGTTTGCATTGAGATCGTTACCAGCTCCCTATGAAAACTTTGTAGATACCAATATGTATGGTAAGGATAAGTTATCGCTAGCAGATGTCAAAGGGGCACTCAAATCAAAAGAGATGAGACAGTTGCAGTCAGACAATCAAATTGAAGGGGAAGGTCTTATGACTAGGGGAAGATCTGAAAGCAAAACGAGTTCTTTAAGAAGGAAGAGCTGGAGGTCCAAAGCAAAGGTAAAGCACTCAAACTGTTATGAATGCGGTGAGCAGGGTCATTATAGGAGGGATTGTCTGAAACTGAAAGGTAAGAAGGGAAATCAAAATAAAAATACAGTAAACATTGTTGAAGGTGTGAACGAATCCGACGATAGTGAAAATAGTGGTAGAGGAGATGTATTGTACGTGAGTTCAGACTGTGGGAAAAACTCTTGGGTACTCGATACTGGCGCTACATATCACATGTTTTAGTTCAAGAAATGGTTCGATACTTACAAGAAAATATAAGAAACTGTCTATTTAGGGAACAATCATTCGTTGATTATTGGTGGTATTGGTAACGTCAGAATTAGAATGTTTGACGAGGTTGTTAGAATCTTGACGTGCTAGCATGTTTCTGGGTTAAAGAGAAGCCTGATTTCTCTTGGGAATCTAAATGATCGGGGTTACAAGTACAGTGAAGAAGACGGTGTAATCAAAGTGACAAAAGGCTCAATGGTATACATGAAGGGCAGTTTGCAGAAAGGTATTTACATTCTCCAGGGGGGTGTTGTTATGGGAAATGTTGCAGTAGCATTATCAAAGAGTAATAGCCAAAGTATGCAGGATCAAAATAAGTTGTGCCATTGGCGTCCTGGTCACATGAGTGACAGAGGATTAGCTATTTTGGGAAAGAGAGATATGTTGAAAGGGTATAAAGCGGAATCATTAGGGTTTTATGAGTACTGTGTGTTTGGTAAACAAACTATAGTGAAATTCAGTAAATCGGGTGTAAGAAAGACTAAAGGGATAGTGGACTACATTCACTCGGATCTTTGGGGTCCAAACAGAATTCCATCGAAGAGTGGAGCCAGATAGTAATGAGTTTGATTGCTCAAGGATGGTGTGGGTTTACTTTCTGAAAACAAAAGCTGAGGCATATTCAACCTTTGTTAAATGAAAGACGATGATTGAGAAGCAAACAAGAAGAAAAATCAAACGTCTTAGGACAGATAATGGGTTAGAATATTACAGTCGTGAGTTCAACGAGTTCTGTGAAGCTGAGGGAATAGTGCACCATCGCACTTGTTCTAGAACACCACAACAGAATGAAGTCGTATAAAGAATAAACAGAACACTTTGGGACAAGGCACGAAGTATGCTCTCAAATTCTGGTATGAGAAAGGATTTTTGGGCTGAAGCTATCAATACAGCAAGTTATTTGGTGGATCGGTCTCCATCAACGGCTATTGTTTGTAAAACTCCTTTTGATATTTGGTCTGGATCGTCGACTGATTACAAACATTTGAAAGTGTTCGGTTGTCCTGCGTATGCTCATGTGAGAGATGGTAAGCTAGAGCCGAGGGAAAAAAGGTGCATATTTCTAGGATATGCTACTGGAGTGAAGGGATATAAGTTATGGTGTACCTCTCCAAAGTCTCTAGGTTTTCTCATTAGTATGGACGTTACTTTTAATGAGTTTTCTTCGATAGACAGTCAGAAGGAAGTAGGAAAAATGTTCGAATCAGGATCGGTTGTGAGTAAACAGGTGGAGCTTGAAGGAAAATCAGTTCATAACAGGTCCAGTAATTCAAGTGGTTCTGAGGTGGATCGAGAATCAGGAGGTGAAGCGTCAGCATCGGATGATAGTGACGATGATGCGCCCGAACCAGAACAACAACCTTATAGCATAGCATTGGGTAGATAATGAAGGTATAATCGAGTTCCAAAAAAGTATGAAAATCTAGTTGCATATGCTCTATCAGTTGCAGAAGAAGTTGAGATGTAGGAACCTAGTAGCTACAGAGAAGCTATAGCGAGTTCAGAGGCAGATCGATGGATTGGTGCTATGGGGGAAGAGATTGAATCTCTATATAAGAATCAAACATGGAAGCTTGTTGACTTGCCAAAAGGAGAGAAGATAGTAGGCATTAAATGGGTGTTCAAGAAAAATATAATTTAGGGTTGAGGCATCTCAATTCAAGGCAAGACTGGTCGCTAAGGGTTTTACTTAAAGGGAAGGAATCGACTTCAATGAAGTGTTTTCTCCAGTGGTGAAGCATAGTTCGATTCGAGTTTTGTTAGCCATAGTAGTTTGCAAGATTTAGAGTTTGAGAAGTGGGATGTGAAAACTGCATTTCTACATGGTGATTTGGAAGAGCGAATCTAGATGAGATAACCATAGGGATTTATCGAACCTAATATGGAGGACAAGGTTTGACTGCTGAAAAATTCACTATATGGTTTGAAACAGTCACCTAGGAAATGGTACAAACGTTTTGCTACATTCATGGTGTCAAAAGGGTTCACTGGGAGTCCATATGATAGTTGTGTGTATCATCAAAAGATGTCAAATGATTCTTATGTTTATTTGTTGTTGTATGTGGATGATATGCTTATTGCTTCTTATAGTATGTCACATATTGTGCAGATAAAGAATCATCTTAGTGCCGAGTTTGAGATGAATGATTTGGGTAGAGCAAAAAAGATTCTTGGTATGGAAATTATCAGGAACAAAAGTGTAGGATCATTACATTTGTCTCAACAAAGCTATATTGAGAAAATGACAACGATTTAACATGTTTGATGCTAAGACAGTTAACGTTCCGTTTGTTACTCATCTCCAGTTTTCTGCAGTAGGAGCGGCCAAGGACGATGCTGAGTTGGAACAAATGTCGAAGGTTCCATATGCAAGTGCAGTTGGTAGTATTATGTATGCTATGGCATGAACACATCCTGATATTTTACATGTGGTTAGTGTAGTTAGCAGGCACATGGGATGTCCTGGGAAAGAACACTGGCAGACAATGAAATAGATACTTCGGTATCTTAAGAATAATGTGAACGTTGGCTTAACTTTTAAGAATACCGATATTGGTGAATCGTTGATTGATTTTGCAGGATCATTGGTTGGTTTTGTTAATTTTGATTTTGTAGGCGATATGGATAAAAGGAGATCTTTGACAGGATATGTATTTACTATAGCTAGGAGTACGATCAGTTGAAAATCACAGTTGCAAACTACTGTAGATTTGTCTACAACAGAGGCATAGTACATGACGGTTACAGAAGCAGTTATAGAGGCAATATGGTTGCAAGGTTTGGTGGCAGATTTGGGCTTGGATAAGACTACTAGAAAAATGTTTTTGTTACAGTCAAAGCCGCATACACTTTACAGGGAACCATAGGTACCATTAGCGTACAAAGCACATAGATGTCAGGTATCATTTTATTCGTGATATAATATCAACGGGAATTATTAATGTTAAGAAACGTCTACACACGATAATCCAGTATATATAATGACCAAGGAGGTATTAATTCGAAAGTTTAGGGAGTGTCTAAATTGTATTGGTGTTCCCAGTATAGACTGAACGACTTAGGAGCATTTGCTGAGTCAGAAGAAGATAAGTTTCTTTGTTGATAGTGAAGAAAGGATATTCGCCTCAAAGGGAAGATTTGTTGTGAATGAGTCAAATAGTGTCTTGACGGTGTATCGTGCTGGGTGGTACAGTTTTGTGTCATTGACAGTAAGGTGTAATGGATGGTTTTCTTATTAGATCTATGTATTTGAGCCCATTAGGCCCATTTTCTAGTAAGTCTATTTATTCTGTATAAATAGACTACTAGGACTACATAAAACACAATCTGAAATTTGTAACCCTTTTCTATCATAGTGAAATAGTTTTCTTTGGAGGCGCTCGTGGACGTAGATAATTGTCGAACCACGTTAAATCCTGTGTTTAATATTTACCGTTGTTTGTTTCATTTGTGTTTATAATTTTTCAGTTGTTACAGTCTAATTTACTAGCGATCATATAAATATTTATTGTGTTTGTTGGGTCCAAGAATCAAAGCGTCGTATTAATAGAAACTCATTCAAAATTCCCATTAATTCGATTAGTATATATGATATATTTTTGTACGAGACTTGATATTATATGTAGGATCAATATATTGAATATCATATTTTTATTTTAATTGAACATTTGACAACATGCATGGATACTCTTAATTTACATGTAATGTGACATTCCAAACCTAAAATTTTATTACAATATCTCACTTGGATCTTTCACATGTACTGAAGTGTATTCATTTGAATGAGCATTATGTAATGATGTTGTCATACATATAACCATTGTAAGTCTGATCAAGTCAGATGATAGTTAACAATGAACTGAAGATGGTCCACCAAGACTTATCAATATGCAATGGATATTCCATAATTATATTACGAACTACCATATTCATGAACCATGATTTCTCATGGAGTGCATCATAGAGGTCTCGCACGACCATGTGATCAATATGTATTGAGGTCTAACTGTTCTTGCTTAACTGAATTGAGATCGTTGAATATCAAGGAGTAAGAGAAAATCTGAATCATTGTATTATTGAGATTATTGTATGCATACAATCTGAAATAATTGTACAACCTGATAACTGACAGGAAAACTGAAAACTGAAATAAAAATAATACTTCCAGTGAATCTGAATCTCCTCTGGACTAATAATGCCTATATAAATGTTGTGTTCATCAAAGACTTCGAAGTTAAAATCTTAGTAGAAAAATGATAAAAAGAAAGATGGATATTTATACTTTACTATAATCTCAACTGAATGAAATTACTATTTTTTATTTTCTTCATCTCTTATTATGTTGACTACAATCTCTTCTTATTCTCATAAATTATGCAGTTTTAAATTATATAATTTGATTTATATACACTTAACCTATAAATTCAGGCACTTAAATAACCTTTGTAGTTGCATGACTTGCTTTATGTTATCATGTGACACTGAATACAAAATATTGGATGATTTAAGTCTCATTTTAAAATTATACATCCCCGGAATACTTAAGTATTTACCTAAGATATGATTTCTATACATTAACCTGAATTAACCTGAACATACATAAAGAATTCTATTATCAAAGCATGATATCTCATAAATTTCTAAATTATTCTTGATATGTTGACAATTTTCTTATCTCAAGTCAACTCAAACATATTAGATTTTTTCGTTCCTACACCATACTGCTTTAGCATGCAATTAATATTTGTCTTTTGTGATAAACTCACAGAATTATCAATAGTGATTCTGATGATTTTTGGTTCCTTAATACATAAGACGCATCACTTAGAAATTTTAGATCTAATCTATTGAATAAAGGTTTTTGGTGGCATGCAACATGTCACTATAACTTATGGTAATTAAAATGACACGTAATTTTAAATATAAATTCACTACCACTAAATATATGAAGTTCATAATACTTTCGACTAAGTTAATCTCAACACTAAAGAAGACTGCAACTTTGATAGATTATGATATAATTAATGAGATATTTAAGCTAAAATATTATAAATTAATTTATTAATTGTTACAATACATTGACTCGGTTATATATGAATATGGTTGTTACATACCCATTAATCTTCACACGAACCAATTAACTTTTCCAACTTATCATACTTGATATAGGTGTTTAGCTATAAAATATATATCAAAAAAATTAATGTTACCACTCATAAAGACTTGATCTTAATATTCATTAATTAAAGCTTAATATTGAAATATGCAAGATATGTAATGACTACCTTAAAAGAGTCCTTGGAAAATATTAAATAAAAGTTCTCTTAAAACATCAATCTTTTCACAGTGAATGAAACTTATTTAGTGTAAGACCTTTTGACTAAATATCTTAACTAAATTATCTTACATCAATTTTAATTCTTGTTAGAATAATCCACAACTAAACATTTGGAAATATGAATGTGAATTTATGATATCTTAAACTAAATTATCATTTTGAATCATAATGATTTCAATTTTATAATTTCACTCTTTATAGTATTACATGAGCTTAATTTGGACTTTTTTGTTTTTCACAAAGGATATTAATGTTCTTGAAAAACTATTTATGGTACTATAAGAACCAAAATTGGATTGTTTTGTTTCATCATAAAAGATCTTTATGTTCTTGTAAAATTCTTTATAACATTATAAAATTTGAAACTGGATTCTTCTATTGTATTATACATAATATTTATGTTGTTGTGGAACTATTTCTGATATTACAAAAGGTGAAACATGATTCTTCTATAAGCTATTATACTAATTAACTTTGTACAATTTCTTGAGGATGTTAAGTTTGTCCGATATGAAGAACTACAACTATTTAATTTTGAATGGAAATTCAAACGTTGATTATATGAAATAAAAAGGTGACCGGTATTGAATTATCAAACCCTTATTGTTTTAATCTAAACAATTCATTTCTGATTATTCCTCAAAACTCAAGGTTGTTCACTGAATACTTCCCTCCAATGAAATATCTTAAAAAATCATTGTATTGTCTTAAATGTGAATCAGTAGTGGGTTTCAAAAATAAAATGTTACAATACATAATGTAAGCTTGTATATGATTCAAGTTCTGAATGTTAGGCTTATAGGGCTTCGCTTGCACTAGACATCTCTAAATGTACAAATTTCTTTATCACCTCTTTTGTTATGTTTAAGGTTTAATGTACCAAATTTAATAATTACATTCTAAAAAAAATTATTAATAAATAACTATTGTACATTTGAACTTTATATACCGAAATCGGATAATGAGATTGTATATTTAACTGACATGCTACACTTCAGTTATAATCATTATGGTCAAATATGAAAAACTTGATTATTACATTGAAGTGGTACATTGCTTCATGCTTAAAAGATTTGAAATTTATCAATAGTATTCATATGTATTGGGATGTGTGCATAGTAGGGCTAAAATATGTTTATGGACAATATGTCTCGTGTATAGTTTTTTATGAATATAAATCTCTTTTTGACAACTTTCAAATTTTGTTTAAAGATTTTAATTTTGTATGCATCTAATTGTATTTATTTAGTCTATTTCCTTTTGATGTATCCATAATATGTATGATAATCAAAATACTCAAGGGGTTCTTAAGCAACTTATCATCTAGCTTGCCCATCTTCTTTTGAGAAATCTGACATAAATACTTGTGATAATGATGTACTATTTGTCATAATATTTCAATTTTTTTACTGTATGATACATAAATATAGATAACATCACTACAAAATTGGTTCAGTAGAATCCTTAGTATAGACACTAGGTGCCAACGTGCTGTATAATTAATTCATTTTACAACTTATTTATGCATTAATCACCATTATCTGTGATGTTTTACGATTAATTAATTTTGATAATTTAATGTAACCACGGAATACAGAGAAATTATAATTGCTGACACTATATCAATCCAGAAAAAAATCTTTAAGACATGTAAGATAACAACAAATTACCATTATGTGCAAAGAGGTTTTACTATCATTTAATTTTGGTGATTTAATGTAATTTTAATACTTGACCGACTCTTAAATAAGATTATCGATATTAACTACATACTTTATATTTTCTAGTCTTAGTTCAGATATGATAAGATTATCAAGTATTGTCAACATTAAAGTTCTATACATAAAAATATATTAAGTAATAAGAATAATTTATATTGCATAAAGTTTCAGGTCTTATTTAAGCCCAACCTATATTTCAACATATCTTCAGTTTTTAGAGATTTTGATGAACTCATATAACCCCAACCATTGTAATTTCTTATAAATTTACCATTACCATTTTATGTAATAAAACATTAATTTGCATCAATTCTGGATTCATCCTACTTGAAAAACTAAAAAAATTAAAGTAATAAAATTTTCAATTTTAACAATGAAGTTTAAAAGTGCCTTAAAATTCTCTTTAGAGAATATTTCATGATATTTTTAAAGAATATCTCATGGAGTATCATCATTTTATATGCCTAGATTTTAATCTTTAATAAAGTTTATATCATGCTTAACTTTTAGTGTAAAAGGAAGAGTAGTCTAATACCATAGTTTGATGTATATCATGTTATTCTGACTAAACCAACATATTATAATTTTCATTTTATCTACATAATTTGGAATAAATTATCTAAAGGTATAACTGAAATTTAAACGTATAACATGTAATCTTAATCATCTCATGCTAGAAGTTTTTAAATGCCTTCATATGTGATTGACTCGTCATGACATTAACACAGACGGTAGTTGTCAGTGTGTTATACTTCAGCTATGAGGCTCCAAACCTTTTCTGTCTTGACTCGCCTAAATACATCCCACGCAGGTTGGATAACAGATTTGACAGTCAGTTCCAAATAATGTTCGTTGAAGTGTTCATATCTTAATCTATACAAATACTATTGAATTGTTTATCTTAACATATCAAACCTTAATGTGTGGTATCTTGGTAATTTATGAACATCGAAAATAGATATGAGATGTGAAATATCTCATAAAGTGCTCATACATCTGAAAAGGATGAATTTTATTCAAAATTCATACATGAAACAAATAATATTTTGGGGGAGCAAGAGATCGCCTCGTACATCTTAGACTCTAAGTGTCCACGACAACGTGTAATTGCATTTTATCTCGAAGGCCATTAATTACTTAGATGTTTCTCAATGTGAAAATTATTAAAAGATGCATAAATATTGATCCCTAAACACATAGCACTACACTCAGACATGGAAAATAATTAAACATATCATTTTAAATATGCAAGTCCGGACATGCTTAATATACGAATCGATTAAACAACCACTCAACAATAAAAACTTTTTAAAATCTAAATTGGGTTGTTGTTGTTATATAGGGTTTTGAAATACCAAACTCGCATGCAATTAAAAAATACATTCTTTAAAAAAATAACTGAATTTATTTGCTGTAATTTGGGATAACAAACACATAAGTTACAAACCGTAAATTCATGGGACTAAACTACACGGTTATTAAAAATTCTAACTGAATATTCATGTAGATTTCTAGATTTTAGATGGAATAAAAAATCACTTAATTCGGATAACCGAGCGCCAACTTATGGGCATCCAAAGTTAGTCACTAATCATGTTTTTTGCAATCCTTATATATATATATATATATATATATATTTGTTCTGAATTAGATATCTTATCGATTTTTTGGTCTGAATACTTTGCTCATGTATATCATATAATAAATTATGTATTCTTGATTGCACCAATCAATCTTAAACGTGTATATTAGGTTTTATTTCCCATAACATAGTATAAAGATATAAACTTGAAAGAATCAACATATGTGTAGAGTATTTTAAAATACATTATTTAGGTTAAGCTTTATGAATTAGGGTTTTTGTTTTAACAATATTTATATTTAGTAGATTACTTCCACTAAATTATCCAGTAGTCCCTAAATAAACCTCATGTTATCATTAACCATTTGACTCCCATCTCTTATTAAATCTATCTTTTATTTACTCTTTAAGTTGCTATGGTCTGATGTACTAGCCATTGTAGGGGATCATAACCTTTATTAGGTTTTTACGATCCAATAACTAAAGTATTAAATGAACCCTTCTTATAGGTACACATCAACCCAACTAGTATCTGCAGTATATTTTCTCATGGGACTTACTATTATATGTAGGTCTACTATATTGGATATCAATTATTTTTATCTTTTTTATATTTAACAACATGCTTGGATAATCTGAATCTATATACAATTAGACATTCCAAATCTAAGATTTTCTTTAAAATTCTAGGTATTAACACATTGTCAAATAAAGGAATAAAAAGCTACATGTTGTTTTTCTTTGAGCATATGTTGGTAGATAGATGTCAGAATAGTGCCAATAATTTGTATAAGTTCGCAAAATTAACTCCTAATATTTTCAATCCTTTGTAGTAATATTGAACCAGCCAGAAAGTGAGGCAAAATATAATGTATGTTTTCATGTTCAAGAGAATATGTACATGTCATGTTTTTTACATGTGAATCTACTACCAGAAAAATAATCTGCCAAGAAAATATAATCCTCTGAGAAATTAAATGTTTATATTCATAACTTTACTTGTGTACACCAAATAATATATATATATATATATATATATATATATATATATATATATATATAATAACCATTTAGTTGTATATTTTGACCAATAAGGTATTTGGTCTAATCAATTATAATCAATCATTTAATTTAATATTTTATATTCCAAAAATATTATATTTTACTATTTATGTGAACACTGCCGATGTTCTCTATTTTACACCGACTTCTTCCTCTTATTGTTGGAAACTCTATTTTCTATCTTATTTAATTTATAACTCAAGTTAAATTTGATGAGACCTTTGTAGTAATATTAAATGCCTTCACCACTGCTCACTGAGAAATCCGAACAGGGGTAATTCGGACAATAGGTGCCCATTGAACCATCCAGACAGGACAAAAGTACTAAAACACTAAACACCTTTTGACTAAGCTATGTGCTAATCTACTTAAAAACTAATGGGTCTTTAAACACGACACGGCTTTGTAACTTGACCCGAAATCCCATGGGTCCATCATTAAGGGTATAAATACCCCAACTACTTTTATTAATGGGGTAATGAATATTTAATACAACCAGACAGCTCAAATCTCTCACTACAAAACACCCAAACATTTAATATCCTTGAAATTCCCCAAAATACCTGACAAAATTACGCTCTGTCCAAAATCATCCACACCAAATTGGCGACCATAGTAGGAGCGAAAGGTGCCTGAATCTAGCATTCAAAACCAGCAAGAAAAATCAGTTTGGATAAATCCGGACCAGCAAGCATTGCCACCACCATTGCTAGAAGTGGTGGGTGAGAATGATGAGTACACAATCGAAGAACGAGACAGGCTGAAAGCTGAATATAAGCCTTGAGAGCTGCTAAAAAGGCAGAGTTAGGCTTGAAAGAAAAATCGAAAGTGTCAGCCATTCACCACACTGACAATCCAAGGGAGAATGACCCATCAACAAAGACTCACTTAAGTAGTAAAAAGACCCATGTCAGCTTCAAGAAGTCTCACCGGTCTAAACTAGTGGAAAGCTCAGAGTCTGAGTTATTTAGTAACTCTTCGAATGAGGATGGACTTGAGGAGTCCCTGTAATCGTTTTTTTAAGTTTTTTTGGGTCTCCTCTATAAATAGAGGAGACCCCAAATCCAAACTCATAAATTCATATACTCCTCTCTATGTCTCTCTAAATCTCTCTACTTGTTCTAAATATTCTAGAAAACTCAAATTTCTTACTTTACATATTGTAGTCCTACTTTCGGAATTGTTTGATTTTTTTTTCGCAAATTGTTTCTATTTGATAAAAACACTTAAATAACGTTGGGATAACATTATAATAGCTCGATTAAGAGCTTCGTATAATTTATCAAGTTATTTAATTGTTATAGTAATTTAAATTAGTTCTTTTAATTCTAATTTTATTAGTTGTTATTGTTTGTTATTAGTTGGTATTAGTCTAAATTTAGTTTTTATTATTTGCGATATTAATTAGTTTCGATTAGTATTTTAGTGCATATTTAAAAAAACGTTGTTTTAAGTTTTAAAATGCCTATAAATCGTAGACTTACTAATACTCACCAATCCGCTAATTTTCACTTGTTATGAATGATGTTTGTGATAACCAAAACAAATTAATACTAACCAAAATGTAATAATAATTTTATAATCATTATTAAAACTACAATAATAAAATTCAAAATTTCATATTAAAATTATAACAATATAACTTAAAAATAATAAATAACACTTGTAATATTTAAAACCAAATCACAATAATAAAATTCAAAATGTAATATTAAAATTATAACAATATAACTTGTAATATTTTTGCATGATAAAATATGATTTTGGTTTAAAAAATAATAAATAACACTTGTAATATTTAAAACCAAATCACAATAATAAAATTCAAAATGTAATATTAAAATTATAACAATAGGATTTGTAATATTTTAACATGATAACATATAGTTTTGGTTTGTAATATTAAAATCAACGCTACTAATATTAGATCTAAAAACATAATAATAATAATATTCAAAATATGATAATAACATAAGTAATATTTAAAATTTTGGACTATATAATAATTACAACACTTAAAATATTAATAACAAAAACAAATTAATAATAACCAAAATGTAATAATAATTTGATAATAATATGCAATATCTCAATATTTTTTAAATATAATATTTTGGTTATAAAATAAATAAAACATCTATAATATTTACAAATGAACCGCGGTTTTTTATAAATAAATCGTGGTTTCGCAGTCCTGGCGGTTTGCAGTCCTAATGGTTTGCTAATGGGTTGCGGTCCTGCCGGTTTGCGATCCTAATGGTTTGCGATTCTGCCGGTTTGCAGTCCTAATAGACCAGTTTTGCAGTTAAACCGTCAGTTCATTAACAGATTGTCAGCTTTGAACCGCGATTCCTGAACCATTTGTCACCCCTAACAACACTCCAAAACTACACGTTGGTAAAACCACGGTTATAAATGCGACTTTGGACTGACACCAACTATTCTTACTAGAAAGCCACGTGAACATATACATTCTTTCACCGACATACAAGCATGGTAAATGGTTCTCAAGATATTGAGCTCCTTTTAATAAAAATATCGACAAAAAAATATTCTTACATCACTTAATGAGTGAAGCACTACCGATGAAAACGTGATAATTATCATACTTTGGATAGTGTCATGTTCTGTATAGACAAATGTCAATTCAAACTCATATCCATCAACGATAGTAACAAATCATAGGACTAGACGCAGGAGTGCAATTTTTTGTGAATAATGCGTATTTTATTAAAATACGCAGCAGCACATTGTTCCTCTCACGTGGCAGCGCTGTGGTTTTTATTTTTTTTATAAAATTCATTTTATAAAAATATTGGTTGGTCAAAAAATAAAAAAATATACTATTATTTTCTATTTTTTGATATCTATATTGTTTGATTCGGACACTGAAATATTTTGAATATTTTATTTATTTTGTATTTTCAAAATGATTTTTAAAATATTTTAATAAGTTAAAAAATAAGATAATTATACCAGGATTTATATTTTCTTAAGATCTATAAATAGAGACTTGGTTTATTTGATTCGGACACCAAAACATTTTAAGATATTATGATGCAAAAGAGGGAGAGAAAAAATGGTATGGTATGCTGAAAAGATGAAATATGCTCTGCTGCTGCGTGGAGTTAAAATTTTTGAAGAATTATTTGGGGATTCTGATGAGATGGCGCTGATGTGGCGCACTTTTGGGAGATGAAATATCACCACTGCTGCGGGTGGTTATATTTAATCACTTTACGATTTATAACTTATAAATCTTTTGATTTAAAAATAAATAAAGAGAGAGAGTATTTTCTTTAGTAATCCATAGTGATATTAGGGTTTATGAACTGGTATTTTTATTTATGGGTTTGAATTCTCTAAATTATCTAGTAGTCCTTGAAATTAGCTAAAGGTTTGGAATATGAATTACTAGCTCTTTTCTCTATTAAACTAACCCTTTGATTTTTCCTAAATTGTTACAGACGGATGTACTTTCCAATGCATGAGACTATAACATTTATTAAACTTTTGGAACCCAATATCTAAAGTGTTGGATCAATAAGCCGTCCCTCAAGATCCACACTAACCCAACTTGCATTCACATTATATATTTCCATGATAATTATATTTATATGTAGTTCCAATATATTTAATTTAAGTTTTATTATATTTAGTTAATTGGACATATAATAACGAAGGTTGATACTCTAAATCTACATGTAATGAGACATTATAATTTCAATATATCTTTACAATCTCCTACTTGGATCATTCATATATATACTAAAGCATACCCATGTGAATGTGCATATGTAACTTTTTGTTTCGCATGTAACCCATGTATATCGTACCATGTTAGATAATAACCAACAATGGAGCAAAGAGGGTCTATCACGACTTATTAATGCGTAATTGATCCTGCGATAAATGCATTGTCACCTACCACCTCAATAAACCTTAGTTTCTCATGGAGTACAACATGGAAGCGACACGAACTTGTAATCACTATGTGCCAACTTCTAACTGGGCCTACTAAGCTGAATTGAGATAACTTACCATTCACAATTTTGAGAAAAACTGAAACATGTAATATTTGAATAAATATATACATATAATCTAAAATAATAATATAATATAAAACTAAAAAATTGAAAACTAAAAACTGAATTGTAATCGATATAGAACTATCATTGAATCTAAATACCCTTTAAGATAAGGACACTCATGTTAAACATATGTTCGTGAAAGACTGAGGGTGGTAACGCCTTATTGAAAGGATCTGCAACCATTGAGTGTGTGTTGATATGGTCAACTCCGATCTGTCCATTCTGGGTTCATTCCTTCACATATATAAATTTAACATCTATATGTTTAGACTTATTTGAGCTACTATTTTTGTTTGAGAACATGAAAGTTTAAATGTTGTCATGGTAGAGCTTGAGATATCTTTCAATTCCCTCAATTATACGCAATTTCACGAAACACATTATGAAGCAAAGTGCATTATTTGATGTTGTAAAACATGCCACATGCTCAGGTTCAAAAGTATAGTCTATGACAATAGTCTGTTTTGCACTCTTCCACGATATGATACATCCTGTCATAATGAATATATAATTTTTTATTAGGCTTTTTAGTGTCTACGCACCAAAAAAAATATAAATCTGAATAGCCTAAGATCTCCAGGTTATCAAATATACTATATATCAATTCATAATGCTTGGAATTCTTCAAGTACAAGAGGACCCCCTTTATAATGTTTCAATGGGAAAACCTTGGATTACTCAAGTATATCCCCGACATTCAACTATGAGTGATATAAATGGTATAGTGCACATATGACCATACATGAGACTTCTAATAACCAAGGCATATGGGTGTTCCTTCATGATCCGAATTTTTGAATTTCTCTTAGGCCACTGATAGAGTGAGAATGTATCATCTTTGGATATAGAGATATCTATGGGTTTGTTGTTTTCTAAACCATAACGACGTAGTATGATTTCAATATATGTTTTTCGTTTGAGCCCCACGATCACGCGTGCGATTCATTACTATTTGGATCCCTAACATATTCACCAAGGTCTTTCATGCCAAATTTATTTCACATAAAACACTTGGTAGCATGTGACGAACCTAGATTATTTGTGGCATGAGGTTTGACATTGATATGCAACACTAAATACATATTTTATACTCCTACTAAACTTATAATATACAAAATCTTCCAAAGGGTTCACCTCAAAGATAAATGAGATGACGATATCAAGTAATTTGTGGTACCACTTACGAGATGCATGTTTGAGTTCATATATGGATTTCGGTAGTTTACACACCATTAACTTTAAGTCTTCAATCCTAAAGCTTTCAAGTTATTTTAAATCATGTTCTCAATATATTTATTTATACATGTTTTCCTAACATCCATCTAATGAATCTCTAAATAAAAATAAGCAACAACATCTTTGATGATGAAATTGGAGAGTTTCTCATAATAGGCAACCCTTTCGTGTTGGTTGTACTCTTTTGCTACAAGAGGCATTTTTTATATTTTTTATTTCCCCGAATCATTAGTTTTGGTTATAAACAATCATTTTCTAGTTCTTTCTTCCATTTAAGTAAGGTGGAAAGATCACATATTGAATTGTCTTTCACCAATTTCTACTCTTTATTCATAGCCTTAGTCGACAATTTAGAGTTTGAGCTCTTCATATCATTCTGACATGTGATTAGATAGTTTTCTATAATATTTTAAAGTCTCTTTATGTTCATTAAGAAATATCACATATTCTAAAAGTAGGACCCTATTTCTTTCTATAGTGGATCTACATTATAAAAGCTTAATGTAGTATGCAATTTCTTGAGGTTGGTGGGTTTTCTCATCATGAATTCTTGAGGTGGTACTTCAACATTTTTTCAGGAAATGAACTTTTTGGCATATTTTAGATGATCGGTAGATTGACTAGTTAGAGTATCAATGTCATAGGCTGAATGAATTGGTTTTAATTCTTCTTTAAAAATGTTGTTATAATAATATTTCCCTCCAAAATTTCCATTTTAAAAAAATACGGCAGTTCTTATCTCATAAATTGAACGCTTAAGGTGTGAGTAAAAATTGTAACCCCTTGAGTGGTCTATGAAATACAAGCTAATTGTTTTGGATTCTAGATTGTTTTCACTCGGTTCGTAAGGTTTTTCTTTAGTTGGACATCCCATACATGAATGTGAGCAAAGTTGGGTTTGCACCCTCTAAAACTTTCACGTGGTGTTTTAGTTCCTATTGTAGTAGGTACCATGTTAAGGATGTATGTTGTACACTTAAGAGCTTCCCATATAGTAAATTCAGAATGATGTATGATAAATTATATTTTTAATCATTAAGATATACCATTCATAGTGGGTGAACCCGACATGGTGTATTGAGGGACAATCTCACACTCTTATAGATAGAGAAAATATGGGTCAGAATCTTGCTCAGCATAATAACCATACCTTCTATAGTATTCATAATCACGGTCAGATCTGACGATCTCAATCTGTTTACCTAGTTTTAACTCAACTTTGGCCTTAAAAGATTTGAATATATCAATGGCTTCAGACTTCTCACAAAACATATATAAATAGTCATATCTTAAAAATACCTCTATGAATGTAATGAATTATCTTTATTCATTCCATTAAAACTATAAAGAACATACCGCATATCTTTGTATGTGCTAACTCCGAGACATAGTTAGCACAAGAGGCTTCAAATCTACTCAATTCGGTTTTTTCCCTGTAATACACCCAACATATTCTCATAATTGGTTTAATCAATGAGACTTAAGATACCTTCAGCAAAAAACATATCAATACTCTTTTAAAATATATGATATAAACGTATGTGCCATAGAGAGGCTGAATTTTCAGAAGCAACTTTATGTGATACATACATAGAAATTTGATAATTTATAATATTACTTAATTTATATAAATTGTTAACACAATCAAGCACACGTATATGTACCAATTTATTGTCAAGTGTAAGATGAAATTATTTGTTACGAAACGAAGAAACATAACCAATTTTGTCTAATAAAGAAAACAAAAGTAAATTCATTCTAATTGAAAGGAGAAACAAAACAATCGGTAAGTAAAATATATATCATGACTTTAAAACTAACTGAAAATTACAAATGTCTTCCATATGGCATGAGTCCTTTTGGCAGTAAAATATTTGAATCTCTATATGACTAAGAAGCATGCTTCACTTTGACTTTGCAAAGAAATACATACGTGAGTTGTGGTTGTTTTATCAACGCATTGTGTATCCTTTAAAATTGAAAATAAAATTCCTTTTGCAATTACAACTGAAGAGAGCTTACATTCTTAACCATCAAAACCTTTCATTTTGGAAAATCTCTCTTCGTGTGATCCAGACGTTTACAATCGAAATGTGCGTTAACCATGTCTTTATTCTTATATTTATTGGGTTCACCCCTTCCTGGTTTGATTATGAAGCTTAAATCTTTGCATAAGAAGCTGAAGAGTTTTTCTTCTTGTTCTGAAAACCATTTTTACCGACATGGACCATATTAGCTTTCGTGCTCCCTTGAGCATGCGTTTCCTCTTCATGCACAAGATTTGAACAAATATTTTTCATGTTATATTTCTTTTCAAGGCAATCATAGGTTATTTTTAGGATATTGAACCACCGGGGGTACGATAATAAAATTTAGGACATTATAACACTCTATAAGAGCTCGGCGTTTAGTCCTTTCAATTTCCCATGAATAACAGTCATTTCAAAAATATGCTCTCAGACTTTCATATTGCCTATGTATTTCATCATTGAGAGTTTACCAATTAGATTCTTAATTTAAACATCTGGTGATTTAAGAAAAAGTATTTTGAAATAGACAAACATATCCTTAGAATTTTCCATATCGGTGGTCTGAGAAGTCAAGAACGTTTGTGGGACTCCACTCTGTAGGATATTACGACTTAGTCCATTAGAGCACTCACACCTCTCTGAGCGCATCCTTTCATTAAAAGTAGTCTTATTTATAAGAGGGGAACATTTGGTCTCTAAGAGCCAGTGGTATATCTCATTCCATCCCGATAGGTGTAAGATATCTTTTTTTCACTCCTTAAATTTTCCTTCGATAGTATGGAACTTTCGTGTAGTTTATATGTAAGAGTCGGTAATAAAAAACCAAATAAAAAATTCAAATTAATAAAAACATTTCCAGAAGAATCTAAACATAATCTAACATAAAATCTACATTTTATCAAATTGTAACTTCTGAAATGAATTCAAATGAATTGACTCATCGTGATTTTTAGCGAAGACAGTAGACACCAATTCGGTATACATCACTTTTAGAGACATTATTTTAAAAAAACAATGTTGGTCTAGTCAATATTCTTCGATATAATATGACAGTCATAATAAATAATATGAGATGAGACCGTTTGTACAGCATCGTAAATAATCAATTGTTGACCCATATCCTAAAACTAATAAGAATTTATATGAAATTTGGGAATGAAAGAATCATACATCAAATACGTTTATATCTTTCGTAATAAGTATTAAAAATTATATGATAAATCCCATGTCACAGAGTTCGGTGCTAAAGATGTTTAAGGAGTATTTTTTGTTAATATCTGAATAATCATGTGTATCGTCAGTATGATAAAATAACTTGTACAATTATCAAATTTATAAACTTCAAAATTAATGATGTTGTTGATGAACTTGCAAGTATAAGTCAAATTACTCCTAATTTATATATAAATGATGACAACCATAGAATTTTAAACCTTGAAACTGATTTTTTTGGTATATCCAATTCAATACGTCCTTACCAAATGAAAATTCGCAACCAACACAAGTCGTTGTCAATAACAATGACGCCTCAAAATATAGTAGACTTATATTTGGTGACATGTGTATTAATGAGGTCTCATGTCAACACATGGTGAGCCATCATCGCGTGTCAAAATGACCACCTACCGAAATTGGACATTGGCAGCTTCTAGGGTAGAACGAAAAATGCACACAATGTAAAAACCAAACTATCGTGATTTTACTGGCTACACAAATTTTATATTTAAAATGAAGCCTAAATATACCGTGGCTGCTCTCACTCATGAATTTTTTATCACTATCACATAAATTAAGTCAATTTCTATAAAAAGAAATACTTAATTACTTGTTTAACATACAACCGGATCAAATATGACACCAGGTGGATATTTAATAACAAAATTAATAAGAATGATAATGTTATAAAAAATGAGCACAACTTGTGGCTCCAAGTTATTTGCAATTAAAATGAGTCGGTTTTGAATATATTTTTTATATAGTTTTTCGAATTTGATTACTTCTTTAAGAGTTTTGAATATTAATTTTAAACTCACCTAATTTAGATTTGAGATAAAAAAAAATGTTTGATTTACCGATGTTTAAGTTTATGTTATGAATGAGTCGAATATTTTAACAGTGTACCGTGTTCGGCGGTACAGTTTTGTGTCATTGACAAGCTGTAATACAATTGATGATTTTCTTAAAATAGTCTATGAGCCAATTAGGCCCATTGTCTAGTAAGTCTATTAATTCCCTATAAATAGACTACTATAGCTACACAAAACACAATCTGAAATCTGTAACATTTTCTACCATAGTGAAACTCTTTTCTCTGGCGGCGCCCATGGACATAGACAATTGTCGAACCACGTTAAATCATGTGTTCATTCAAGTTTTTCCTTCACATATATTTTGTGCTTGAGCCATTTTGTGATAATTGCATAGTGATTTAATAACAAAATTGGTATCAGAGCCCCGTGCTGAAATTAGGGCTTTTGCAATTAGGGTTTCACAATGGAGTCTATAGCAATAAAATACATGATTGAAAAAGTTGATGGGGGAACGAGCTTTGCGTTGTGGAAGATTAAACTGAAATCTTCATTGGTACTGCAAGGGCTGTGGAAGGCTGTGGAGAATAAGTTACCAGAAAAGATGAAAGAAGAGGAGAAACAAGATCTTCAAGAAAGGGCTTTGTGCTGGATTTTAATGAGTATGAAAGACAATGTACTTCGCGAGATTAGTGATGAGAAGACTGATGTCTGCGCATGGAAAAGGCTAGGAGATCTTTACTCAGAGAAATCAGTAGTAAACCGATTATACTTGAAGAAGCGTTTGTATGATTTTAGATTGAAAGAAGGTATGTCCATAACAGAGCATTTAGACAATTTCAAATCAATTATAATGGACTTGGAGAACATAGATATCAATATTGAGGATGAGGATCAAGTTTTGTTTGTATTGAGATCGTTACCAGCTTCCTATGAAAACTTTGTAGATACCATTATGTATGGTAATGATAAGTTATCGTTAGCAGATGTCAAAGGGGCACTGAAATCAAAGGAGATGAAACAGTTGCAGCCAGAGAATCAAGCTCAAGGGTAAGGTCTTATGACTAGGGGAAGATCTAGAAGCAAAGCGATTTCTTTAAGAAAGAAGAACTGGAGGTCCAAGTCAAAGGTAAAGCACTCAAACTGTTATGAATGCGGAGAGATTGTCCGAAACTGAATGGTAAGAAGGGAAATCAAAAGGAAAATGAAGCAAACATTGTTGAAGGTGTGAACGATTCCGACGATAGTGAAAAAAATGGTAGAGGAGATGTATTGTCAGTGAGTTCAGACTTTGGGAAAACCTCTTGGGTACTCGATACTGGTGCTACATATCACATGTGTCAGTTCAAGCAGTGGTTTGATACTTACAAGCCAATGCAGGGAACTCTCTATTTAGGGAACAATCATTCGTTGACTGTTGGTGGTATTGGTAATGTCAGAATCAGAATGTTTGACGGGTTTGTTAGAATCTTGAAGTGTTGGCATGTTCCTGGGTTAAAGAGAAACTTGATTTTTCTTGGGACTCTAGACTCTCGGGGTTACAAGTACCGTGCAGAAGACGGTGTAATCAAAGTGACAAAAAGCTAAATGGTATGCATGAAAGGTAGTTTGCAGAAGGGTCTTTATATTCTCCAGGGGAGTGTTGTTCTGGGCGATGTTGCAGTAGCATCATCAGGGAGTAATAGCCAAAGTAGGCAGGATCAAAATAAGTTGTGGCATTGGCGTCTTGGTCACATGAGTGACAGAGGATTAACTGTTTTGGGAAAGAGAGATTTGTTTAAAGGGTATAAAGCAAAATTATTGGGATTTTGTGAGCACTGTGTGTTTGGTAAACAAACTAGAGTCAAATTCAAAAAAATCAGTTGTATGAAAGACTAAAGGGATAGTGGACTACATTCACTCAGATCTTTGAGGTCCAAACAGAATTTCATCCAAGAGCGGAGCCAGATAGTGCATGTGTTTGATTTATGATTATTCAAGGATGGTGTGGGCTTACTTTCTGAAAACAAAAGATGGGGCATATTCAACCTTTATCAAATGGAGGACGATGATTGAGAAGCAAACAAGAAGAAAAATCAAACGTTTTATGACACATAATGGGTTAGAATATTGCAATAGTGAGTTCAACGAGTTCTACGAAGCTGAGGGAATAGTGCACCATCGCACTTGTTCTAGAACACCACAACAGAATGGAGTCGCAGAAATAATGAACAGAACGCTTTGTGACAAGGCACGAAGTATGCTCTCGCATTCCGGTGTGGGAAATGATTTTTGGGTTGAAGCTATCAATACACTGTGTTACTTGGTGAATTGGTCTTTATCAACGGTTATTGATTGTATAACTCCTTTTGAGATTTGGTCTGGATCGTCGGTTGATTATGAACATTTGAGGGTGTTCGGTTGTCCTACGTATTCTCATGTGAGATATGGTAAGCTTGAGCCGAGGGAAAAAGGTGCATATTTCTAGCATATGCTACTAGAGTGAAGGGATATAGGTTATGGTGTACCTCTCCAAAGCCTCCAGGTTTTCTCATCAGTAGGGACGTTACTTTTAATGAGTTTTCTTTGATAGACAGTCAGAACAAAGTAGGATAGATGGTCGAATCAGGATTGGTTGTGAGTAAACCGTCAAAGCTTGAAGTAGAATCAGTTCCTAGCAGGTCCAATAATTCAAGTGGTTCTGAGGTGGATCCAGAATCAGGAGGTGAAGCGTCAGCATCGGATGATAGTGACGATGATGTGGCTGAACCAGAACAACAACCTTATAGCATAGCACTGGGCAGAGAAAAAAGAGAAATTAGACTTCCAAAAAGGCATGCGAATTCAGTTGCAGGAGAAGTTGAGATGCAAGAACATAGTAGCTATAGAGAAGCTATAGGAAGTTCAGAGGCAGATCGATGGATGGGTGTTATGGAGGAAGAGATTGAATCTTTTCATAAGAATCAAACATCGAAGCTTGTTGACTTGCCTAAAGGACAGAAGATAGTAGGCATTAAATGGGTGTTCAAGAAAAAATAAGGTAATTCAGGGGTTGAGGCATCTCGATTCAAAGCAAGACTGGTCGCTAAGGGTTTTACTCAAAGGGAAGGAATCGACTTCAATGAAGTGTTTTCTCCAGTGGTGAAGCATAGTTTGATTCGAGTTTTGTTAGCCATAGTAGTTTTGTAAGATTTAGAGCTTGAGCAGTTGAATGTGAAGACTGCATTTCTACATGGTGAATCGGAGGAGCAAATCTACGTGAGACAACCAGAGGGATTTATCGAACCTAATATGGAGGACAAAGTTTATCTGTTGAAAATGTCACTATATGGTTTGAAGCAGTCACCTAGGCAGTGGTGCAAGCGTTTTGATACATTCATGGTATCAAAAGGGTTCATGATGAGTCCATATAATAGTTGTGTGTATCATCAAAATATGTCAGATAATTCTTATGTTTACTTGTTGTTGTATGTGGATGATATGCTTATTGCTTCATGTAGTATGTCACACATTGTGCAGTTAAAGAAGCAGCTTAGTGTCGAGTTTGAGATGAAGGATCTGGGTAGAGCAAAGAAAATTCTTGGTATGGAGATTATCAGGAACAGAAATATAGGATCATTACACTTGTCTCAACGAAGCTATATTGAGAAAGTGTTACAACGATTCAACATGTTTGATGCTAAAGCAGTTAACATTCCTTTTTCTATTCATTTCAAGTTGTCTGCAGTAGGAGCGGCCAAGGACGATGCTGAGTTGGAAAAAATGTCGAAGGTTCCATATGCAAGTGCAGTTGGTAGTATCATGTATGTTATGGTATGCACACGTCCTGATATTTCACATGTGGTTAGTGTAGTTAGCAGGTACATGGGATGTCCTGGGAAAGAACACTGGCAGGCAGTGAAATGGATACTTCGGTATCTTAAGAATACTGTGAACGTTGGCTTAACTTTTAACAAGACCGATATTGGTGAATCGCTGAACGATGTTGCAGGATCATTGGTTGGTTTTGTTGATTCTGATTTTGTAGGTGATATGGATAAAAGAAGATCTCTGACAGGATATGTATTTACTCTAGCTGGGAGTGCGATCAGTTGGAAAGCACAGTTGCAAGCTACTGTAGCTTTTTCTACAACAGAGGCAGAGTACATGGCGGTAACAGTAGCAGTTAAAGAGGAAATATGGTTGCTAGGTTTGGTGGCAGATTTGGGCTTAGATAGGACTACTACAAAAGTGTTTTGTGACAGTCAAAGCGCCATACATCTTACAGGGAACCATATGTACCATGAGCGTACAAAGCACATAGATGTCAGGTATCATTTGATTCGTGATATAATATCAAAGGTAATTGTTGATGTGAAGAAAGTGTCTACACACGATAATCCAGCAGATATAATGACCAATGTAGTATCAGTTCAAAAGTTTAAGGAGTTCCTAAACTGGATTGGTGTTCGCAGTATAGAGTGAATGACTTAGGGGCATTTGGTGAGTCAGAAAAAGAGAAGTTTCTTTGTTGATAGTGAAGAAAATATATTCGCCTCAAGGGGAAGATTTGTTATGAATGAGTCGAATAGTGCCTTGACAGTGTACCGTGCTCGACGATACAGCTTTGTGTCATTGACAAGCTGTAATGCAATGGATGATTTTCCTAAAAGAGTCTATGAGCCCATTAGGCCCACTATCTAGTAAGTCTATTAATTCCCTATAAATAGACTACTAGGACTACACAAAACACAATCTGAAATTTGTAACCTTTTCTATCATAGTGAAACTTTTTTCTCTGGCGGCACCCGTGGACGTAGACAATTGTCGAACCACGTTAAATTCTGTGTTCATTCAATTTTTTTCTTCACATATATTTTGTGCTTGAGATTTTGTGATAATTGCATAGTGATTTAATAACAATATAGTTTTTCGAATTTGATTACTTCTTTAAGAGTTTTGAATATTAATTTCAAACTCACCTAATTTAGATGGAGATAAAAAATTTGCATGATTTATCAATGTATAAGTTTATGTTAAACAACTACAATTATTTGAAAATATATTTTTTATTATTATTCGTAAAAGCAAAAAAAAGTTATCGATTAAAAAAGCACTATATGCATGATCGATATACCTTCCGTTTTATAAAATATGGATAGGTACATGGTAGGTTTGATAAGAATTTATTCATTTTTTTATCTCCAATGTTGTCCAAATTAGCATGGAAAATCGTAGTTAGATCTACCTCAAAAAAAGTCAGTGTAGGATTTTTTTCATATTATGAAAACTAAATTTTAAATGACCATGGTTAGAGGATTCAAGATGTTTCTTTGTCTCCAAATCAAGTATTATAAATCCATTTATATTTCAGTCCAAATATGTAGAAATTCTAATAAAAATATAAATGAAACTTCTCTTAGTGTCTAAACTTCCATGGGTGTCTCCAAAAAGCTGAGTAGCAATAAAAAGGTACATCAATTAACCACAAACATTGTTAGAACATAATAGAAAACCTATTATATAGGACAGTTAGTCGGCCCAACATAAGTTAAAATATTACATATACGCTCATTATTAAGATGATCGTAATAAGTCTCATGTAACTGTTATTAAAAAAATAATTTGTTTTGTTCATAGTACACTTGAATATGGATGATAGTTTTCTCATGAATTTTTTGTGTATCTTCTTTGTTACGGTGACACGGATTGATATAGAATTTAAGACGATTGAAAAATCATAACTTTCGATTGCACTACATTAAAAGTAGTTTTTGTATTGTGGTATAGTAAGAAACAAAATAATATATTTATATCAACCGTTGAAATTAAATATATAGGCACATAGATTTGTTCGCACACAACTAATTTGGATTAAATAAATATTATAAAATTACAGCTCTATATGTATATCTAAAATTAAAGTTCAACATTTCATAATCAAACACGAGGACATTCGACACTATTTTATTCGTAAACTTGTTATAAGTAAAACTAACACATCCAAACATGTTTCAGCACATGATTAACTGGTGTACATATCTATCAAATCGTTAGATTTCACTCGTTGACCAAACTCCACAGAAAGTTGAGAATATAGTATATATAACCATTCTCACTTTGTTAAGAGATAGTTTATTGACGTCATTCAGAGGCGGTGAGACAAAATTGGTTGAGTAAACTGATCAATTAATATTTATCTTTGATTTTTGTATCTTTTTATATTATTTTGTTGTCTAGTTTGCTTGATTAAAGCATATTATACCTCACAATTTCAGATTTTAGATTTAATAGGTATTTACGAGTCAATTTCAAATATCATAGTAAAAAATAAGCTAAGACGAGGATATTAAAGTCAAAGTTTTAGGAAAGATTATATAGACAGATGGATATGGTCTAAAGAGTCTATAATTTTGGACAAAAACATATTATTTATTATTTTAGCTATAAAAAATGTTGGAAATTTATAATGAATGTCATAGATTATTACCTCAAGAAAAACACACACGGAAGATTGGGAAGAGATAAGAACAAATACAATATATAATTTTTATAATTTTTGTGTATTATTATGTTGTTCATTTTAGGGTTACTAAACTATTTTCCAGATATACGTACTTTTATAAGTGAATTTTATTCAATTTAGTGTTTATGTCTTAGGTGTTATTGTTGTTTTTCATAAAATTATAATTACTAAAATAATAATTATATTGTATGATATATGGTTTAGATACAGATCCAAAGATTATATTTTGGTTGGATCATAATAGTAAAAGTCGAACCCAAAATAAAAATATCTCACGTAACAATGTAACGTTATAATTAGATGTTTTGAATCTAGATATTCAATTGTACGTGGTAGAAGACTAGAAATAGTTCCTATTATACAAAAGAGTTATTTTGTTAATATTAAAGATAAATTAGTAAAGAACTAAAAGAGAATCTATTTTTTAAATTCCTTAGATTTATTAAATTAAAATTATAACTAAAGATACGTAGATGTATATTAAATATCTTGCGAAGATTAATAGTCCTAAGTAGGATTGTTAATGGCTCATGAGAATCAAGAACTAGACTAGAATCGTATCAGATCAAGAACTGGACCAAACTTTAACAGTTTGATTCGAAACTTTATTCTAAAAACTGAGACGAATAAGGAATTGAATCGATAAAATTGGTTCGGAATGAAACTATGAACACATCCATTACACTTGATTACATCATGCATGTGGGTGATTCACTATTAATCTTGATGACTAATGATATATTTTCTAGCAAAATATAAAAAATGAAAGTCTGTGAAAACAAGTCTAACTAACGCCTAAACTCTAGTTATATTGGTTATTATATTATTATGGGTTATTATATTATTTATATGTTCATGAATCATTTCATTATGTGGGAATTTTTTTATAGAATTAAAGTTATCAGAAAGAATTGTTATCAACATTTAAATCATGTTATGATGATTTTATCGAATATAATAAGGAGAAACAAGTCACATCTATTAATTATAAATAATGAGGTTCCTATCAATATATTACAAATAATAAAGAGAATCCTATTAAGATAATATCTTGCCTATTTAAAGAATCTTATTAAGATCATATTTTCTTTATTTTTAGTAAATAATAAAGAAAATAATGATATCAAGGTTATATTTTTTTATTTCATCACAGATAATAAGGACAATCTTTTCAAGATGATAATTTCTATGATTTACTTAACAAGAGGATAATTTTGATTATATCTTCCATATAGAAATATTTTATATATTTTGTCATAAATAAATAGGATGATATGATCTTGATCTATTCGTTTTTTTTTTATTTGATTAATATCTTCTACAATTTAAGTTTAGGTTTTTATTCTTCTCTTAGTCAAGATCTTTTGCAATTGTCAATAATTTGTTTTTTTTGTTATTCTACATTTACCAATTCACATGTGATTTTGTTTTCAATTTTTTTTTTTTTTATAATTCATCGAGTTATTTATTATTATTATTATTATATGATTGTTTTAGTTATATTGATGCTTTGATTTTATATATTCACATAGATATTTTAATAACTATTTGAAAATATTGATTTTGATAAAACAAATTCTGGGATCTTTGGTTCTTAAAGCTCTAGTTGTGTAATTACGTTCATTCCAGTTGTGTAATTGGTTAGTGTGGTTGGGTTGTGAAAGTAAGTATGTTTGGGTTGAATAATAATTAATGTGTTTGTTATAAAATTAAGAACATTTTGGTTGAGTAATTAGAAAGTGTTTTGGTTGAGTAATTAGAAAGTGTTGTAGTCTTGCAAAATTACATGTAGTTGGTTGCATAATAACTATTTCATTTTTTGGTGAAGCTTATATTTCAAATCCATCTCCTACTGTTCTTCCAACTTGAAAAGAAGAACTGAAAGATCTACAAAGGAACGTAACCAAACCGAGGGTCATGAATTGCTTCACAAAGTAAGGTGTGGACGTGGTAAAAAACCTGGCTATAATAGAAGAATATATGAAGAAAGGATATAATCAATGTATTATTTTTAATTGAATGTGTTCTTTTTTTATTATTTTTTCCTAAACAATATGAAATTAGACATATTTTACCTATAAAAGGACCATTTTTAGTTGGGTGAGTAATTACGTTATAATGGGTGGCAGAAAAATAGAAATGTTATGAAAAAAAATCAAGTATAATTGGTTATGAAATTACGTTATAATTAGTTGTGTAATCATATTTTAATTGGTTCTGAATAATATTTGGTTTCTTAAATAGCTACTATTATTAAAAGTACGATTGTTATTGTGGTGTGAGATTATGGTTTAGTTGGTTGCGTAAATACATTATAAATGGTTGAATTCGTGAAATAGAAATATATAAATAAATAATAAAAGAAATGTAATACTCCAAAAAAAAAGTTTAGTTTAGAGACATACAACTTTTACAAAAGAACATAATTTTGACTTTAAGAGACGAGTGTCATTTGGTTGTGAAAATATGTTAACTCATTTGCGAAAAATTAAAGACGAGGAGAGTAATTCCATCGTGAAAACCTGATTTAAGAGTTGTCTTATGTTGAAATGCATGAGATTTTGTTGAAATTTGTTCCATAAATATTTAATTTGAGAGATTTTTTTAGTTTAAAATTTTCTTCTTTAGTTGATTTTTTAGTTAATTTAGTAGTTATTTTATGTTGAAATACGTGAGAAATAAGTTTTTGCAGAAAAAGAAAAAGAAAAAGGAAAAGAAGAAAAAGAAAAAGGAAAAGAAGAAAAAGAAGAAGAATGATATGTGAAAGATGGGTTTTTAGGTTATCTATATTAGAGGGTGCAGAAAGATGGCTAATGGCATTACTGATAGCACGGATATGCAAAAGCTGAGATCCAATACCTGACGGGTTTGACGAGTTAAGTTTCATACACTATTAGAGATGATGTTGGACACTTTTCTATTAGTGTACATTCTTCCATGAAGAATCATATTGAGGTCATAGCGATCAACAAGAGAATTGAAAAAAAAAAACAAGGATCATACCAGAGAAATGTGGAGTTTCCGTTACCGACTTCCGGTTTGTAGAGGTAGGTTATGATAGTTTTCAGCTTGAGAATTTTCCTCCCTCCCAATCTAGAGGTGGAACCAGTATAGACATTCCATATGTGCTTGTGTTTTACTTTCTCGCACAAGATCCATTCACACCAGATAGAAGGTTTGTAGGCAAGGATGGACCAAAGGTGTTTAAGGAAGGCCGCCTGATTCCAGACCTTGAGGTCCAAAATATCAAGGCCTCCCTCGGAAGTGGGTAATATGACACTCGACCAGACAACTTTGACCCAGAGATTCAAATCGTTGGACCAGTCTATAGGTAACGATATAACAACTCAGAGAGATCGCTTAGCACTCTAACAGGAAGGATAACTATCTTGAACAGATTGACTTGGCCCGTGACGATTATTAACTTAATTAATTAAAGATTGCTCGTGTACAAAATATGTTTAGACATCCAATAATTAATGCGATGGGTAATTCTATTTAAAAGAGGTTTATAATCACTATAATAAATTTTATAGGTAGTAAGGGGGACCCCAAGGTAGAGGACCGAGAGGGAACCTAAGTCGAAATCAAGGATTGAGATTATGGAGTTGACTGATAGATTGACTAACTCTTGATGGGATTATATGGATTTTACAGAGGTTATACGTAAGGCTCGACAAGGAAGAAAAATTATTTATGTTGTATTTGATGAGAGGAATAGAACGAGTGTTCACGCGGTAGAAAATCATCAGGTCATCCGCAAAGCAGAGCTTGATGATTTTGAGTTTATGACATTTCCAATAGTAATGAAAGCTAGAAGTTTTATGATTTTACGTTTGTGACAATCCCAAAGACATTAATAAGGATTAGATTTAATTCCAAAGTTTAGTTCAAGAGTTCCAAAGCAGGGGACAGAGTGATGAGAAGGGTATTTTAACATAAGCAAGAAAAAAGACTTGGAAAGTTAAATCGAATATGATCGGATATTTTTAGATGTCCATTAAGGTCAAGTGGTTAAGATTTTATTGAGAAGGGTAATTTGGACTTCAAAGCTAAAACTTGATGCATAAACAGTAAGCTAAGCAAGCTTGTTGACTCAGTTGTATGCCTAGTACATCGAATTATGGGATTAGGGGCTCATAATCTTGACCCGAACAAAAGATCCGGAACAGATGGCCCATGGATCTCAAAAGGGTATAAATAACTCAACCAACATCATTAATAGGGGTTGGACTTTTTCAAACATTAAATACCAGCAAAAGCCTTCTTTCTCTCACTACTCTCTACTAAAAACTTAATACAAAATAACTTAAAGATCTTCCATATTTACCCCTATATCAGATTTTACCATCACCAGATTGGCGACCACAGTGGGGGCGTGAGGTGCCTGAATAGTTCTATTCAAAACCATAGTTATGGGTCGTACCTTGGTGGGGGATTCCATTTCGGATTTCTTTAAGGCATGGATCTTGATATGCAAGACATCCTCCCTCTTGATAATGAGGGGATAAGAGGTAATAATGAACATGATACTATTTCACATGTCAATCATAATACAGAGGGAAGACAGATCATGCAAGAAGAACATGATCAGCTGAGGGCTGAAATTGATGCTTTAAGGACTCAAACACAATCTGAAATAAAACTAAAAGGGAAATTTGTTACGGGATGTGTCATGACAGATGAGCCATGTAACAACCCATATAGGATGAAAATGATCAATGTTCGAAGTCTCACATAATTTCAAAGAAAGAACATCACCAAATTCGTTAATGAACACATCGGATTCTGTTGAAAATTATGCTACATAGTCTTATTTTGATAATTCCACTTCTTCTTCTATTAGTGACCACGGCCGACAAAAGAAGAAAGAAAGGTTAACCAAGAAATATTTTAAGAAGAGGGATCGGAAAGGTAAAGGGAAAAAGAAAAAAAATACCAAAGGAAAGTAAAATGATCGGTAGACCATGAGATTGATCATATGTTAAGTGATCAGTTTTATATCCAATCCAAACCATGTATCTTTGCAACTCCTGATGAAGATCATATGTTTGTTGTAGCCATAAATGGAGATAGTCACCTTTGTCTTCCATGATTCTCTCTGGTCATTTTCCCATGCGTTTTAATAGTTCGAAAATGGAGAAATACGATGTTAGTAAAGACCCTTATAATCATCTTGAGTAGTTTAAGAATTTCATGATGAACTTTGATGGTGATGATGATGATGATGATGATGATAAGTTGTTATGTCAGGCTTTCTCACATACTTTTAAAGGAAGTGCTCTAAAATGGTATAATAGTTTACCACTAGGTAATATTAAAATCTTCGACGTATATTGGAAGGCCTTCATGAGGCAATATGTGGGTACTAAAGATCTTACATGAAATGGTGACACCATCATCCAATGTGCACAAGAACCAAATGAATCCTTAAAAGACTACATTAGTTTCTTTGTAAATACGAAAAACAGATTGGCTGATTGTTATGAGCAAGTAGTCATTGCTTCATTAAGCCAAGGGTTAATGCCTTGTGAGTTGGCTGATTTGGTAACTCGAGAGAAAGCCATGACTTGGGAAGGTTTATTGAACTAGGTCGGAAAACAAATCACAGTAGAAGAAACCAAAAACCTAAAATATTTCCCCAGAATAGGTCTACTCCAACTACTTCAATCCCTCAAACTAGTACTCAATCTCATGCCATAGTCAATTACCGACTAAAAGACTTCAGCCAGGGCTCACATCGGCCAAGGCCAAATCAGTCTAATCATGGCCAACCGTCTACACCAATAAGGATTCAGTGGGTCCAACCAGAATGGTTTGCTGAACTAAATGAAAATGTGTCTACCATTTTTTACAGAACTAAGAATATAGTCCATTTCCAAAGGCCGGCACAAATTCAATCCCCAAGGGAAAATCGGAATACTAGTTTCTGTAAATATTATAATGATGTGGATCATGATACTCAAGATTGAATTTCCCTTAAGCAAGAAGTATAAACTTTGATTGAAAAAATAAAGATGCCCGCCTTTGTTAAAAAACAATGAGGCAACAGGCAAGTCAATATTCATTTCCAACAGAGTGCAAGCACAGCATCAACAATATCACTGAATGTTCTGGGGCAAAGTATGGGGGGCTCTAGACAAGAGGATACTATGATGATTGTGGAAATATTTGATGTACACCTGGAGTATTTAGACCTTGATCCAGATCGGAACCAAGTTGGGGTGATAGTGGAAAAAATAGCAATAGTCTCCAATCTATGCAATTTCTTTGAACTCTAACTATTTTGGGAGAGATACCATGATTGTACCCTCAAGAAACTCAAGAAAAATCCATCTTAACAGCCTGACTACTCAGTTAGAACGGAAAATTTCTACACACTTTTATCAAGGACCAGCTTCATTCATTGTCTTTGATGAAGATGTTGTGGTGATAGGAGCATTAATTAAGGGTAATGACATACATCAAATCTCGATTAATACGGGTAGTTTGGTAGATATTATATTTATGTCAACCTACAACCAAATGAAGAATCCTTCAACCATTTAGCAATCAAACAGAACCATTGTAGGATTTACTGGTAACTCGGGCGATGTGGTTGGATAACTTGAAGGAGAGGTCTTATAGGGAAAAGACTCATTCAAAAAGTTAGTAAGAGTTTTGTTTATAGTACTTGAATGTCTGACGTCGTATAATGCCATATTTGGTAGATCTTAGCTATCCAGGATGCATGCAGTAGCATCCACATTCCACCATTGTTTAACTAGAGTGCCAGCCAGTGTGATTAGTCAAAGATTGTATGTTTGATCCGATGTTGGGCCAATAGAAAAAAAGTATAGCTTTTTCTAGAGAAAAATCTGAAGTGATAGTCCAAGAAGTAGATCAACTAACCAAGGTGGGACATATTAAAGAATCTCAATACGCTCTTTGGACAGCTAACCCAGTTCTAGTAAAGAAGAAAAATAAAAAATAGCGTATGTGTATTGACTTCACATATCTCAACCGAGCTTGCCCTAAAGACCTGTTTCCAGTACTCCGGATAGATCAACTAGTAGATTCTACTTCAGGGAACAAGTTGTTGTCATTTATGGATGCTTTTTATGGATATAATCAGATACAGATGGATCCAAATGGTCAACATCATACCATTTTTATTACTGATAGGGGGATCCATTGTTATAAGGTAATGTAGTTTTGGTTGAAGAATGTTGGAGTCACTTATCAATTACTAATGAATAGAGCATTTGCAATCCGATCGGAAGATATGTAGAAGTATACATTGATGCTATGATGGTTGAAATCCTTAAGGAGGAATATCACATATCCTACCTCCAATAAACTTTTTCTAACTTAAAAGCCATCAATTTGAAATTAAATCCTGAGAAATGTACCTTTGGGGTCTGATATGGTAATTTTTTAGGTTATGTAATAAGTGAAAAAGGAATTCATGCTGACCCAGATCATTTAAATGCTTTATTGGCCATGCATCTATCTCGGAATACAAAAGAAGTTTAGATATTAACTGGAAGATTGGCAATGTTGAACCGGTTTATTTCAAGATCAACATATTAATATTCTTAGTTTTTCCAAGTCTCAAGATATGCTAAAGACTTTAATTGGTCTCCTAATTGTGACCAAGATTTCCTTGAAATCAAGAGACACGTATCCTCACCCAAAACGTTGTTTTTTAAACCTGTTGATGGGGAAATGCTTTATGTGTATCTAGAAGTATTGGAGTATGTTGTAAGTATCGTATTGGTGCAAGAAGTTGATAACTACCTCTGCCATGTTTATTATATAAGCAAGAGTTTGTTGGAAGCTGAAAAAAGATACTTAAAATTGGAAAAATTAGCCCTAGAATTGGTGATAGCAATCAGAAAAATGAGATCTTACTTTCAAACACATTCTATCACAGTTCAAACTTATTTCTCATTGAATATTGTGGTACAAAAGGCTTATATATCTGGAAGAATGACTAAGTGGTCAGTTGAGCTTGGAGATTACGATATTGACTTTTTTCCCCCATACTACAACCAAAGGTCAAGTTTTAGATGATTTTTTAGTGGAATTTCACTCCAACCGGCCTCATGAAGAAGCTCAAGTCAGTAAGTTTAATAAAGGAATGGGTAATTCGAACTGTAGATCTACTACAATAGGATGTGGAGCTGGAATTTATCTAATCTCTCCCTGTGGTGATTCCATGTATCAAGCTATACGTTTTGGCTTCAGAGCATCTAACAATGAGTCAGAATATGAAGCAGCAATAGCTTGACTAAGGTTTCCTCAGATATGTGGTGCCAATATAGTCTAATTGATAAGTGATTCCTAGTTACTCATCCATAAAGCTTTGGAGAAATCTGAAACTAGGAAAGATCACTTGATAAAGTATCTAGAGGTGGTAAGAGAGATTTCAGTTGGGTTCTCTTTTTATTTATCCGATGTAGAAGGTTTGTTTTTAGCCTTAGAAAGTCTAGTAAGCCTACAATGAGTATTTTTTCCAATGTCTGACCCCGTAGCAATAAAGGTGGATGAAGGTTTACAATCCCTAACAATTTTTTATGAAAGAGTATCAGCCGAATGAGCATATTGGTTAGGAATTACATGAGCTTGTGCAAGAGGGCTGATTTTAGAAACAAAGGATTGTTTACCAGATGAAGAACTTATGCCTAATTGAATTTGAATTATCGGAGAATCAGGTAATCTGGCAGCAATTTTGGCTTGCCTTTTCTCTTCCTCCAACTCAGATAAGTTGAGCCAACCTCCTCTAATTAGTGCAGTCTTCGCTGCAAAAATACAAGAAACGAGAAGAACGAAAGAGGAATTTGGGTAAAAGTTGAAGTTTTATCTCTCAAAAATTATGAAAATTAGTTTGTTTCTCACTCTAAAAATAGAAACAGTAGAAGTTAATCTTATATATATGAATAGTAAAAACGCATTTAAGTGTTCTACTATAGAAGGGACTAACAGTAATAATTAGGAAGGACTAGTAAGTAGCCTTTTGTTTCCTTTTTTAGTAATGGATATCATTTCCAAGAAAGAAACCGTTCGGTTTCCCCAATGACTACTTGACACGTGCCATGAGAAACCAACCGTTTAAATTTGTGACCTTTCAAGATAAATGGATTTAACAACCCACTTCGGAAGCAGTTCAGATATCTTTTACAATATTAGCTCTCCCGAAATAGTTTGGAAAGAGCTAAGGGGCTAGATGATAGGATCGGGTATTTTTGGATGTCCATTAAGGTAAAGTGGTTCGGATTTTATTGAGAGGGATAATTCGGACCCGACAGTTACAACTTGATGAATAAGCAGTAAGCTAAGTAAGCTTGGTAAAAATTGTATGCCTAGTACATCGAATTTAGGCTTGGAGGCTCATAATCTTGACTCGAACAAAAAATCAAACCTGAATGGCCATGGATCTCAAAAGGGTACAAATAACAACCAACATCATTAAATAGAGATTGGACTTTTCCAAAACATTAAATACAAGCAAACAACTCATTTCTCTCACTACTCTCTACTAAAAACTTAATACCAAATAACTTAACGATCTTCCATATTTAACCCCAAATCAGATTTCACCATCACCAAAACCCAAAGTAATTATCCAATCTTTCATAACTTCTATCCAATCTTTCATAACTTCGCAAACATCCGTAATTACCCTACACAAACTGAAATGTAGAAATTTGGAAGAATAGATTCCCTTCGAACCTCACAATTATTGTCTTTCTCTTTTCAAATTGAAATCGGTAGTTTTGGATATGACAAAATTGTTGAATCCCCATTTTCTTCCCTGAAAACACACATGAAAAGACCGGGCCTACTTCTGTAATGATTTTAAGTCTCGGACTTTTGGGTAGAGCTTTATTATCAGAATCAGAGACCTTGCCAAGAGTAGCTGACATAGTGTTGTTAAATTAATATTCTCTCTTAAAATTATTTTGGTTAGATCTGTGTTAAAAAATAATTAAATTCCTGATAAATTGTTGGGCAAAAAAAGCAACAAAAACAGTGGATGTACACAGTATATACTTTTTGCGCTGCATTGTAGATCAAATATAAGCAGTCTCTGGGGGGGTAACTGATGAATGATCAAAGTAACAATTGGCCATCATGACAAAATACTAGAACTTAAATTAGTACACATTACATGTTTTTATATCCAGTCTACTGAAAACGACAACTCAACTAACTGGTCAAACAAAAATAATAAGAAATACTGCTTAGGTACCAGACGCATCGTAGAGACGAAGATCATTCGTACATCTCAGGCGAGACCAACAGCAGCTTCAATCTCTACTCATCCCCCATTTAACCAAATAAAAAATACACGCCAATTATAAAAAAAGGTCTATAGATGAGATGCAAGTCAACCTTGACTAGGATGGAGAATCATTTGGGTCGCACTGAGCCAATTCGACGCATCTTCGATGTTGTCCAAATTTTGCAGACCAGAAATTAGGCTTTGTACTCAAAAGGTGGGGGAGGTTGAGGGTCCTCGTCCACGGCCATGGCTGATGCAGAGCCCTGCTGTCCTGCTGCTGAGGTTGATGTTGATGTGGACGATGCAGGGGCATCTGTCAGAGAAAGCACTTCAGGCTCGTCGGGGGTCGTGTCTTTTAAGAGAACAAATCCAGAAGGAGCAGTCTTCACTGGGACGTATCTACTGTCTTCTAAAAATTTGACGTGTTTCTCTTGAGCCGGAACCACCCTTGCAGGGTTTGTCAATATTTCAAAGGTGGCCTCTGGCTCTACCTTCTTCTCCGCTGTTGCTGTTGGGGTATCAACCTGTAGATTATGGTTACTTTTAATCAAATTCATAATGTATGCTCACACATAAGCAAAGATAGGATGGTTTCTACTTCAAAGAAAACAAAAAGATTTATAGCAAGCAATCAGACATAGGTAACAAAACAAAAGTACAAGAGGGATAGTCGGTCACCTGCATAGAGTCTCCATCCTTGTCACTAGATGATTTTCCTTTTCCAGAAGTACCAGATGGAGAGTCACTGCCGGCTAACTTATCTGCGTTAGCCTTCAATTCAGCCTCTTTCTTAGCCCTAGTTTTGGCTTTGGCTGAGGTTGACAGAACCGCAGTAGGAAGTTTGACCGTAGTATTAGTTGTGGCTACTGTAGTCGGCTTTGGATACTCAAACAGCGACGGTTTTGCTTGTGAGAGAAATTCAAACTTGGGGGCTTTTAAGTCGTAGTTCAGACCAATAAAAGCCGTGGGTGAAAACGACAGGCTTATGAAATATATAAGAGGATACCAGTACCAAAACTGGCTAAAAACTGCAAGACCGATAACAGCAGTCATTTTATCATGTTTTGTCTTCGAAAGCAGTCTTATCGTCACATTCCTTCCACCAGCATCAAGGATACCAGAGGCCAGGATTGCTCCCATTTTGCTCATTGTATCTTCATGCTTATCAAGGATTATTTTTTCCAGCTGACGCCTATAATAAGATTAGACAACTTTACAATCTAAGAGAGATAAAGAAAAAGGAAAATCCAAAAAGAGTCATACCGAAATGTTCCAACACGAGAATCACTGGCTTCATTGACCTGGACCATGACCATTGCCATAGCAATAAGAGCCCCTTGACGAACAAAATCCACAACATCTGATGTAAGTGGCTCCAGCAATGATATTGCCTCACTGAGGCCAGTACCGGCACAAGAAATGCCAACGGCAAGAGCCGCACCATATCGAACATGTGGATTGTAAGACTCAGATAGCAAGGAGACAATTCTAGGGGTCTGCAAATTTAACAATTCAATGTGATCCTGTATCTATAAACTAAAATACTCTTATGAAATAAATATTGAAGACAAAACCGTTTGTTAGTTTAGAACAACAGATATCTTAAAAACTACTACAATTGCAGCCAAATCAAATTGAACAAATGAACAATAAGCTTATAAAATATATGGCAAGAGAATGTCACACCTGCTCTGGCTCAGAGTATAAGACAAAACCAAGTGCCAGAACAGCAGTCCTCCTGACATCATCGCTCACATCTGACACTGCAAAGTGCAATAGCTGGCGTATAGCCTTGTTGTTTGCAGTTCCCCTGTATGCCAAAGCCAATGCATACATACCACCATAACGCAAGATAGGATCTTGGTCGCGGGTCATCTGCTCAATTAATGTATCTGCCTCCTCTTCTCTTCCGTAGACTGTAAGGGCAATACCCATGGCCAATCCCCTATAGCATATGAAGACACTTAATACATGCAAGAGAAAAGAAAATACAGTATGAAAATGGAGCAGCAGAAACCCACTAAAATTCAACATTACCTAATAATTTTCTCATGTTGTGTCTCGTGTGCATAAGCAAGCATCTCACTTGCTTTTTCACTAGCCGTTCCGACCATCAGCAAACCCATACCGATGCCAGCAGCTTCACCAGCAACAGCACTATCAGTATAAAGCACAGTTTTAATCTCATCGAATATATCTTCATCAGCTGTTCCCAACGCTGCCAAACCGAGGCCTAAACAAGCCCCATGTTGAATCACCTGCAAAACAGTTTCTATCGATATCATACCTACTCCTAGTATCATAGGTGAAGAGAACCAACTAAAGATGAAAAGCGTAATCACCTCTACGTTAGTAGTGCGTAAGCTATCTCGGAGGAACTGTTTAATCCCCTCCCCGTGGTTGGAATGAATTAGACCCAGTGCATATAGAGCACCACCTTCTGAATATGGACTACCACCACCACCAGCCCCACCCTGGGGCAAGTATGGCGCCATCAATGATCTTCCCTGCTGCAGGTGTCCCTTGTGAATAACACCTAGTCCAGCTGTGGCACTAAACTTAGCCCAATTGGTTGCCCTGCTTAACCAGTCCTGCGAATCCACAACAATCAAGAATTAGTGATAATGCATTGAATGCTAGATGGCAAGCACATGAAAAGGATGTTAAACTCTACCAGATTGTCCCTCAGGAATGTATCTACAGTGGTTCCAGCATGCATTATTGCATTGGCATAGATTGTAGCACTATGACAGACACTATTCCTCATCTCTACGGACTGCTTGATTGTTTTCAAGATCAGAAGATCAGACCTACAAATATATACCACCTTTCAGTTTTGAAAATATTACAAAATTTCCATCATAATTTCTCGAAACCCATATAAAAGAAAAAGGAATATACTTGTTATGACTGTATAAAAATTGCAAAGCCAACTGTATTGATGTCTCTCCAGATAAAATTCCCTTAATTTTGGTCAGCCTCTCAGCATAAACAGCTTCGACTGGATCAATTTCAGGCACATTTGCCAATAGAGGAGTTTCTTCAGTCATCTGTACATCTTCGCTAGAATTCTCATTTTGAACTGCGCTTGGGTCCACCGCCTGGACCGCTTCTGAGGGTTGAGATTTGGCAGGCGAGAGACGATCTCTGACATTCAAGAGAAACGCTTGGTGCTCATTCTCGATAAGATCAAATGCAATTTGGAATGCCAATAGTGCATCATCTTTGTTCTCCGAGCGTAGAAGCTTTTCTAATATTGTTGCAACCCCTTCAGGTTCCTCCAAAAACATGAGACACTGGCAAATGTTCAAGTATCCAGGAGAGGGCAGCTTCTGATATACTTTAACAAGCAGACGAAGCACCTGCAAAAAAAACATGAAAGTCAAGCATCAATATCAGACCAATTTGTCCAAGACAGGAGTAAGACCAAGTCAAAAGAGCCTAGATCAATCTTACTAAATAACAGCCCGTAATGAAAAAATAATTAAGTTATGATTTTCGTTAAACCTAACTGATCCGAGAATAGTCTTTTTCACAAACAAGACCTCGCCCAGGAAAATTACAACCCAGAAAAGTTTTTTAAGGCACGAAGTGTATAGAGCTTCTTGTCCACGTATGGAACCTCAAATATAGACATCCAAACAAAGGTAGTAGACACATAAATTACCACACGGGATATGGTATTCAGAGCCAAGCAAAATAGTTTTTGCATTAAAACCAACATAAGCATTTTCTATGATTGCTAAAGTAATTTCCACACCTCATGCCTATATTCCCTGCTGTTAACGAACGAATGAGAGACGTTTATGCAATATGATAACGTCCCATCAATATTATCGCTTTTTGTGATCGCTTCCTCAAGTTTATCTAATCTTCTGGATTCAATTGCAATGCCCATAGCTTGCTGATACTTCCCATCGTTGATGCACCTAAGGGAAAAGGAGAGGTAAGGGTAATAGAAAGACCTAAGAATATAATATCATAGGCAAGAAGTCGTGTACATACTTAACCAGCATTCTTTCAACAATTGCTTCCAACCTAGGGTCAATTTTTCCCTCCTCACTTGATGATTCTGCTGCCTTTGACCTGAGACTCGAATACTCGTCTATAGCCTTAGCTGAAAAGAAGAGCACAAACTGAATTATTATATAATAGTCACCATCAGATTATCTTAATCCAACAGATCTCTTATATAGCAAGAATAGGCTGTTGGCGTGCTTGTTAACCCAAGTTGGTTTATAACTTAATGATCTCAGAATTTTGGTTCACATTTTAAATTTACTCAAATTAACCTCCTGCCTCCCTCTTTTCGTCATTATCTTTAAAATGCAGATACCTTTCCTAGCTGACCTCTGTTGATAGGGATTTTTAACTGACCAGTATCTATATATTATACAACTTCTTTATAAAGCAATCAAACGGTATGAAAATTGATAAAAATAACTAATTGATTATATTCCTTTTCAACAAAATGAAAATACTTGATACCTTTAAGGCTTCAAGGGCCTTTATATAAATGAACTTTTCAATTATACATTGGAATCCAAAAGTAACTTTTTGCAGCTTGGTTGTACAGTACTTCAATCATAAACACTTATTATATGCTTACTAACTCAGATGAGCATGAGCACATACATCAAATAACATGAGAATTACAATAAAAAATAGATATGATTTATAATTCTTACCAAGAAGAGTATGAACATAATCAGAATCCTCTGAGACATCAAATAGTGACCCAGCTCCAAGAGCATAAGATAGTGAATCGTTAAGTTCACCCAAGTAATAGTAAACCTAAGGAAAGATGAACTTTATAAGTGAAGTAACAAATTTTCAATAAACTTCTATTCAAGCAAAATGAAGCTCAATAAGAGTACTATAGTATATAAATATCCAAAGTTTATTCTTAAGTTAGAAATGAGTGTTCTATAGTGTATAAGAAACAGATATCTGTAGAGGGGAACTCGCATAGCTAGAGAATAAGATTCTTAAGATAGAGTTAGAAGTTATAAACCCAAGCCCTCAACAAAATTTGTGTGGACACCTCAGAAGAAAATATGAATCATGATCATATCCATAAACTCAAAAATTCAGGTGAACAACTTTGAAATTCTAACAAAAACCAGAGCATAAAAAAGCACACAGCTAGAATCATAATCCCTAAGCTGTCAACTATAGAAGCCAGTATTTGCGATGTATATCACTCCAAATATGACAAAAGTTGTGCCTAGAACTATTAACTTGGAGTTCTACAGACAGATAATAACCCTATAAGCTTCATTCACCAATAACTATATTGGTGTGCTGCCATTCAGAATCTGACTATTTAAATATTATACACTAATGAGCCTTGATGTTTCTAGAGAAGACATTATTTCTATCAATTTTTTCTTATGCTTGTTCTTCCGCTTACAAGCAAAAATAGAAATGACATTAACCTAGAAAGAGAAAATAACTATCGCATTAATTATAACAACTAACAGAAAATCCAAGATTACCTTTGAAACAAGCAGTGCAGCCAGCTCTCTTTGATGTTGATCAAACTCTTCATCCTCATATAAACTTTCTCTAAAAACACGGTATTAACAAACAAAGATAAGCAAAAGCTAAAAGTCAGTCAAGTACTTTTTAGAGCACACAGGGTTTAACTCTCAGCCATCCATTACAGGAATAGTCCTACTTTACAAATCCTAACTTTGTACAAGCTAACTACACGCCCAACACTAGTAAGGTCTGAAAATCGCTTTCCTACAGAATATGTCATCGGTTATTATTTTATTTTTTTTGTTATACTACTCAATTCGCTAAGCTACCTAGTGTAACTCGTTCATAGAGAGTAGAAATTAGGAAGTTTCATTGTAGCCCCAATTTCTTACTATATGAACCGATTAGCTCTTCTTCGACATACAAAAGCATAAAACCCTAACTCATCCGTAAATAACAAATTCTATAGCATAATGCGTAGCCGATCCAGAACAACACTATCCAAGTAAAGATTTAATACTTCAATTACTACTCTTACCCAATTTTTCCCATCCCAGCCGCGAGAAAGTAAAGAGAGAGAGAAAGAGAGAGGGAGAGAGAAAGAGAGAGAGTACATGATTGGGACGCTTGTAGAGATCTCAGGCCAGAATTGATCGACAAATGAGTTGAGATTGGAGAGAGCGTGGAGCTTCAAAGACGGATGATTCTCATTGAGCATAGCAAGTAGCCCTCCGGGCGAACTGACCATCGTTGCCGCCATGACTGAAACCGCAGAGCAACTGAAAATCGATCGACTTCACGACGGTGTAGTACTTTTCGAACCCTAAGAACAGCAGACGAGTCTGTGAGAGAGAAAGAGGGAAGGATTTCTATTTATTTGATTGATGAATCTAAACTATTCTTTGCTAGCAAGTCAGGAAAAGAGCTAGAATAGTAAACAACCCTTTTATTTAGTACTTCTTTATGAATCGACCCCAAAGACTTTCGTTTATTTAACATTTGCATTAAAGAATTTAGTACTTTTTTAATGAATCGACCCAAAGAGTTTCGTTCACTTAACATTAGCATTAGAGGACTAATTTCATGTCCATCGTCGTATTGTTATTTTTTTTAGGAGACCCACCTATGATACAAAATAAGTTTCAAATTACATATTTATAAAAGTAAATATACACCTCAAATGATAAAATAAAAATATTAATATATATTGACGGATGAAAACCTACTTTAATTTAATCAAATTCAAACCTTAAACGTTATTTTTCACTTTCACCTTCAAACCTGAAAAATGTTATCTCACATCTTCAAACTCTATCCCACACTAATCCAAAAAAAAATCTTTTATGTTTTATTCTCTTTATGGGATAGAGAAAAAAGTTCTTCCTACCGACTAAAGATTTATTCGGTCTTGATGTTATTTTTAGAATTCACACGAACAAAATTCATATGAACAAAAACTTCATAAATATTCTCCGCATGAATAAAACATCTTATAAATAAAAAATATTTTCAATATAATTGGTAGAAAACAACTTATAAATAAAAAAAAGTACACACCAGCAGAATACAAAATGGCACATATGGTACCTAATATCTAAAGATTTCACTTTGCATAGCTAATACAAACCTCTGAATTAAGTCTTGAAACTTATCTACTTTGGTCAATTTTCTTTTTTCGACCAGTCACAAGCATAAGCCTGTTTTGCCTTTGTTGCTTTTTTTTGTTTCCAGTAGCATCAAATCATGTACCAAATAATGAGATCATTATATGGAGCTTTTAGTGATAAGTTGGACTAAGTCTTTAAAATGACACCGGCTCCGACAATTAAAATAACACTTCTAATAATTTATAAAAACTCGAATAATAGATTAAGAATACACTTGTTTTTTGTATGCATACATACCAAATATCTGTTTGAAAAAAGGAACCATATATAAATATTGAAAAGGTAAATAAAAAAACTAATAACATAAATGTTTAACTTATTTGTAAATGATGAACACATGTGTTTGTAGATATAATATGACTCCGAACAAAAAAATAGTATTATTTGTAATACTTTGTAGAAATATTTTGTAAGTATTTAAACATATTGTAGTAATATTAAATATTTTGTTTGTTTGTACGAAAACTTTTGTAGTATTTAATTTGTAATGTTAAGTTGTAGATATATATTGTTTGTTTGTATATAGTTTGTAAAATCATAGCGAAAAAAAATCATGAAAGAAATATTCACAGAAACAAAAATATCATGAGCAAATACACTAGACTAAAAATCTTTGGAATAAAATTTACAAGAATACAAAAGCTTACAAATCAAAAAATATTTCAAACATAGTTGGTATAAAAGACACCTTACAAATCAAAAAAACTCTCGTACTTATAAATCAAATAAACTCTCATAAATAAATTAAAAAAAAATCACTTTCAACAAAAATAAAATTACACATGAACAAAAATGAACATAAATAAAATTAGCATGAAATAAAATCTCAGGGAATAAAAAATAGCTTATAAATTCAGTAATTTGTGAGCATAACTCGTATATTAATACAGAAAAATTAAAAATTAAAATAAAACAATGTTATTTGAAACGAACTAAATCCAATCATATTCTAATTCGTAAAAAATATATGTACAAATTTATAAAAAAAATTGATAAAACAATGAAAAAAACAAAAGCATGAAAAGAGTTTGAATTGATAGGTTATAATAAAATCTAGTATTCAAAACAAGGACTACCACACACCTTGAGATTTGCAGGATTATCAAATTGCTTAAGCATGTAACTATTATGTGTATTTTTCAAGATCTTTTCAGCCTTCTGAACAACCCATTTCATGCCCTTTGCCACAAAGGTTAATACAACTTTAGCTCCAAATGCACTTAAAATTACCCTTTTTTTCATACACATTCTTGAAGACATGGTTAAGATAAGCTTATATCCTTTTGCAACAATTAATGCAAGTCTAATACTGGTATTTCCACTTTCCACTTGTCGATTCCACGAAAACACTATACAAAATGAAAAAGTAAGTGCACATATCAGAATTACCACGTGGAACTATGCAGAACATATAAACTATAGTTCAATTTTTCATAGTTGATAGCACTAAGAGATACCAATGATAAACCCCACCCTTAAATTTTATTGTGTTTTTTTGTAATAAATTTTTGTACTATGTGAACGAAAAAATCATGCACCGGAAAAAATACAAGTAGTGTTTAATAAGAGATTATGATAAGCATAGATCAATTAGGTACCGATTTTTATAATTATTATTATTCTAAAGCCAAATGAAGTTACTTCTTGAACTACAGAAGAGGATACTTAAAGCCCCCACAAGTTCGTTCAGTGTATACAAAGCAAAAAAAGAACAAACCAACAAGTAGGTGAAAGCCCAAAATATTAAGCATAATTTGCATAGCCTCAACGATTCCGACCAATTTCAAATAAAACACTCAACTGAGGCGTTCATAGCTTTTCCAGTTCTATAAGTTATTTTTCTTCAATATAGTTGTAACCAATCGAGCAATCATGAGAAATACAATCAAAATCAGTTGTTGATTCTTAATATTATTAAATCAACAAAAGTAAATACAGATACACAAGAATCAATTCATGACTATAAGAATTTAAATAAGAGCACTAAATAGCAATAAACATATATGTCTATAAGTAACATAATTTAACCTATTTAAGCTCTCAACAAATTTCTTGTTGAACCCGCTTACGATATAGTAGCATTGACACTTGCTGATCAACATAACTAAGATTAAATTGAGTTCTTAACAACTAACATGTCTTTGATACTGGAACATGTTTCCATTATCTCAACTTGACAACAACATTTATAATATTTTTCATGTACGTCATTGGTGTTTACATTATAAACTACAGCATAACAAACACTATAACAATTGGGACTGAGATTACATTTTCAATGTAATAAAATATTCACCAACTACATCCATAAATAAGCATACACTAAACAAATTATTAGCACTCACATATGGCATCCTTAGAATAAAAAACACTATCTTATTTTAAAAAAATTGTTTGGAATGACACTATGATTTTTTCCTACATAGAAAAGTCATTAACCACATCAAAATTTACCAATATATTAACATGTTTTCCCTAAAAAAATGAAAATGTTCTTTGTTTTATAACCATAATGGCGATGGTACTTACAATTTCTTAGTGAAACTTCCAAATACAATTTAGAAAAGAAATGCTAGATTTTATAAATCATATGGCGATTCGCCTAAAGATCCAATAACTCTAAATAAATAAATCAAGCATATTAGCCAACATGAGGATAGTGACATAAATCCTACAAATTTCACAAATCTTTAGTTACATATAGTGAGACCCAAATGGGACCGTAGGAGAAACGATGACTACGAAAGCAGAAAAATTAATAAACTTACCTTTCAAAATAGAGAATGCAACAACGGTGTCAAAAAAATACTAATTGAGACCGGATGAGAAACTAGCAAAGAAGAATATGACGTTGAAAATATCTGAAGAGAGTAAGAAGGTTAAAGATTAAATTAGAAGAAGATGGGTGAAAATTATACCTAATTTTGGAATGTTTGTCTAATGTCGTTCTTTAAATACATTAATGGTAATTTCGTCTTAAATTTTTAAATTTGGACTAATAAGTTAATTCAATGTTATTTTGATAGCTACAGGTAAATTGGATTTGAGGCTGGATTTATAGATAAATATTATATGTTTTGAGTATTTATCTGTATAAACCCCTTATTTATTTTGTTATATGTGTTTTTATCGTCATGTTTTTTTTTAAATATTAAGGGTTGAAAATACTCATAACTAACCAAAATTATTATAGGTATATTTTTCAAAATAAAATCCTTAAATCTCTAAAATCTAGAAATTTAAACATTTAAAATGTATACAAAATTTAAACTTCAATTAAATGGATAACGAAGATTTCAGTTGTTTCATATTTGATTTTTGTGATAAAAATAAAACACTACTATGAAGGTAACATTGTAAATTTCGTAAGTGTAAATATTCAAACTGTATTATTTATTTGATGAACATGTAATATGTTGCACCCATCATACGATTTTACATAGGTTTAGTTGCATTTAGTATGCAAATTTGTGTACGTCTAATTGCACTCAACGTGTGATTTTTTGTAGGTTCGTCGCTCGTTGGGCGCGGTTTCATGTCGGTTTAGTTGCACCCAACATTAAAAATTATGATATTATATGTACATGTATGCGACTAAGTGTATGATTATATGTTGTAGGAAGATGGACAACTAACATTAATGATGGCGATTACACATACATTTTTATCACGCACACATATTATACTAAATCTTATTTGGATATATGGGTTAAATCTGAAGAAAATAAGATATGATTCATCAACAGTATTACCTTCTAAGATTTTGGTAAATAAATGAAAACTATTAGTATACTCAACAAATGCGAGAGGTGCAATATTTATAAATTAAAAGCTAAACAGGAAACTATGAGGAAAATAAAGTATGATTGTCCCTTTGAATTAAAAGTGTTTCCAGTTAATGTACTAGCTGCTTATTGGTGATTGATCGTTGTAAACGGGAAACAAAACCGCAAACCACTCAACCGGTTAAACGATCATTCGTGAGCTCGTAGACTCAAGGTGGACACAGATGAATTAGCCCATAATTTATAGACACTTGGTTCGCGTCCTATGGTTTGAATATGTATCACCCAAAAAATATTTCCAATATACACACGGTCTACAATTTTCGTAAGAAAAATATTTTTATCAAAAAATATGGTTAAACCCAAATGTAATATTTTTTGATAAAATTAAAAGAACACAATTACTAAGTGTATACCGATTTTTTTGCGCATCCTATAAGTTTGACTTATTGTGTACATTGCCACATGTACTTATCATAGATTGTACTTACAAGACGACAATGTGTAGAATATCATTGCTTGAGATTGTTAGTATTACTTCAATACAACTTACAATTTGTATTGGTTCCATGTTTATGAGTGCGAAAAAGCAAGACAACTACATGTGGGCTTTAAGTATTCTACAAATAGTGGTGGTGGATAAGTGTGCATCTTCTAGTGTCATTTTGACAGATCGAGATTTATTATTGATACGATATATTGAAGACCTATTTTTGGACGCAATCCATATGTTATACAAATGACTTATAAATAAAACTTTCTTTCAAACACTACAAAGTTGATGCCCTACATAGGCGTTATAAATGATTTTATAAGTTTGTTGTCAAATCAAACACGGTGGAAGAGTATAACAAAAATCTAGCATGAATGTGTTATTTTCGTATCATATTGCGCGTATTATGTTCAAATTTGAAGGCTATAGCTATGACCTAAAATTATATCTAAACAATGAATATGCTACATTAAAATAAGCTTTTTTTATTAAAGTTTACGATATTTTTTTTTCACAAAACTAAATGAAACAGATACAAGGTAATAAAAATAACATAAAATTCATAACTATATCATCAAGTTCATAACAAGAATATAAAATACATAGAAGTACAAACAAATTTATATAAGTCACAGACAAATATTATAAAAGTTACATACTATATAAGTCATAACAAACGTGAATTACAATATATTCGTGACCTCGATAATAGTTTGAAATACGGTAATATACCTTTAATTCCTCTAGTTTCTCTTACACCATCATCGTATCGTAACATGCCTCAATCTTAAGTATTTGATCAAAAGTATCGTCGGGTTATCTCGAGTGACTACGAGAGTGTTCGCTCTTACATATATATCGGGCCCTACTGAGTCTGAAATACCTACTATATACCACATGTTAATACTAACCCAAATAAGGTACAACGTGTATGTACTAACTGACCCATCCTCCTATATAGCACATCTACACTGAATGAGATAATTATCCTAATCATCATAAATCACCTTATCCCATGGAAAATTAGGTCAAACACATCCATCCGTCATGGGAGAATATGGTTATAAATGGTCTGTTATCGTTTGAATGTGCCCCAATTGGCGTACCACACGTAGCATATAAAACCAGCACATGTGATGGAAGACGGTGACCGTTCACTATTAGTTACCTTACGTCTAATCATCTTTAAAAAACAAGAGTGAGCTAATGAATAAGAAAACTAAGATCAAAATTAACAAAATATTACGTAAACTATTTGATTTAAAACTTTATATATATATATATATAGTGTATTAGTATCACACGATATATAAAATGAGACACAAAACAAATACAAAAGCATGTAAAATTGCATGAATGTAGAAAATACAAAATATCCAAGACCTATGTGATGAATTTCATCTTCGTCATAAGTGTCACGTGATGAACCTCATCTTTATTTCACACTATTTTATGATGACAGCATCATCGCCCGATGTGTGTGATGAATATGGTTCATCGAGCGATGTCTGCGATTTGAACAAAAAACCCTTGGAAACCTACGAACCTAAACCACTCAAATTCGAACCATTGTCTATAAATTAATGTCCTAAATGTAACTCTATTAATTCCACACACTACTTAACCAAAAATTCATCAAATAAACCACTAAGATGATAGGAAAATCAAATTTCATAATTAAGTTTTTCAAACCTAAATAAGTACAAGAAATGGAAAACATATTATACCACTATGCTTGTATTAAGTACCTTAATCTTTCGACGAAGTCAGATTTGAAAAATGAAAAGATTGTAGGATGGTTTTAGAGGTTTTGAGAGTAACAGAGAAGAAATTACAAAATGGTGTAAGACCTCACAATTTATATTTATATGTATTTTTTCATATAAGGGTAAAATTGTCCAAAATTACCGTGAGATCTAACAAAATGGTATAATATATAGTGGTGTGAGATGTAACAAAAAAAATAACGATGCATAACAATGCCCTATGGTTACATGCGTCCTAATGTTTTTAGATAAATCCTTTATAAAATATGTATATAAAATAGAGAAGCTATAGTTAAAAAAAAAAGTTAAAAAAATATTTTTTAGTTATTTTATAATGAAGGTTATGGAACTCAAACATTGTGAAGTCCACAAAAGAAAATACGGATTTAAAAATGCAATTATTCATCGATTAAGATATTTTTAATATAGTCTTTTGATTTCAAGCATACGATAAATATTTTTTAATTTCTCAATTTTTCAATTTTGATAGATTTAGTTTTTTGTGCGTGAAATTTTCCATAAAAATGTCAAGTGGACCTAAAGTTCTTTTCGGAAACGTAACATATAGTGTTTCGATATTTAATCAACCATGTGATATAATCGACAAATCTTACATGGAATTTTGCATTTGCCTACGTGGAGAGTTAATCATACATGACATTAATAAATTATTTTTCATTACTTAAAAGCCGAAATCAATTCATAAGAAAATAATTTAGTTCATTAATACAATCCTCATTTAGTTCCTTTTAGTAAACCTTGAATTAAACAAGAGTTTCGTAAAGAAAAATATAATGTCTTAAAAAGTAACACCCGATGCTATTTTAATTTTTTAGATTAAACCGATTTCATGATTCACCATTTTATGACCTTGAAATCTTCGTCCAAGGTTTTTTTTTATCTCAAATATATAGAAAACCAATACGCGTAAACTACTGTTTTTTCTTTTCAATTAATTCATTTCATTTTCATGGTATTTTCATCCGCGAATAGAGAAACAATCATTGTTATTTTTGTATTTAATCATATAAATATGTTTCTCATCCCGTTTGTAGCTAGCAATTGAATATTTTAATGGGTGATATTCAACTACTACAAGATGATAGCGGTTTTGTTAGGTAGTTTTGTTTGTGGTTTTGGTTGGTGAATTTCAACTACTACAAAAAATGTTATGTAGTTTTGTTTGGATTGATGCTAATTTCGGTGATAGATGAGATACAGACATAATTTTGTATATTAAAGGGTTGAATAGATATTGTATGAGAAAAAAAATCTTGAATGACCTTTTATTGAGACTTTAATAAATGGGTTTTTAATCAAGATTGAACTGAGTTTAAGAGGAAACATGAGTGTTGTTTGATATATGTTGGCATGGAATTGATGGTTAATAGTTGAATTCATGTTAGACAATTTGTTGATATGTTAATCCAATGATTGGTCCTCTATGTTTGTGATGAGTGGAAAAAGAACAGTTATAACTAAATCAAATCATTATGAAGTTGAGACCTTAAATATAATATATATTATTCTTTGGTGTGGTTTATTTTGGACTGGGGTAGATTGATAAAATGTTTATGAAGTGTTTTAATAATTGTGAGGTGTTTTGTGTTCAGTGTGTATGGTAGAGAGATAATTGAGCTGTCTACTTGTATTAAATTATGATCACCCTCATTAATGAGAGTGATTGAGGTATTTATACCTTAATTAGTGACTTATGGACTTATCGGGTCGGATCATGAAACCGGGTCGAATTCAAAGACCCATTAGTTTTAAGTTGATTAGCAAATAGCTTAGTCAAAAGTTAATACATTTGTCATGTTCGAATTTTTAGTGGTGTGATATGGCCCGAATTGCCCCCCATCGGATAAGTGAATTTTCTTTGTGTGTAGTGACGAAAAATCTACGAACTCATCAGTAACCCCTTTTTAGGCCTTGTAAAAGATCTTTGGAAGGGCTAAAAATTTACAAAGCTAGCACCAATCATGTCTGATCTGCATATGTTGTTCGAACTGAAGAATTTCTTTTCGCAAATGACCCTGTTCGTATTTTATCATAACTGATTTCCCTTCTCAGAATTCTAAGAGTTTTCTTAAATTGTGGGACACGTGTCAATATCTGGTTTGACCTCCGATCTGTTTTTTCTCCTAGATTGTCGCACCCACTAGGTCTAGAAAGTTACCTAGGTTTCGATTTTTCACACGTTGCGCAGCCTTTAATCATTGCGAAAACTCTATTCATCTTCTCCTTGGTTACAACTGTTTTTACTGTTATATATAAACCTTACCAATGTTTCATTGTCTTCCACACTCAAATCTTTCTAGAGAGAAAACTCAGTTCATATTCAAATTGTTCTTGAGACATATATGTTCACAGCTAGAAACGCCTTAGTTAAAGAAGGTTAGTTGAACTTGTCTGAATTAGAGAGAGAAAAGAAAGTAGCGAGACATAATCGTATTGCTGTCAGTCTTCCCGTTTCTCCAAGTGAGAAAGGTAACCAATCAAACCAGAACGCCGATCAAGGGTCGTCTTCTTTAAGGAACCATGGAACCAGAAAGCTTCCATTCACAACAAACCTTTCACCTCTCTCATATGGCTCTTTAGTGCAAGAGTATCAACACCATATTCCCAAAGAAAAAGTTGTCTCAAGTGTTAGAAGACCCTCACCGTTTATCGCAATGGGCTCAGACAAATAAAAATCACCAGAGAAGATAACTCATCGTCGGATTACTCGCCAAGCAAAAACCAAATCAACACCAACATCTTCAAAACACTTCGGATCGAAGGTAACAAATGCTGTTCCACAAGCCAAATCCTCCGAACAACAGCCTTTACCAGATATCAGACCCTCATAAGCAACAACTGCACAACCTTCTGAACTACCAGTTGTACAATCACCAGTGAAAGAGCTAGAGCAACTTCCCTAAAAAACATCCGAGCAGTCTTCCACAGTAAGGGAAGAGAACATGGAGGACATCATAGAGGAAGCCCCTTTCGAGACAGAGGCATCCGGTCAAACATAGGATACTACCTCATATCGGAAAGGTAAGACCAAGGTAGGTATGACTCATCCAGACGTTCTTCCAGAGAGTTTAGAGGGTAAGGTAGGCCCTTGTTTCAAGCATATTAGTGTCAAGTAGTTGTTGGCTTTGCAGAACATCAATTACGTCTATACCCACACAGCTGAGTTGGGTCGGATCCGAACCAAATGAGGGATCCTGGAGTCTGTAAAAGTGAGGATTCCAATCACTCCGGAGACCCCCATGGACTACAAGTTGAACAAGATGGTGGTCTACACCGAAGTACTGAACTGGGGACTTTGGTTCCTCTGAGAGTTAGAGATTGTCAGATACTTTCATTTGATCAAACTATGCCCTAGCCAGCTAAGCCCCAACGCTTGGTATACTCTTGTAGCCTGCATCATGGCGTCCAGGCTATCAAAAATCTCACTCCTCATGGAGAAGTTTGCTGTTGTAGCAAGCTTGTGGAAGAATCACCAAATCCCCTTCTATCATTACAATATGGAGAACGATTTCAAAGTCGTGGACGACCTGCTGGAGTCCAAAAAGCCTTGGAGGACACAGTTCCTCTTTGTCAGTGAGACTTGGGAGAACGGTAGAAAAATTAAGGCTAACACGAACCCCAGCCTCCTGACTAGTAGATGAAAAAACATTGGTAAATTCTTCTTTATTTTCCTGTTCATTTCTTAAGTTACAATTTTTCTTATTTTGACTAATTGATATATCTCATTAGTTCTACCAAAGTATTTCGTGGGCCACTTGGAAGAAGGGCCGAAAACTTGTGCGAAGCTTAATGCATGGACTTTAGAGAACTAGGGGAACGCCTTCCATAATTGCTACATGATAAGGAGGGCTCATCACATTGTCGATACATGGCACTGACCCGGAAAGTCTTGTTAGCTGGATATTATTGGCCAACCATAATGGCAGATGCTAAGAAGCTGGTGAAGAAATGTAATTCATGTCAAAGGTATGGGAATGAAATTCATGTGCCAGCAGTACCTATGGAGTCTATTTCTGAGCCAATACATTTTGCTATATGTGGGATGGATTATGTTGGACCTCTTCCCATGGCATCCGAGGGATGCAGAACTATTATAGTCGCCATTGACTATTTCTCTAAATGGATAGAGGCAGCTCCCTTGGCTGGAACCACATCGAAAGTTGTTATCAAGTTCATCCTATCCAATATATGTTGTAGATTTGTAGTTCCTCACAAAATTACCACAGACAATGGGCCACAGTTTGATAACAAAAATATAGAAGCCTTTTGTATCTCTAGAGGTATTCAACATTGTTTTTCCTCTCATTTCCACCCCCAAGTAAATGGTCAAGTTGAGGTTGCAAATAGAACCATCTTGTCTGGATTAAAGAAAAATTTGGAGGGAGCTGCAAGAATATGGCCAAATTATTTACAAGAAGTATTGTGGGCCTACCGAAATACTCATCGGGCTGCCACACAAGAATCTCTTTTTGCTCTGGTCTATGGATGGATGCAATTACTCCCATAGAGGCTACCTTACCATCACACATGGTCCAAAACTATTTCGAATAGGCTAATAATGTAGCAGTTAGGAATCAGTTGGACTTAATAGAGGAAAAAAGATCAAAGCACATACGAGAATAGTACACTACCAAAGCTTAATGTGGAGCAGATTTGCTTCCAAGGTCAAAAGAAAAGATTTTCAAACATGGGATAAAGTTTTAAGAAAAGTCTTCTTACATACCAAAAAGAGGCAGTTCAGTAAATTGGCTCCGAACTGGGAAGGCCCTTATGTGGTCTGTGAAAAGATCAAACTAGGTACATATAGGCTTCAATACAAAAAGGGAGAGCTTTAAAGCATCCATGGAATATTGAGCATCTCAGGTATATCTAGAATGAAGTTTTTCTGTAAATATTTACTTGTTAAATAACCAATGTAAATATTATGGGGCATACTCTTTCCTACCATGGTGGCGCAAGGAGGTTTTAATAAGGTGTCTGTTTTCTTTCTTCAATAATACATGATGCCTTCTTCAAATGTCTGGTGTGATTTTACTTCAATTCAATTCAAGTATAAATTACTTATTCAACACCCTTGCTCTCAAATTTTCTTGAGTAGATCAGATATGCTTAATGTTTGGTCATAGTTATTGAATACATATGATTGGAGATATTAAATACTCTCGATTAAACACTTCTAATATTCTAGGGGCTACTTAATTAGCCATGAAAGATTTAAAACAAAATATTAAACAAAAGGGAAATTGGTTAAATTAAACCTGGTCGGACTCAAACCGACCAGTAGTACAAAAATGCATTGGCCATCCAAGGACTTTAGTTTTTCGAAAGTAAAAGTTATACAATAAAACCTCAGTGCTTATTCTCTTCGGATTTTTATTCACCACAATCCTTCCTGGGACTCTTGAGTTCGCCACTCGAACTCTCACCCGTTCCTTCTTCATCATCGGTGGAGTCAGCTCCACTAGAATAGTTATGCTTGTCGCCATCTGCTAAGGTATGGAATGGGATGTCCTCGTACTCAACATACTTTCATAAGGGACCAACGGGTTCTCTTGGGGAAAGTCTCATGGAACAACAACACCATGTCGGATTTTATCCCATCATCTCTTTTCTCTAAAGAATCCACTATCTCGTTAGCATATTTCTCTATGCCTGCCGCGATAGCTTGTTCTTGATGACGTTCCAGGGCCTCATTCTCCTTAACCTTCTCTAAAACAGTGCTATCCAACTTGGTCTTCTCATCGAATAAAGTGTGGATAACACCATCTTTAGTTCTCAGCTGCTCCTTCAAAGCTGTGAGGTCTTTTGAGGAAGAAGTCTCCAGGTTGGAGTACTTAGTTTGGAGCTCGGTATTCACTGTCTCCGATGCGGTCAGCTTGGTTTCCAAATCTTTCTTCTCCTTCTTCAACGCCTCTATGCTCTGCTGAGCACTCATAATACTATTTGACAAGGTTTTCTTGTCAGTGGTAAGAGAGTTGATAATATTGGTTTGATTTTTTACATGCCTCTCCAAATCAAGTACTGGTCGGATATAATTGAGGAGAACATGGCTCAAATTATCTAGTTCTCCTGATATGGAGAAAGACTTCCCATTGTATGTTACCATGTTGGAGGAGCTGGAGGGACGGTAAAGACGTGCAAAATCATCTTTATTATGATCATTAAAATACAGACGAATGTCTTGAAAGGTTGAAAGGTCCACTTCGTCGTTTCCTCCACCAGCAATCTGTCCGGACTGAACGTCTGTTGGGATTTCCTCTTGCAGAGTAAGGTCAGCAGGAACCGGGGGTGGAATTTCTGTTGGGCGAAGGATTATCTCTGCCCCCAGAGTAATTTTCTTTTTCTTGGCAACTTTCTCATCGCTGCTGGATTTGCGTTTCTTATCTTTTTTAGGAGGCCTTGGTGGGTTCTTTGACCCTCTGGCTTCCTTCACAGTCCCAACCTCCACTGCCTTTAGCAAGGCCATATCAATTCCACATTGGTTCTCCAGACCAGTCCCCTCTGCAGCTATTTGAACTAAGTTTATTGTAGCCTTCCTTTTTTTGTTCTTCATTTTGCTGGGGGCTTTAGCCCTGGAAGGCAGGTACAGCTTGGTATCTTTAGCTTATGTCCTCTTCGGGATCATAGTTAGCTCTTCCCATGAAAGATCTCTTCTGCATGTGGTGTTCCACAGGTGAGACCTCACAAAATTGCACGACTTGAAGCAATTATGGAAGGCGTTCCCCCATACTCTGAAGCCCACACATTAAGCTTCGCACAAGTTTTCTGTCATTCTTTCAAATGGCCCAAGAAGTCCTTCGGTAGAACTGAAGAGAGATATCAATTAGTCACAACAAGAAAAATTGAAACTTAAGAAATGCACATGAAAATATAGAAGAATTTACCAGTGCTTTTCCATCTACTTGTCAGGAGGCTGGGGTTCGTGTTAGCCTTAATTTTTCTACCATTCTCCCAAGTCCCACTGACAAAGAGGAACCGTGTCCTCCAAAGATTTTCGGACTCCAGTAGGTCGTCCACGACTTTGAAATCATTCCCCATATTGTAATGATAGAAGGGGATTTGGTGATTCTTGCGCAGGTTTGCTACAACAACAAACTTCTCCATGAGGAAAAGATTTTTGATAGCCTGGAAGCCATGATGCAGGCTAGGAGATTATACCAAGGGTTGGGGCTCAGCTGGCTGGGGCATAGTTTGATCAGATAAAAGCATCTGACAATCTTTGGGTCTAAGGGGAACCGAAGTCCCCAGTTCAGTACTTCGGTGTAGACCACCATCTCGTTCAACTTGTAGTCCATGGGGGTCTCTGGAGTGATTCGAGTCCTCACTTTTACAGACTCCAAGATCCTCCATTTGGTTCGGATCTGACCCAATTCAGTTCTGTGGGTATAGACGTAATTGATGTTCTGCAAATCCAATAAATACTTGACATTAACATGCTTGAAACAAGGGCATGCCTTACCCTCTAAACTCTCCGGAAGAGCGTCCGGATGAGTCATGCCTACCTTGGTCTTACCTTTCTGATCTGAGGTAGTATCCCATGCTTGACTGGATGCCTCAGTCTCAAAATGGGCTTCATCTATGCGGTCCTCCATGTTCTTTTCCATCACCGTGGAAGGTTGTTCTAATGTTGTTGAGGGAAGTTGCTCTAGCTCCTTTAGTGGAGATTGTACAAATGGTGGTTCAGAAAGTTGTGCATTTGTTGCTTCTAAATGTGTGATATTTGGTAAAGGCTGCTGTCCGGAGGATTTAGCTTGTGGAACAACATTTGTTACCTCCGATCCAGAGGGTTTTGAAGATGTTTGTGTGGATTTGGTTTTTGCTTGGCGAGTAATCCGGCGATGAGTTATCTTCTCTGGTGATTATTCTGTGTCTGATCCACTAACAAATGAAAAAATGAAAAAAATGTATATCATGTTAAAAATTTACTCCATGTACAATTTTAAATGTTCGATGTCCCAGGGGTGTCGAAGTGGTATTTCTTCTTTATCTTTCAATTGGTACGTCTTGAGCTTTACCCTTTCAATTACAGTGTGCGGGCTTTCCCAATTTGGGGCCAACTTTCCAAGTCTTTTTTCTTATATGTGTAAAAACACATTCCTAAGAACCTTATTTCCCGCTTTAAGCTCTCATCATTTTACCTTTGACACATACCTACTTCTCATCAATATTTGATAACGTAGAGAATTCAGTTATGCTCGTCTCCTCTTTTCTTCGATCAAATTGAGCTTGGCCCGCCGACCCTTATCATTATCCTCATCGAAATAATTCTCAGCACGATACGAAAAGAGCATAACCTCAGATATGGTTACATCATCTACATCGTACACCAATGCATAAGGTGATTCGTGACACCCATAACACATTTTGTAAATAATTTGGTTAGTTCCCAACCTTTCCTTTTAGATTTTTCTTGAGGCCAACGAGAATCGATTTGTTGGTCACTTTGACTTGTCCATTTTCTTGTGGATGAAAAGGTTTTGGAAAGCATTGTTGCATTCCTCGAGAATAATAAAATAATTTCATATCCTTATTGTTGAACTGCGACTTATTATCCATAGTCAATCTTCTTGGGATGCTGAAACGATAAAATAGTCGACCAAATAAATTTTATTACGTCTTTCTCCTTTATTCTGGATAGCGGTTCTGATTCAACCGATTTGGAAGAATAATCCACTGCGACCACTATCGTTTGTCTTCCTCCCGAGGCCATCGCTAAAGGTTTGAGTAAATTTATACCCCATCGGTCAAAGAGTAGTAAGTCTAAAATTAATTCAAGCGGTACTGCAAGCATGTGAATGAAATTTACAAACCAATTGAAATTAATTCAAGCGGTACTGCAAACATGTGAGTCTGAAATTAATTCGTGCTCATCTTGAAGAAATCCACAAACTTATCCTCACTCTTCCCCATCCTAACACCCTCTTGTGGGACGTTCCATTTTGGGTTGCTAAGGATGGATGCAACGAGTTCACTATAAAAGACACGTACAACGCCATTCGTATGCCTAACCCTGAGATGGGATGGGCGGGGCTAGTATGGAACAAATATAACATTCCGCGTCATTCCTTTATATCTTGGATGGCTATTAAAGGCAAGCTTGCCACCAGAGACAAGATTTTCAGTTGGGGCTTCAACACGCCTATTGTATGCACCATTTGCAATTCTGATTCGGAATCTACATCTCATCTTCTCTTTGAATGTAGTTTCGCTCAGAGTATCTGGAATTCTACAAGTATTAAACTTGGATTTACATTCCATCCCCTTGCTGGAAATCTTCGATCCTTGAGGCGTTAAGATGGTCTAATGCTCAAAACCAATGTACTTGGCACACTTGTTTCAATGCGGTTATTTACCACGTTTTGAAATAACGGAATTCAAGAATATTTGGATCCGCTCCAGCCATGTCATCTTCGATTTCATTCCAAATATTATCAGATCTCCGATTCATATTTCATGGTACCAAGATTGGCTGGCCGTCGTAGTACTTATTTAAATCTAACTATTTAATAATTCGTTGCAGGTATCTTCAGTACGGACTGAAGCTTGGATTCTTGATTCGAGCTACAGAGTCCTCCCCCTTGGATTGATGGGGATGATCCATGTCACGCCCTTCTCGACAGATGATTCTCATTTTGGGGTACTCTGTTAGATATTGCATCTATCTATCATATTATTAAGACTTATCTCCTTATCTAGTATTCTCCTAATTTTTTTTTGCTGACTTTATATTAAGTCATTATATTTAATCGAGGTATGCCCCAGGTATTTATACGAACATCTATTATATTATTAATGAATGTTTTAATTCACCAAAAAAAATCAGCCGTGGATAAACCCACCCTGAACATTTTTAGATTTATCATTGTAGATAAACCCTCACCGAACCTTTTAAATTTTTTAAAATGAAACAGTCGACAGACGCATCAACCATGCAAGACATATGTATATCCAAAACTAGTACTAGATCTCATATGATTATTTTATCTCCTAAATCTTTCCGTGATATAAGCCAATAAACAGACATGGGTTTATATCCCATTCTCAATAGATTTTGGACATGTCCAGTGGAGAAGGATTTCCATATTGTAACAATCTGTTCGGCTTTTGTAGTCGTGAAGCGAGGTTGGACATTATTATTTTTTTAAGCAAAAGATACCATATTTTATTAAAGGACCAAAATGAAAGGTATACAAAATACAAGGCTCCAAAGAAGATTAGACCATAAGAATACGATAGATCCTAATTAACAATATCGATTTGGTAAAGTACCAAATCGAAACAAAACCCTACAACAATCTGAAAAAGACTCCCTCTTCACCTTCTCCATCTAATAGACTCCATGATTGAAACCTTCAAACTTCAAACTCGCACAAGTCTTTTCTCCAGCCAAAGCCACTCCAATAGCCATCCATCCCGAGACATCTCCCCAACCAGCTTCTGCTTCTTCTTGGTCGACACTCACCCGGAGTACCCTTTCTCTCCGATGAGGAGGAAGAAATAGGTGAAGTGCACCAGAGAAGCATCTGCTTCTTCTTGGTCGACGCTCAGCCGGAGTACCATTTCGCTCCGATGATGAGGAAGGTCGGAGACGGGTGCAGTGCACCAGAGAATCAGAGAACAGACAATCCCAAATTGAAAACCTAGCCCGAGTTCAAAGCACAAAAAACAGCCCCCTACTGAGCATCCACCCACAACCAAATCAACGAAATCACATCAGCCAGGATCGATGTAGCCAACGCCAAGGCTTTCAAGCGTAACGATTTGCTACCCTTCTCCTGCAAAGCCCACTTCGAGATCCAATCCGCAGCCACATTCTGAGTTCTAGAGACATGTCGAAGATTCATCGAAGAACGAATTAAACTACGACAGATCGATACCGTAGAAATGGAAGCAGGATTACCGATAGCCACAATGTCGATAAGAGTCTGGCAATCAGACTCAATATCGACATTGCACCAGTTGTTTCTTCTGCAATGAATTAAGGCCTCCAGCAGAGCCTGACACTCAGCTTTGAAAGGGTCAATCTTGCCAAAGAGGAAGCCATATCCAGAAATCAAGTTACCCAGCTCATCCCTAACCAAGAAACCACCACTGGCTTCGCCAAAGTAGCTGCAAGCGCCATCAACGCTAATCTTAAATCTGCCAGGAGGAGGAGCGAGCCACTTCAAGTACCTAGTCTTGTATTTTCTGTTATTGATCGAAAGACACCCCAAGGCAGCACCAACCTTGTAAACACCTGACCAGTGAGAAGCTTTAAGTTGAATTATAATTTGTATGTTCGGCTTTTGAGGTTGTGAAGGATTAGGGGTGGCAATTCGGGTGTTGTCCGGTCTGACCCGGTCTGGTTTTGTTCGGACCAAATTTAAAACGGGCCGAGTTCGGGTTCATAAATTTGAACCTGCAACCGGGTCGGCCGGGTTTGGGTTTCAAATTTGTCCAGTCAGTTCCGGCCCGAAAATCATAAAATATATAAAAATAATAATATTTTTATATATAATAAAAATAATATATTTAAAAAAAAATTAATATATTTAAAAAATATTAAAATTAATGTCCGCGGGTCGGGCCGGGCTGACCGGCAGGCATTAGCAGACGGATTCGGGTTTGAAAATATGAGCCCGGAAACGGATCGGACCAGATTCGGGCTCAAATGTCATAAAAGTGGGTTCATGCGGGCCGGACCAAACCCGATTCACGGGCGGCCCATGCCATCCCTAAGCGAGGTTGGACATTATGATTTAAGTTGAATTATAATTTGTATCTGCGGGTAAAGTCTGATTCAGTCCGATTGATACTGATCATATCTTCCTCTTCCTCCACTAAGATTCTCGCAAAGACTAACCGCTAAAAAATTAATATCATTACTATTTTAAACTGGATCTTAAAAGTGGACCCTTCATTTTTCTTATATATTGCCTATTGTTATTGGCGAAAGAAAGGAGATTTTGAGATTCTTTTTGGCGCCAACGAGAATCTATTAAGGGGACTTGTTGGAAGCCAAACTTTTTATGATAGTCATTTTCCTTCTCTTCAAGAACCTCAGTCACCCTACAACTTAACCTGCCAAGAACATATCTTTCAGAATTCAGAGGAATCATCCCAAGCTGAACCATTACTTGTGACTCCTAAATATCACTAGCGTCAGCATTTTCGACGTTCATTATCGACCCTTTAGAAACCAAAGATCAAGAAGTTGGGAAATATAAAACTATTTTTATTAACATGGATCCTCCTTCTATGGTCAACCTTCTTAGAGTCAAGTGTAGCTACCTCAAACCCTCCTTAATTGAAGAGCTTTGAGCTAGATAAAGAATCCCTGAAGGTTTGAATATTCGGCTTCTGGTATGGGAGAGACCAATGCATCGACCCTTTTCCTTAGATATTACATTCTATATTGGAGTCTTTGACTAGGGGTTTGGCTACTGTTTCGTCGCAAGCTTTTCGAGTTTTTTAACACACTAGATATTTTTCTAAGCCAAACTACTTCCAAGACTTATAGGATATTGGTGGTTACTATTGTGGGATCAGTTGGCGAAGATACTTTTAACCATGGAATATCTTATATTCATATTGCTACATAATTGTGAGTCATCATTCTGCTACATAGTCACTCGAAGCTCCCACAAGGTTGTTGGCGACCTGCTAGAGTTGAATGGTTTGCAAGAAAGACTTCATCTTTGTGTGCGATGCATGAGAGATTGGGAGCAGTCGTTATACCCCTCACGCCCAAAGGAATAAGTTCTACTGAGTAAAAGTTGTCAAGTTCAAGGAAGAAAGAATGAAATAGTCATGAAAATAAATAAGACCTCAGACAAGACCAATGTCTTTATACTTTCTTATATCCTACCTACCAGGATATGTATTATAGGAGCCCCACCGAAGTAGGATGAGAAAAGTTGCACTCATCAAAATTAGCTTAAGCTCTAGCCGACAAGGTAGAAGATCATTGAGAACGATAAGCAGAAAATCTGGCATAAACGACAACTATATTCAGCAAATCACTTCCATTTGCCACACTAATACCTCAAGAGAACACAAAGTTACCTTCATTCATGAATTTCATCCACAATAACATGAGTGACACCCTTCAAACTTCCATCTACCAGCAACCTTCTCAACAAAATGCCAGTTGGTGCAAAAAAGAAGGTGAGTGTCCTTTCCTTTAATACCTTCCAGTCGTACTTTATATCCAACCTTCAAGGAAAAACCAGGAAACAGAAATCATTTCAAGTGCCAAATGTAATAGTTCATGCAATTATATCTTATGAAGCAGAAACTCACAGATTCCCCCAATTTCTCCCCTCTTTCATGAGCAATTCTCTCAGACACAGATATAGCTGATATTCGTCTTGGCTGTGCACATACGATACTACAAGCAGCTCCATGAACTGTTTCTATCTCAGATTCCAAAATAAATTGGGGAATTTGCGTGGTTTTGCCACAGCCAGTTTCCCCTGAGATAATAACAAACTGTAATAATAAATAAGTATGCCTGTTGGGAAGTAACAGTTACTACTGTATTTCTGCAAGCTACAAGTATGGCGCAAAACCACTCACTGAAAATGGAGCTATTCAAGTTTAGTCACCGACTACACCAATTTTGTTTGGAATAAGCCACAGAACTACAGTACTTGCAAAAGAATACCGAAAAATAAAACATTGAAGCACCGGTTTCAGTGAAATGGCTCTTTCTTTATAGGCTGGAAGACTTCGACGAAAATTCAGTACTCTTTTACCTTCCGACGATTCCTGTTACAAGCTGTGACCCAGCAAATCAAAACAGCTGTATGCCACCAAACACCAAAAGCTACTGGACGGAGTCATGAAATATAGAATGTCTGGCGATAAAAAGAACCAGAGTACCTAAAAAAAACGCAAATATATATATAACGAGCCTCAGCATTGCCAGCAAAATTTACGACAAATATAGCACCGTCGTACGGTGAGCTCAAACGCTGTGATTGCCATTGCTGCGGTGGCAGCGGCTGCGACTGCTGCTGAAGTTTGTGGCCATTACGTTGGACCGACGATTACGGTAAAGGGCCGCATATCTGTTGTTCAAAACAGTAGTCCGGCTGTCAGGGAGTTTGCAATCGATGTAAGATACTGAGGAGCAGTTGTTGTTTCGAGATACAACTATTACAGAACACAGACGCTGGTACGGAGGGACGTAGACAGCCCCATTGGAAGAAGAGGGACAATCCTTCGTGAGTGTGAATCGGAGGAAAGAGAATGAAGGCTTTTAGGGTTTTTTTTATAAGAGAACTGTGAATGTGTATGAAACATAAACACCACACAATGGTAGGAACAAGAATGTGTTAATACAAAATCTCCATCCTATAATTACAATAATAGTGTATATATAGTGTCACAGAAAGTAAACCCTAGAAATCCTAGTCCATATACAGACTAATATTAAATAGCTCATATACATTTTAACACTGTCCATATATTATTGATTTTAACGTTTAGACTCTAACACCCTCCCTCAAGTTGGAGCATGAAGATTACGTGTTACAGAGATTTTATTTGTCTCCTACTCCTACCGTTACTTTTCATTCATTGACTACCGTTACTTTTAATTCATTTACTACCGTTACTTTTCATTCATTTAAGCCCTAATGGATGTCCGTTTCGTTCTCTTTATTTATGACTCTAAATCTATATGTAAAAGAGATAGGAACTCCGAAAAGGCATAATCTTAATTTCAAGTTATTTTATCTTTCTCTCTATTGTCAACTCATATACTCATTGAAGAGAATTTGTGTTCTTAGAGGTAATCTTCTTACTTACAGTATTATCTCCTAGTCCTTATTCTACCATTCTTCGAACCTTTCGTTGGGTTTCTAGTTTGGATTTATCGTGCCTAACGAGTCCTGTAACATTGGTATCAGAGCCATCGATCTTCAAAATAAGCAGTCATGGAAACTAGGGCACAAACTTTGATCGAGGTTAACAAGCAACTTGAGGAGATGAAGCAAGTTCAGGCCGATCAAGCCAAGAAAAATGAAGAAAATCGTGTGGCTCAACTCAAACAAAACGATCTATTGAGGAATGAGATGACTGCTCGATTCAACGATATTAAGAACATGTTTACGGAGCTACGCCCTATTACACAGAACCCTGAAAAGCGTCCGCTGGTTGACGACGATCCTTCACATTCCGGCGTTTTCACGACGCTTACCCGAACATTCTCTCCGGAACCACCTGATTCGCTGAACCTTGTCCCCGGTGCGAGTCGTGGAACTAATCAGGAGCCTCGTACGACACCATCAAACGGTTTGCTCACCCGCCTTACTAAGGTTGGGTTTCCTATTTTTGATGGATCCGACCTACGCGATTGGGTTTTTAAATGCGAACAATTCTTTGCGCTTGACGGAACGCTAGATGAATCGAAGGTAAGACTCGCTACTATCCATATGACAGGAAAGGCATTGCAATGGCACCACAACTATATTGCAGAACGTTTCAATCGATACCCACCCTGGACAGAATATGTTCTTGCAATTTCTACTCGCTTTGGAAGTTTGTATGTCGATCCATTATCGGAGTTGGTTAGCTTACAACAAGAGACCAATTCGGTCGAGGTGTTTCATGATAAATTTGAGTGTAAACTCACACGGTTATCCCTACCACGCGCTCATGCGTTAAGTATTTTCTTAACTAATCTAAATCCACATTTGCAGCTTCATGTGAGACAGTTCCAGAATGTGGAATCCGTTGCCGAAGCAGCAAAAATAGCTATGATGCATGAATCATATTTACGCCTACTCCCTCACAAACCACAACAACCCTCATTCAAACCCAACACCTATTCTTCTCCAAACGTCTATCAAACACCGAAATATCCGAATCAAAACACCAAGCCACCGCTTTTACCCACTGCCCCTAGCAACACACAAACACATCAGACGCCAAATTTTATCTCAAGAAACAACAACCAAACACCCCGAAAATTGACTTGGCAAGAGATGCAAGATCGCAAACAAAAAGGTCTGTGCATGTATTGCGATGAAATCTTCACTCCTGGCCATCAACAAACCCATCGCAAGGCTCATATATATGTCATGGAAGGTGATGCAGAATCTGAACTTTCCGATGTAGATGAGGTTCATGACCTCGTCAACACGACGGCTGTTGAGTCAGAGCAAACACAACCGCCTATGATATCGCTACACGCACTGACAGGCAACACAACCTTCAATTGTATGCGTTTGACAGGACAAAGTGGTAAGCGAAAGATCCACATTTTGATTGATCCCGGGAGTACACACAACTTCTTGGACCTAAAGGTTGCTAATGAAATCGGTTGCCATCTCGAAGCGACTAAACCGATGGTTGTTTCCGCCGCCCTGGGAAGCACAATTGTTACAAAATACAAGTGTAGCAATTTTTCTTGGAAAGTACAAGGCTATGATCTCACCACCGAGGTAAGAACTTTAAACCTTGACTGTTGTGATTTTGTGCTAGGTATTCAATGGTTGCACACCCTCGGTCCAATTTTATGGGATTTTCTCAACCTCCGAATGGAATTCAACCTTAATGGTTTGAAGCATGTGTTGCGTGGGAATGTAAACAAGGGTTGTAAGGCGATCAACAGAGCAAGTTTGAACAAGTTAATGCTTCAATAACCTCAGATCGCATTGTTGTTTGGCCATGAGATAACAGATGACGTTTTAGACGACTTAAACCCAAACGCTCTTTTGTCTCATATTTCGGCGACCAAAACAGAATTTTCTACAAACTCTACGCTGCGTGAGTTGATCAGTTCGTTTATCGAACCCACAACTTTACCGCCTTTTCGTGAATGGTTTAATCACAAAATTCATGTGGTAAGCGGTTCTAATCCCGTTAATCTCCGACCCTATCGCTACTCATCCCTTCAAAAGGATGAAATAGACAAGATGATAAAAGATATGTTAAACCAAGGAATAATCGAACATAGTTCTAGTCCGTATGCTTCCCCAATTGTTTTAGTAAAGAAGAAAGATGGTACTTGGAGGTTGTGCGTTGATTATCGCGGGTTAAACAAACAAACCATCAAAGACAAATATCCTATTCCACTGTTAGAAGACCTGTTAGATGAATTGGGTGGGGCTGTATACTTTTCAAAATTGGACCTCCATGCGGGTTTTCACCAACTACGAATGTCACCCGAAGATATCTATAAAACAGCATTCAAGACTCACTCCGGACACTATGAATATGTTGTTATGCCGTTTGGTCTCACAAATGCACCTTGTACTTTTCAGAGCCTCAAAAATCACATTTTTAGTGAAGTTACGCGAAAGTTTGTACTCGTTTTTTTCGACGACATCTTGGTGTATAGCTCTACTTGGGAAGCACATCTCACCCACCTACGAACCGTTTTCGAGATCCTCCGCCAACAACAACTTTACCTCAAAGAAAGAAAATGCATTTTTGGAGCAACCATAATTGAGTATTTGGGACACTTCATTTCGGCAAAGGGAGTTGAAACCGATCCGGGTAAAGTTGACAGTGTTACGCAATGGCCTACACCGACCACGCAAAAACAGTTACACAGTTTTTTGGGACTTGCTAATTACTATCAGAGGTTCATCAAAGGATATAGCGTGATCGCTAGGCCCATGACCAAATTGTTAAAAAAAGATGGTTTCGAATGGAATGATGAAGCAAACGCGGCTTTTAGAGCTTTAAAAAGAGCTTTATCGTCTACTCTTGTTTTAGCCTTACCGGATTTTGCCAAAACTTTTATCGTCGAGACTGATGCTTCTAACGTCAGGATCGGAGCAGTTCTTATGCAAGAGAATCATCCGATATGCTATATTAGTCGAGCTTTGGGACCTCGACACCAACGACTTTCGGTTTATGAAAATGAGTTACTTGCGGTTGTGTATGCAGTTCAACAATGACATGCTTACCTTGCTCATGGCTTATTCATCATCAAAACCGATCAAAAGAGTATCAAATATATGATGGAGCAAAAAGTTACTACTCCTTTTCAACACATGTGGCTTTCTAAGTTGATGGGTTACAATTTTGTTATTGAGTACAAACACGGAAAAGAAAACCATGCTGCCGATGCTCTATCACGGGTTTCCGGTTCACAACTCCTTAGTCTTACGTTGTCTACGGTTCATTCGGGTTTTTTTGATTCCATCCGGCTTCTTTGGCAATCTGATCCTTCCCTCAAACAAATCATCGACGATATTATTGCTGGTACGAATGTTCATCCGCACTATACGTACACCAATAACGAACTGCGCAGGACAGGAAAGCTAGTTATCGGAAACCACAAAGACACCAAATTATCAATTCTTCAGTGGTTACATGATTCAGCGGTTGGAGGTCACTCGGGTCGTGACTCTACTCTTCATCGTGCTAAAACTCTATTTTATTGGCCGAAAATGAGTACGGAAATACAAAATTATGTACGGAACTGTGCGATATGTCAACGAAACAAATACGACAGGACAAAACGACAGGGTTTGTTACAGCCACTGCCTATACCGGACGGACTTTGGGAATCAGTTAGCCTTGACTTTATCGAATGACTTCCAAAATCAGCCGGGAAGCATTGTATACTTGTCGTTATCGATCGATTAAGCAAACAGGCGCACTTCATCGCCATCTCGCATCCATATACCGCTTTTGATATTGCTCACATTTATCTCGATAATGTCTTCAAACACCATTGTATGCCGAAGGAGCTTATTAGCGATCGCGACCCTACTTTTCTAAGCGAAATTTGGCAAGAACTTTTTCGAGTACATGGAGTGGATCTTTGCCATTCTTCCGCCTATCATCCACAAACCGATGGCCAAACAGAGGTCACCAATCGAACACTTGAGACTTATTTACGCTGTATGACAGGTGAAGCTCCAACCACATGGTCCAAATGGTTTTCCTTAGCCGAGTGGTGGTATAATATGACCTACCACACCGCTACACGCATGACGCCATTCGAAGCCGTCTACGGATACCCGCCTCCAACCCACCTGCCTTACCTACCCGGAGAAAGCAAGTCACCCACTATCGATAAGACTCTACAAAAGTGGGAAGATATCCTCCGGATGTTAAAGTTTCATTTGAATCGTGCCCAACATCGAATGAAGCAAACTACAGATTTACACCGCTCCCACCGCGCATTCAACCTAGGCGAATATGTGTACCTCAAGCTCCAACCATACCGGCAGAATTCGTTGAAAACAAACAAGGTACCGAATAAGCTTGCTCCGAAATATTATGGTCCTTTTCGTGTTACAGATAAAATTGGGAGCGTTGCCTACAAGGTGGAGCTTCCGGCCACCGCAGCCATTCACGACGTTTTTCATGTGAGCCAACTGAAGTTTTGCCCTAACCCACCGTCAACAATCTCTGCTCTGCCTCCATACCTCGTCCACTTGGGAAATTCTAAAGAACCCGAAGCAATCTTGGAACGCAAAACAGTCAAGCACCGCAACGCCGCTGTCACCAAAGTTCTCGTTCAATGGAAGGGTTATCCGTCATCGGCTGCTACTTGGGAGTTTTACCAAAACTTCGCCGCCAAGTATCCAAATTTCAATCCTTGAGGACAAGGATGTTCCGAAGAAGGGGGCAATATTACAGAGATCCTATTGGTCTCCTACTCCTACCGTTACTTTTCATTCATTGACTACCGTTACTTTTAATTCATTTACTACCGTTACTTTTCATTCATTTAAGCCCTAATTGATGTCCGTTTCGTTCTCTTTATTTATGACTCTAAATCTATATATAAGAGAGATAGGAACTCCGAAAAGGCATAATCTTAATTTCAAGTTATTTTATCTTTCTCTCTATTGTCGACTCATATACTCATTGAAGAGAATTTGTGTTCTTAGAGGTAATCTTCTTACTTACAGCATTATCTCCTAGTCCTTATTCTACCATTCTTCGAACCTTTCGTTGGGTTTCTAGTTTGGATTTATCGTGCCTAACGAGTCCTGTAACATTACGAATGCCCAACTTGCAAAGCAAAAACTCAAACTGCTGCTTGCCTAGTGCTTTGGTAAAAATATCTGCAAGTTGGAACTTAGTGGGCACATGAGATGTGCAAATAACCCCATCAAGTATCACATCTCGTAGAAAGTGACAATCTACTTCAATATGCTTTGAACGCTCATGGAACACAAGATTGTGGGCAAGATGTAAAGCCGACTGACTATCATAGAAAACTTGCATAGCCCGTGAGTGTGAGACCCCAAAATCTTTAAGCAAGCCGTGCAACCACTTCAACTCACAGGTCAATCCTGCCATAGACCGGTACTCTGCTTCAGCGGAAGACAATGCAACAACACCTTGTTTCTTAGTCTTCCATGAAACAGGAGAATCACCCAAGAACACCATCCAACCACTCACACTACGCCGAGTCTTAGGACAGCCAGCCCAATCAGAGTCACACCATCCTGTCAGAGTGAGATTACAACTACTTGGCAGAAGAATTCCCTGACCCGGGCTTCCTTTTAGATAACAAACAACTCGCAATGCAGCCTACCAGTGATCCTCATGTGGTTTCTGAAGAAACTGAGATAAAATATGTACCAAAAAACAGATATCTGGACGTGTAAATACCAGATAAATCAGTCTTCCCACCAACCTGCGGTACGCAGACCCGTCAATTAGTACCGCCGACGCTTTTACCGAGCTGCCGATTTTGCTCAATGGGAAACTGTGCAGGCTTGCTGCCAAGTAAACCTAGTATATTTACGTTGGCAGAGAAAGATACCCGTGGGACTCCGTTCTACTTCAACTTTAAGAAAATATTTGAGACGACCTAAGTCCTTCATATGAAAGCAAGTGCTCAAATATTTCTTAAACTCCACCAATACACCAGGGTCATTCCCGGATAGAATGAAATCATCAACGTACACCAAAACATGCATACGACAACCACTCGTGGAATAAGAGAATAAAGAATAATCTGAATAGGACTGAACAAACCCATACCTCTTCAGTGCAGCCACTAACTTAGCAAACCAACACCGAGGTGCCTGCTTCAGCCCATACAATGATTTGCGAAGGCGACAGACCTGTCCTTCATGCCGTCTATCAGAACCTGGAGGAATTTTCATGTAAACCTCCTCATCTAGATCACCATGCAGAAAAGCATTGTGTACATTCATTTGATGTTGTTCCCAATTCTGAACTGCTGCAACCGCTAAGAAAAGACGTACAGTGACCATCTTGGCAACCGGGGCAAAAGTCTCTGTATAATCAACCCCTTCTACTTAATGATTACCAAACACGACCAAACGAGAATTGAGGCGCTCTACTCTCCCATCCGCATGATATTTAATTTTATAAATCCACTAACTCCCCAAAGCTTTCTTCCCTGGAGGTAGATGTGCCAAGGTCTAAGTATGATTATCTTCTAGTGCCTGAATCTCCTGTTGCATTGCCTCTCTCCAACCAGGATGTCGCATAGCCTCTCGGAATGACTTAGGTTCATCCCCATAGGTAATAGCCGCAACAAAAGAGCGGTGTGCCAAAGAAAAACGAGAACTATCTATATAATGAGTGAGAGGACAAGGCATACCGTGATCAGGAGATGGACTAGGACTAGGAGCAGGAGAAGCAGATGGTGCTGAATGTACTACTGTAGTCATCACAAATTCCGCCAAACGAGTAGAAGGAATTTTACTACGCTTTCCCCGTCCAAGGTCTGAAGAAATACCCGAAGTATCTGAAATAACATCAGAAACTATTGGCGAATCTGAGACACCGCTGTCACCAACTTGAGGCGGAGGTTGCAAATCACCAACCTCAGCAACCTCCGCGAGTGGTGCTACCAAAGGGACGCCGCTATCCGGTGACACTTCATCGTCAATCGTCGAGGTCTTCTGAACCTTCTCCCAAAACTCAGAAGCAGTAGGAGGAGGTGCAACAACTTCAGTCTCATGACAACCCAACTCAGAGAACACAGGAGTAGATGCAAATGGAAATATATGTTCAAAATATTTCACATCTCGGGAAACAAAATAATATTGACTCTCCAAATCATATACTTTCCAGCCTTTCTTTCCATATGGGTAGCCCACAAAAATACATCGACGACTACGACTCAAAAACTTGTCACCCTTAGACCTCTGATCATGCACATAACATAGAGACCCAAACACACGAAGCTCAGAGAAGACGGGAGGCACACCAAAAAGTATCTCAAATGGAGTCTTAGAACCCAAAAATTGAGAAGGAGTTCTATTAATCAAATACCTGGCAGTCAAAATACACTCCCCCCAAAATTTAACAGGTAAGTTACCCTGAAACCTGAGAGCACGGGCAACATTCAAAATATATCTATGTTTCCGTTCGACCATACCATTCTGTTGATGAGTACCCACGCATGAAGATTGAAAAATAATACCCAACTCATCAAAAGTACGACGTACAGAGAAAAATTCAGTGCCATTGTCACTGCGTACTGTCTTAACAACTCCATTAAATTGTTTCTTAGCCATTGCAAGAAAATGTAAAAACATGGAAGTTACTTTTGATTTTTCAGCCAACAAATAAATCCATACAACACGGGAGTAATCATCAACAATAGTGAGAAAATATCGCGCACCACAAGAAGACAAAGTATGATAAGGACCCCACAAATCACAATGAATTAATTCAAAACAAGCAGCCGCTTTAGAAACACTGACAGAAAAACATTCACGAGTCTGTTTAGCTCGAAAACAAATATCACACGGGTGAGCTACACTCATATCACGAGTACTAGAAACAAAAGGTAAAGATTGAACTATCTTAGCTGAGGGATGTCCCAACCTACGATGCCACAACTCAGCATCATTATCAACCACTGCAGCACTACAAACTTTGGTCTTCACAACACTGCTGAAATAGTACATTCCACCTCTCCGCTCACCCAGTCCAATCACCGTCCCTGATCGTCGATTATTAATAAGACAACCAAACTTAACACAGTAAACAATACAGTCTAGATCATCAGTCAAGTGGGATACTGAAAACAGATTACATGTAAGCTTGGGAACCAAAAATACATTCTGCAAAGACAACTGACAAGACAAACGCACACTACCACAATGTGTAGCGGTAACCTGAGAACCATCAGGCAGAGATACTACACAGGCTGGCATAACAGTAACATTGTGCAATAAAGAGATGTCACCTGTCATGTGATTAGAAGCCCCAGTATCAATAATCCAAGGGGTACTGAACAACTCACCACTTAGAAGCTCATCAGTCTGGGAAACTTTGCCTGTTGAAAAAAGGGAAAGCAACTGCTGCAACTGACCAGAAAGACGAGAAGCCTCACCAACAGGCAACTTGGCAATAGTTGCAGTCGATGGACCCACGGTGGCTGTTTGTGTTGTAGCGTTGCGTGGCCTTGGAGCAACGCTACTGCGTGACGGTCCGTGCAGAACCCCCTTCTCCACGGTCGTAAGCTAATGTAGTACCCGGACGTAAGGCGGTGGTCTGCTTTCCAGGATACCCATGTTTGGTGTAGCAATTGGATTCTTCATGACCATTTTTGTGACAATAGGTTCAAAAACACTGAGAATAATGTGGGGCAGACAAAGAAGTACCTCGAGGAGTAGACTAAACGCAAATGCCATCGGAGCCTCTGAGATAGGCTTCTCCACAGGTGCACTGGCCTGTAACCGCTCCTCACCACACACCTTGCTGAATGCTCCATCCAGAGTGGGAGTCTGATCCTGAGCAAGTAACTGAGAGCGAATAGCACCAAAGCGCTCTCGATGGAGACCAGAAAGAAACGCATGCAGTTTTTCTTCATCCTGACTCTGCTGATATGCTTCAGTCATCCCACCACAAACACAAGTAGGAGTAAACGAATATGCACTCAACGCATCCCATATTTTCTCGAGTTTCCCAAAGTATTCAGAAACAGACATGGTAGATGTCTGTTTACAAGCAACCAACTCCTCCTTCAACTCATGTTTGCGCTGAATATTGCTAACAGCAAAACGACGCTGCAGAACATCCCACAGAGGTTTAACCTCCTCAAAATACGGAACATATTTGCGCTGCGACTCATCAATAGTGTTTAGAATCCACTGAACGAGTGTGGCTTGAACAACATCCCAATCCTCCCGAGACTTTGGATATACCAGTTTCACAATACTTCCATCCAAAAAACCAAGCTTTCTCCTACCTTCCATAGATAAATGCAGAGAACGAGACCAAGCCTGATAATTAGTGCCATCAAATTTAACAGTGGAAATAATATTACCAGGATTATCATTGGAACCAAGATAATAAGAAGAAGTCGGATCAATCTTCCAGAACCCCACTACCGCATCACGTGACGTAGGAGAGGTTGTCTGGTCCATTGTAGAATGTGATTCTTCTGCCATAAAAATTACCGAAAACACCCCGGCTGACGGAGGTTACGCCAGAAATACACCGGTTGATGGAGGGTACGCCGGAAACACGCCGGCTGATAAAGGTTACGCCGGAAACACATCGGCTGATGAAGGGTACGCCGGGAATACGTCGGCTGATAAAGGCTACGCCGGAAACGCATCGGCTAATAGAGGGTACGCCGGAAATACACCGGCTGATGAAGGGTACGCCGGAAACACACCGGCTGATGGAGGGTACGCCAGAAACACGCCGGCTGACAAAGGCTACGCCGGAAACACACCGGCTGATAGAGGGTACACCGGAAACACGCCGGCTGATAAAGGCTACGCTGGAAACACACTGGCTGATGAAGGCTAGGGTTTTTGAAGGCTATGGCTCTGATACCATGATAAGAGAATTGTGAATGTGTATGAAACAGAAACAATACACAGCTGGTTGGAACAAGAACTGTGTTAATACAAAATCTTCATCCTATAATTACAATAATAGTGTATATATATAGTGTGACAGAAAGTAAACCCTAGAAACCCTAGCCCATATACAGACTAATATTAAATAACCCATATACATTTTAACACTGCCCATATATTATTGATTCTAACGTTGACACTCTAACAGAGGTCTGATTGTGAAGAAATAAGAAGTTTAGGCGACGATAGCATGCAAACACCGCCGAATTTGTAATTTTCAGACCATTAAAAGTTAGTTTACGGTGATTTGATTTCTTTATTTGTCATTAGTGAATGTAAAAGAAAACATTTAGGTATATAGTGTATAATTATAGAAATTAAAAAAGTTATTAATTAATCGATAAATTAATAGTTAAGTACCGTTTAGTACCCAATATCCAAAGTAATTTCCATTTAAGAGCCATATTTTGATATATCTTTGAGAAAGGTTTGTATTTATAAAATATTTACTATCTAAGACTCATTAATACCTTTTATACTCATACTTAGTTATATAAAAGCTTTGACATTTATATTTGACTCTTCAAACTCTGTCTAACCATACCCTTAGTCTTCTAGTTTGGTTTGGGTCATAAAAAACAAAAAAGATTAACTTCTTCCTACCAATAGTTTTTTAAAAAAATAGTCCTACCCATAGTTAAAAAAAAAGCAGACCCTTCACCTAACCATCAGTCAGAGTCATCTGCCTATGAATCTTCATCGTCTTCTTTGTCTGCATCTTCTTCGTCTTCATCTTCAGTATCATAATCGTCTTCTATCTGGTCCATTTTCCTCTTTTTTTAGGAGGACAGAAATAGGATCCTCATCATCGTCTGAATAAGCATCTTCGGTATAAGCATCTTCATAAAAAGAACCGAAACTTTCACCAAAATTGTCGTCTGAAAGCTCGTCTGTCGTTGTATGTCTCCACTCTTCCTTGGCCTCGTCTGGAGAACGAGTGGGAGAACTGATATCACTATAACAGGGACCATCGTCTGAAGAATAGTTAAAATATGACATTTTTTCAAACCAAGTATTTAAGAAGTAAAAAGTTTTAGTAGATTTTCAGTGAGAATGAAGGGATTTTTTGTGTGTTGAGAACTGTGAAGAGTTAAGAGGTATTTTATAGAGGTAGCTAATGGTGTGGATTATTTTCAACTCAGGGTAATTTGGTCAGGTGTTCTGTGGTGTTTTGAAGGTATTTAATGTTTAAGTAGTTTGTAGTGAGAGATTTGAGTTGCCTGGTTGTATTAAATGTTCATTACCTTCATTTAATGAAAGTGGTTGAGTATTTATACCCTTAATTATGGGCCACTTGAGCTTTCGGGTTGTACTTATGAAACCGGGTCGAATTAAAAAACCCATTAGTTTATTTAAGTAGATTAGCAATTAACTTAGTCATAAAGTGATTAGATTTTAATACTTTAGTCCAGTTCGGATGGTTCAGTGGGTGGTTTTTGTCCGAATTGCCCCTGTCCAGTTTCTACAGTGAATGGTGAGAATTTACGGACTCATCATTAGCCCCCTTTTTAGGTTATGTTCGAAGGCCTTTGGCAAGACCTAAAAAATCGCTCTTGAACACTTGCAACATAGTCTGGACCGATTTCGAATTGAGTAAAAGACTTATCCGGACTGACAAAACTCTCCAGAAGCTCAAAGGTTTTACCATGGATCATGGGACACGTGTCCCCTTCTGATTCGCCTCACCAGCCGTTTTTCTCCTAGAACGGTGCTCCCACTTATTCCAAAAAGTAACCTCTTCAATTAATGCTTGTGACGTCAGCGCCGCCTCTAATCATTACTTCTATCTTTTCGTATTCTCCTATCTTTCACTGTTTTACCATTTTCATCACTTTTTCACTCTTGTCCTTCAAAGTTTTTATCTCTTTTTCCCAAAAACCCTTTTTGGTGTAAGTTTATGTTTACAGCAAGAAACGCACTTGTAAAAGGTGGGTGGCTTAATCTTTTGGAGTTATTCAACTGGGGGCTTAGGTTTTCCTTGGACCCAGAGATCGTCATATATTTCCATCTGATAAAGCTCTGCCCAAGCCAACTGAGCCCCAATGCTTGGTTCACACTCATGGCCTGCATCATGGCCTCCAGGCTCTCTAGAATTCTGCTTCCGATGGAGGTGCTGCTGTGGGAAGCCTTTGCAAGAACCACATCATCCCCTTCTACCATTTTAACATTGGCGATAATTACAAAGTGGTGGATGACCTGCTGGAATCGGAGAAGAATTGGAAGACCCAATTTTTGTTCGTCAGTGGTGTTTGGGAGAATGGGAGGAAGATTAAAGCTGGTGTCAACCCAAGCATGCTTGGAAGCAAATGGAAAAGCACAGGTTAGTATTTCATCATATCTTTTCTTTCCTTATAAAATTTGTTTACTTAAATATTCTTCTTCTTCTTCTTTTGGTAGTGATACCGAAGGAGTTTAATGACTACTTAGAGGAGGGCAGACTACTTATGCCAAGCTGAATTCTTGGGCTGCTGAGAAATAGGGAAATTGCTTCCACAACTGTTTTACCAGTGACAACTTGGTGAGATCCCATCTCTGGAACACAACCTGCCAGAGAGCCTTGTCTTAGGAGGAATTAACCACTCCGCTAGCTCCGGAGGTCATTCTTCAGAAGACAGATGCAAATGATGGAAAGCTAGCCTTGCCGGGCAGAGCTAAAGCCCCAATCAAAATAAAGGGCAAGAAAGGCAAGGCTAAGCCAGGCGTTGCTGAGGTCAACCCAGGTGGTGTTGAGGAGACCGTCCCAAAAAATCAGGAGGTTCAGGACCAAGGAAGGATTGATGCTGCTCTACTTCAAGTGGTAGAAAATGAGAGCACCAGAGAGGCAGTTGGACCTCCAAAACACCCAAAATATCCCAAGAAAGACCGAAAACGGAGATCAGAAGGTGGAGATAGGGATGCCAAGAAGAAGAAAACCTCCAAGGGAAATGAAGTTGCTCTCCGGCCTCCGGAGTCTCTTCCTCCGGTCGACCCAACAGACCCAACTCAAGCAGAGTAAATTCCAAGTGGCTTTCACACTGGAGAGGGCGCTGGTGGGGACATCAACATTGATGGTGTAGACATTAGTGGCCTTCAAGGGATCGGCCTTTACTTTGAAGACCTTGAGAAGGACGACTTTGTTAGCCCTTACCTCCCCCCAAGCTCTTCGAACATTGTCACTTTCAATGGTAAATCTTTTTCTGTTTCAGGGGAGAAGGACATGGTGATCCACTCCTTGTTGAGAAATATTCAACCGGTGTTCAACTTGGAGAAGCAAGTGCGAAATCAATCAGCCATCATCAACACACTCAAATCTGATAAAGAGAGTTTGTCTAACAATCTCCTTACTGCCAACCAGAGTATTGAGGCATTAAAGAGAGATAACGAGGAGTTGGAGAGGGGAAAGAGAATTTGGCCACCAAGCTGGCCACTTCGGAGGGGGTTATCAAAGAACTCCAATCCAAGTATTCTGACCTGGAGAATAATCTTTCTATTTCAAAAGAGGAGGTGATGGACAAAGACAACATCATTCAGACCCTAACTAGTGATAAAATCTCGCTCGAAGATGCTGTGTCTAAGGCTAAGCAAGAGAAAGATGACTTGTTAAAGGAGCAGAAGAAGACCATCCAAGCCAGGATTGATGCATACACCAACAAAGTGATAAACTCCCAAGAGGAAAGGTATGCTGAAGTCAACTCAGACATGGTCTTGCTCTTTCATGAGAAATTTCCGAAGAGGACACTAGGAGATTTATGACGATTCGTGGAATACGAAGACCTTCCTCACCATACCATGGCCGATGGGGACAATCACTGTTATTCTAGTCGTTGGGATGACACTACTGAAGAAGACGAAAAGATCGGAGAGAGTCCAGACGAGGAGATCAAAGATCCCAAGAAGAAACCAAGTGAGACTTAGCCATCTAAGAAAGCTCAGCCTTAAAGTTTTAACTATGTTTATATCTATCTTTAATTTTTGTATTAGACTAAAGTCCTTGGAGGGCCAAGGAAATTTTGTAATCGTGTCCGGCCCTCGTCCAGACAAAACCTTCTCTTTTTTAAAACTTCAAAGTCCTTTTATTACCAAGGCATCTTATATATTTTAATATCATTCTCCGGTTTCTGCCGAGTAATTTTATCTTACACAACTCTTACATTGTTTTGTAGTTTCCCAATTTGGATGGCTTGTATTTAAATGGCCTTAAGTTATTTTACAAGTATTTTAAAGTGACAGTGTTTAAATTCTCCGATGAAAAATGTTTAAATGGTCATCATTCCACCGAATCAATTCGATCTGTCAGTCAAACCACTCCGAATTTTTCAAGAAGGCATCAAATTTTATTAAAAAACCCGGAAACCTCATTAAAACCTCCTTGCGCCACCAGGGTAGGAAAGAGTATGCCCCCTAATATTTACATGGACTTTAAACAAGTAAATATTTACATAGTTTTTATTTTAGATACAATCGGAGGTGTTCAATGTTCCAAGGGTGATTCAAAATCCTTCCATCTTTATCTTGAAGCCTGTATGTCCCAGGCTTAAGCTTTTCACTGACTATATAGGGTCCTTCCTAAGTTGGAGCTAGCTTGCCGAACTATTTTTCCTTAGTATGCAAGAAGACTTTTCTCAATACTTTATCCCCTGGTTGAAAATCCCTCCTTCTGATTATGGAAGCAAACATGCTTCTCATCAAACCCTGATAGTGTGTGGCTCTGAGGTGAGCCTTAACTATTCTTTCTTCTATCAAGTCAAGCTGGCTTCTGATTGCCACTTTGTTTGCTTGTTCGGAAAAATTGTAGACTCGAAACGAAGGGAGAGTGGCCTCTATGGGAGCTATTGCATCCATACCATATACCAAGGAAAATTAGGACTCTTGTGTTGCAGCCCCGGGAGTAGTCCGGTAGGCCAATACTTCTTGTAAATAGCTTGGACATTTTCCAACAGCCCCTTCTAGATTCTTTTTAAGATCGGACATGATGGTTCTGTTAGCTACTTCAACTTGACCATTTTCCTGTGGGTGGAAAGGAGAAGAGAAGCAGTGTTGAATGCCTCTAGAGGCACATAAATTCTCCAAATCCTTATTATCGAATTGTGGCCCATTGTCTGTAGTTATCTTTTGGGGAACTCCAAACCTGCAACAAATATTAGACATGATGAATTTTATAACAGCTTTCGAAGTTGTTCCTGCCAGTGGGGCTGCTTCTACCCACTTTGAGAAGTAATCAATAGCAACAATTATAGTTCTGCACCGTCCGGATGTCATGGATAGAGGTCCCACCAAATCCAGCCCCCAACGAGCAAACGGTATTGGCTCAAAAATTGACTTTAAAGGGACAGCTGAGATATGAATTTCATTATTGTATCTTTGGCATGGATTACACTTCTTCACCAAATCCTTGGCGTCTTGCATTAGGGAAGGCCAGTAGTACCCGGCTAACAAGACTCTTCTGGTTAGAGCCCTAAACCCACAGTGTGCTGATCCTTCACCATCGTGTAATTCAGAGAGCACTATTTGGGACTTTTCGGACCCCAAACATCGTAAGAAAGGTCTACTAAAAGATTTTTTTTGTAAAGAACATCTCTTAGGATGACAAATCTACGAGCCTTATACTTAATTTTCTTTGCCACTGTTTTTTCCGAAGGGAAGATGCCATCTGAAAGGTATTGGAAAAGAGGAAATCTCCAATCTTGAGGTTGTTCTACTTGTATATTTAAACTTTCTTCTTCCTTATTATGATTGATTTAAATGGATGGGCACTCTTGCACATGAATCCAAGGGTGGGACTCAAAATAGGCTTTGGTTGCCAAGGAGTCTGCTAATGTATTTTCTATTCGGGGTATGTGCTCATAGGTGATGTTTTTGAAATTAAGTGCCACTTCTTTAAGAATAAATAAGTATTTAACCAGTTGTTCCTTTTTTTCCTCAGATTGACCTTGTGTATGATGGATAAGAAGCTGAGAATCGCTTATTAACCTAACCCTTTTGGCTCCACAAATGAGGGCCAATTTCAAGCAAGCTATAGCAGCTTCATATTCGGACTCATTATTGGAAGCCCTGAAAGCAAAACATATAGCCTGGTACAATTTATCGCCGTACGGAGAGGTTAAACATATCACAGCACCACAACCCATGGTACTTGATCCACCATCAGTTCGGACAACCCATACTTTTTTAGTTTTTTCACTTGTTGTTTGTTTAGTATCTCTATCCGAATGAAATTCAACTAGGAAGTCAGCAATAGTCTAGGCCTTGACTGCTGTTTGAGGGGAAAATCAATATCATAGTCTCCCAGCTCTACTAACTATTTGATCATTCTACTTGAAATGCCTGCCTTTTGAAGAACATTTTTCAGGGGAAAAGATATCCGGACAACAATAGAATGAGACTGAAAGTAGGGCCTCATTTTCCTAGCAGCAATCACTAGGGCCAATGCTAATTTTTCAAGTTTTAAATACCTTTTCTCTGCATCTATCAAACTCTTGCTGATATAGTACACCGGACGAGGATAATTGTCCACCTCCCTTACTAACACTGCACTTATGGCACAATCAGAAACTACTAAGTATATGTAGAGAGTCTCTCCATCAATAGGTTTAAACAAAGTTTTAGGGGAAAACAAGTGCTTCTTAATTTCATCGAAAGCCTGGTCGCACTGTGGAGACCAATTAAATTCTTTTTCTCCTTTCAAAGTTTGAAAAAATAGGGCACACCTATCCGAAGACCTTATAATTAAAACGGTTTAGAGCAGCTAACCTCCCAGTCAATCTTTGTATTTCTTTAATATTCCGAGGAGGCTCTATTTGCAATAAAGCACTAAGCTGGTCTGGATCAGGCTGTATCCCTTTCTCACTTATCACATACCCCAAGAATTTTCTAGGAATGTACTCCAAAAACACACTTCTATGGATTCAACTTTAAATTTAATTTCACCAAGTTGGCAAAGGTTTCTTAGAGATCTGCTAAGTGCAGTTTTTCTTCCATACTCTTTACCATCATGTCATCGATATAGACTTCCATGTTTCTTCAAATCTGACTAGCAAAAGCCTTGTTTACTAATCTTTGATAAGTTTCTCCAGCATTCTTTAAACCAAACGGCACCACCTTGTAACAATGGAGGCCTCTATAAGTAAAAAATGTAGTATGCTCTTGATCCTTCAGATCTACTTGAATATGATTATACCCGGAGAAGGCATCCATAAAGGACAATAGCTTGTTCCCAGATGTAGAGTCTACCAACTGATCAATTCGGGAGACTATAGGTCTTTCAGGCAAGCTCTGTTGAGATCCGTAAAATCGATGCACATACGCCACTTTCCATTTTTCTTTTTTACTAACACCGGATTGGCTGTCCATAAAGGGTACTGAGATTCCTTTATGTGCCCCATCTTAGTAAGCCGGTCAACCTCTTGAACTATGACATGAGCTTTCTCCTTAGAAAAAACTCTCATTTTTTTCACAACAGGTGTTATATCCCTCAGGATCGATAGTTGGTGTGATATAATGTCTGTTGGTACAGTATACAATGCATGTATATCAAATGAAGGGCTCAATTTGAAAGAAACCTTCAATCTTCCACCTTATTATGCTTCTTGTGTTCAATGTATCACTTTATGGACATTAATTTTTTTTCTATATAAATACAAGATCAAAATAGGTTAACACAAACAAATCATACACACAACATGGCTTCCCTTCTTAAAGGTGTGAAAAAAACAATATTGACAGACGAGATTCGAAGAGCATTATGCAAGCACAACAAGGATAATCCAAGTCTCACTCAAAAGCAATTGCAAGAATGGGTTCATAGTAACTATGGTTTGCAGGTGAGTCAAGCGATAATATCGAGTACATTTAAGCGGTCTTTAGAGCATCTCTCACTTGCTCCCGAAAGAGGCGATGCTAAGCGACACAAACCGACAAAATTTCCTGACCTAGAAAAATCTCTCTATGAATGGATTCTTCAATATCATGAACATGTGAATATGAGAGGTGAACTAATCATCGAGAAGGCGAAAAATCTCATGAAAGATATTTATCTAGTGGATACTCCAGACTTTACTTTTTCTATTGGTTGGTTTGGAAAGTTCAAAACAAGATATGGAATTAAAAATTTCCGGCGTTTAGGAGAGAGTGAATATGTTGAAATGGAAGGCATGGAGGACAAATTAAAATCCATAAGAGACAAAGTTGAACAGTTTAAATGAAAGACATCTTTAATATGGATGAAACATGTTTGTTTTTTTATTATTTTATTTTATATTTTGTACTTTAGTGATGTAATTATTTACATGTTTTGATCTTATACAAATTTGTTTTTTAGACTTCAACGGGAACAATTTATTGTTGAGGTATGAGATAACAATACCAGAAGTTCTTACCATGCTAAGGAAAATTAGAGACGAGATTAAGGGGAAATTGATTTCAACAAAAAACAAAAGACAATTGAGTCATTTTTCAAGAAACCTTCATAAATCATTCATGTAGTATGCTATATATAAGGAATTATTAATATATATTTTATATGGGGTCTAAATAAATTATCAAAAATGTATTATCTTATAATTTTAGGGAATTATTAATTTAGCATCCTACCCGGGACCGACCAAAAATATTATCTTAAAGAGTTTATTAATAATCGAGTATTAATTTATCGAGTTTCTACTGTATACCAAATTTTTGGTTTAAGTTTACCATAGTTAATTTTTGTTTGAATTTTTTAGGACGAAAATACCCTCAAACATATATTTGATTACATAACTAATATTAAATAAAAAAAATACTAAGTATATCCTAAATATACCCAAATCACAATATTACATATTTTATAATATTTACCAAAAACTAGGGATGTCAATGGGTCGGATGGGTGCGAGTATAGCTAAACCCGTAACCGTCCCGTCTATGTTTTTTCAAACCCATACCCTAACTTGTACCCATCAGATAGTAATATTTTTTTAGGTTCGGGTACCCATCTAAACTATGATTTTTATTTTAAATATCAAATTTAATATTTAAATATATAAATACTATTTTCAAAATATAAGGTATTATCAAATATTTTGTAATATATTAATAATTGATATATGGTTTTTATATGCTCGTAAATAGTTTTTTAATGTATCAATAATATTATTATCAAGAGAAGTTGAAAACTCAAATTTAATATTTAAATGTATGTATACGGGGTATCGAATGATAAATAATAAATATTTCATGTTTTTATGTTATTAATAATTATTATTTTATATAATATTAATTTCGCGGGTACCCGGAGTATTATCCAATGGGTCGGGTTCAGATTGGGTACCCGTGAGAAATTTCTTAAACCAAATGGGTCTGGTTCGGATTGGGTACCCGTGAATTTTTTTTAAACCCATAACCCACCCCAAACCCGGCGCAGAAATTTTTTAAAACCCATAACTCATCCCATTAGGTCGGCTCGTGTACCCGCGAGTTAGAAAAAATTGTCGTCCCTAAAAGAACACTTTGATTAAGTAGATCAAACCTCATCTTGATCATTCAAAGTTTCCTCAAGAACATTCAAAGTTTCCTCAAGAACATTCAAACTCTTTTCAGAAAATGTAAACTTTTTATATTAAAAACACAAAATCAAACATGAATCAACCCGAATTAAGGTAATTTTTTTTTCCGTTTTGGTGCGAAGGCGCACCACCACCGGTTCAGAGCCCCTAAACCGGTGGTTCATGGTAATAAAAGTAATTATTTTTTGTCGTCTGAACTCCTATTTTAATTTGTTTCAGTAAAAACAAATTATTATTTAGTTTGACTTTAATTGGCGATATCACATGTCTTGCGTACCGATAGTGCATTGGGCCTGCACAAAGTTTGAAACTCAAGGACAATACAAGATTTGAACTACAAAATAAAAGTAAAAACCAAAAATTATGATTAACACAGAGTTTGAAACTCAAGAACAAATCTACAGAAAAATCGAGTTACATGAATTATAAATAAAATAAAATAAAATCAAACAAGAACAAAATCAAAATAAAAAACTATAAAGAAAATCATACGAAAAACAAGGAATTCAGTTGAAGGTGAATCCTCTATGTAGTTCATAAGTTATAGATAAAGAGAGAGAAAAAAAGTTAGAATAAAAAATATAAAAAGTTCTATATATAAATTTTAAGAGTATTTAAGGTATTAAAGAAAATAGTTAGATTTAAATATAGGAGTTAAATGAGTCTTTCTTAGTAATATATGAAAAAATTGATAGTAACTGGATAATAATTTGGCTTTTGAATCTTTCTCTTTATAAAATATTTTCAAATATTAAATTTAATTTTATTACCGTATTGAAAATGAAGATAAAAAAGTTTTCTTTTAAAATTGAAAAGATGAAAAAGATGAAGAAATAAAAAAACAATGGAAAAAATAAAAAAATACATCAAAATTTGAAAATATATGATTAAAAAAATATCAAAATGGGTGAAATTGAAAAAAAAAGGGAAATACATTAGACGATAATATTTTTTAGTTTAAACCTATTTTTTTTGTATTTTTTAAATAACAACTTCATTTTTTTACGTAAAAGAATATTTTATTGACTGAAATTAGGGTTACAACCTAAGGAGTGCGCCAAATTTTGGTTCAAACCAAATTTGAGCCATAATCAAATTTTGCTACAATAATTTTGAAAAACTCAAAATTTCTAATCGAAACTTTTCCCCTACTTCTCGATCTTCAAGGCAATCTCCAATTTCACTACATTTTGATCGAAATTGAATCTTCTCCTTCTTCATTTACAAGAAAGGCCTAGATTTAGGAAATAATTTAAAAGCAATAACTATTGGGATTCTTCTCCAGATTTGAGGAAGAAGAAGAATATCTACACTTATTTGGAGTATCAGAATTATCTTCTATGCTAGCATTATCTGAAACTAGGTAAACGACAAGAGAAAACAAGCTAGCAGAGTGATGAAATAATAGTAAGTGATTACTCTGTATATCTATTTATATATCCAAGCCCCAAGCTTTCTAAAAGAATAATGACTAATAGCTTATTTGCGGTTTTGAATTGAGAAAAATTAAGTTTTTCTTGCATCTCAGAGTCCATTTAGCAAGATAATCGGCTGCTTGATTCTGGATTCTGGAGATATGCTTGATGTTCTTATTCGAAATTATTAGTTTTCTGAAAATTGTGAGTAAATGATTAAGGTACCAAGGAGATTTTCCTTCAGCAAGAAGCTTAATCAGCATTAAACAATCTGATTCAATGTCGACCTTATTCTATCTGTTTTCTTGCAGATTAATAGACCCTCTCGTAAGACTCTCGATTCAGCCATAAAAGGAGATAATTTTCTAAAAGTATTACTAGCACTATGAACTATTTCTCCAAGATTATTTTTGAAAATAATCCATCCGCTAGACTTTCCATTTCTAAAGCAAGATGCATTAATATTCATCTTTATTCGACATTTAAGAGGAGCATTCAATTTGAGGTACAATGGTTTTTCTTTTCTATTTTCTATCGATAAGCAACCAAAATAGACCCTGCATTTGTAGCATTGGACCAAGGCATGCTAGAAAAAAATGTTAGATATATCTAATTTAACTATAATACGATTAATATTGTTGATAGGTGTATATGCAGAGTCAAATTTTCCTTTATACTTAGCTTTATTTCGATTTTTCCATATTACCCAACATATAACAGCTGTAATAACATGAGTGATATGAACCTTTTTAGTTGAGAACCAAAACCAGTTTCTAACAGTGTGAGTTATAACCATAATTATTTCAATCTTAACATTGAACAAGTCTGCGAAATGCTTCCATATTTTCCAGACATAATTGCAATTAACAAATAGATGATTAGTATCTTCGCAGTTATTGCCGAACTGGCATTTGTAGACTAGATATAAATGTATTTTCTACAAAACTGAGTCAATAGGAATGTAAGTCTTAATAAGTTTCCAAAGAAGAAACGAGAACTTCCTTGGGGTTAAGACATTCATGATTTTCTTATAAACGGGATTGGTTGTAGTGGTTTCTAATGTTATTCCATGTTTGCTTAGTGTTGAAGTTAAGGTCATAGGAAATTTTACAAATCATGATGTCCTCCTTATTGGTGTTAATTTTTTATTCCTTAATTAGATTTATTTTGTCAATAGAGAGAAATCCTTCCATAGTTCTAACATCCCAAAAGTTATTCTTACAGCAAGTATTGACTTTAGCATCCAGGAACCAATTATTGTTTCCATTGTTGTTATGGTCCATAAGAGGAGGATGATTGTGCCAATCATCAAACCAAAATTCCATCTCTCCTTTTATCAATTGCCATCTGACGTTGCTTTCAACAGTTTCCTTGATACCTGCAAGTCTTTTCCAGGTAAGTGATCCAGATTTATTATAAATAGCCTTGATTGAATGAATGTTTTTACTATATATAGTATGCATGATATTAGGCCACAAACTTTATTTTTTCCTAAAGATAAACAAAAGTTTTTGGGAGAAGGTTTTCTGAATATCAGCAAGTTTTTTGATATTCAGACCTCCTTCCTCAAAAGGTATGCAAAAAGTGGTCCATTTTGACCAATGCATACTATTTTCAGAATAATCGATCTCTATAAAAATTTGTTGAAACCCATCTCCAATATTTTTATCACACAATCATGAATAAACTATTTTTCATCCAATAACTAGGAAAAGAAATAAGAACTGAGGATATTAGAGTAAGCCTGCCCCTGTATGATAAATGCTTGCTTTCCCATTCATATATTTTTGCATTGATTTTATCTACTATTTTTATGAAATTGCATGATTTGTTGTTACTTCTTAAGGTTATGCCAAGGTAATCAGTAGGAAGGTTGTCCATTGTGAATCCAGTTTGACCTACAAGAGTTGTTATTATGATTTGTTGGAATCTATTTGAAACAATAATCTTAGTCTTCTCTGTGTTTATTGATTGACTCAAAAACCTGCTGATAAATTTCCAAGAATATGTTTAACTTTTTAATAGAAGTTTGCAAACTGTTTGTAAAGATAAGAATGTAGTCAACACATGTTAAACGAGGGACCATGTATTTTGTTCTTGAAGCAAACTGCATTTTTTTGTTTGAACTGAATAAGTTATAGTCCCCTAGTTAACACTTCTTCCCCTATTATAAAGAGGCTAGGAGATAAGGGATCCCCTTGTCTCAGGCATCTTTTAGGGTTGAAATAGCTAATAACACTCCCATGAATTAGCATATGAATGTTTACATCCCTGATAAGCTTATTACTTGGGTTAACAAAATCATTAGAGAAACCAAAAGTCAGTAGAACTTTGGATATGAAAGAATGAGACACCCTATTGAATGTTTTTGTCATATCCAATTGGAACATTATATTCCTTGATTTTGGCTTCCTATTTAAATCATGAACCAATTACTTAGCTATAAGAATGTTCTCGTGGATAGACCTTTCTTTTACATAAGTCCCTTGAGAAGTAGAGATTATGTTAGGCAAAATCTTAGATAGTCTAGCATTGACTAACTTGGACATAATTTTATTTAACATAATGCACAATCCTATTGGTATGTAATTACTCCAACAAGTAGGATTTATAGATTAAGGTATTAAACATAGACCAGTTATGAAAATACCCTTAGGAATACTGTGACCTTGAAGGAAATCATTTAGAGCTTTGCATAGATAAACTTTGATTATCTTCGAGCATGCTTAGTAGAAATAGATGTTATAGCCATCGATCCTAGCAACACTTGAAGGGGTTTATGGTATTAATTATATTCCAAATCGCTTCCTCATTAGTAAGCCTAAGTAAATATATATTTTCCTTCCTAGTTACAAGGTTAGGTATGTTGTCAAAAATCTTGTTTTGCATAATGTCCATCTCATCTTCATTGTTGTTGTAAGGAAAGTTTGTAACAATCTTCTTGAAAAAGCTATAAGTAGAATTTTCAATTGCTTCAGAGTCATAAATCCAGTTTTTGTTTTATTTAATGCTTTTAATTACATTCTTCCTTCTATTCTATGAGACATAAGAATGATAAACTTTTGTATCACGGTCACCATCTCTTAGCCAATTGGTATAACAATTCTGTTTCCAGAGGTCCTCCTTTATCCTCAAAGCTTGAAGATGAAGACTGTTAGCTTTGTCTAACTTAGCTTTAGATTCGGGACTGCTAGAATTGATGTAATGACTCCATCTTCCTGACCTCATGATTACCTATTCATCTTGAGATTCCAATTATTCTCAACAATTCTAAGAAATTTTTTCATCAAATGTCTAGATAAACATAAAGCTTTTCTTTTTACCATTAGAGTTATTAACAGAAGTCGTAATGAGAAGAAGGGCATGGTCAGAACAGGTTCTGGCCATATGAAAAATTTAGGTGTCTTTGAATATAGTAGTCTAGTAATTATTGAAGAAGGTTCGATCTAATCTCTTCCATTTTGTGTTTCTGTTCCAGGTATATCTTGAACCAGCAAACCCCGTGTCTTCCAAATGGAAATCTCTGATAGTATCATTGAAGTCCTCAATGCTATTATGACACAAAACAGTACATTTTATTTGCTCCTCAGCATAATCAATGACATTAAATCACCAACTGTAAGCCAACTCTGATTTGGTGAAGCAATATTTCTGAGCTGATCCCATAATTCCTTTCTTTGTAATATTTGATATTCCGCACAAATAACAGTTAAAAAAACTATTATTTAAACCATGATAGAAAAATTTAAGATGTAAACATTGAGTGTGGTTGATAAGAACTTCAATGCTGATATCCTCATTCGAAAACAACCATATCTTGTTAGAAATGTTAGCAATATAATTAGTAAAACTAAGTCTGGTAGCAGTTTCATCAATCTTCTGTATTTTGACCATAGGTTCTTGAATGGCTAACATATTAAATTTTTCCTTAAAGATCATCAATTTCAATCTTCTAATTGTTGAGTTGATGTAGATACCTCTGACATTCGAACTAATGATCTTTATCATTATCATAAAGAGATTTATAGAATTTGTTGTTCCTTGAATATTTTAGGGATTTGATGACCAGTTTACTAGGTTGTTTCCTTTTCTTTGCAGTTTTTAACTTCTTATTCAAGATTTCATGAAATTCAATTACGTGTCAGTCGCTTTGTTCTTGGGGGTGATGGGAGTACTTCCTATATTCTCTTGATCATGAGTATATCTTCCACAACAGAGGTTTTCGTAATCAAGAGAACTATTATGCTTAAAACCTTAATCAAGCTTCTAAATGGCATCAACAACTTTTTTTTTATTTTGGAGTTTTAGATTCTTGACTTTTGCTTTTAATCAAAATGTAATCCATTGAAGTATCTTTGTGTAAAGATGATTTTTCATATAATTCCTTGCTGCTACTATCTTCTGGATCATTTTGAATAGTTTTGATCACTAGAGATTTGATATTTGGTTTGTAAACTTTGTTCGATATTTTATTGTTACTGGATTTATTCTTGAATTGATCTAAATAATCAATACTGTGAGAATATTGAATGTTCTTGTCGTTGATGTCAAAATCTGTTTTCTTTTTCTTGAAAGACTTATGAACTTTCTTGCACCTAGATTGATTCTGACCCAGATGATAGCAGTAAGCACAGTATTGTGGAAGATTTTTATAACTTAATGATAATCAGCATCCGTCGTCTCTACCAAATCCTATCCATATACTGTGATGTAATTTCTTAGAAACATCAAGTTCGATCAGAGCGAAACAAGCATTTTTGTATGCTCTATTTTGTTTCTGGAATAGTGACTTTATAAGGAATACTAATTGAAGAAACAACATCATTCACAACAGAGAAATTATATAGATATTTCGACACTCTTTCGATTCTAACCCAAACTAAAGAAAACAAGATTTTTGTTATTGTGTTGAATTCAGGTGTCCAACGCAAAATTCTCATAACAGAGTATCCGATAGTCCATACGATTCTAGCCCAGAAACTGCTAACGTCTTCATTGAAATCGAACTTAAAAAGTATGTCTTGAATCCCAAATTTCCATATTGTATCTTCCAATAAATTTGAAGAAATTAATGGATTGATTTATCAAGGATTTTTTTGGTAGAACGTTTGTAAATTTCCCTATGAGATTAGTTCTGGAAGATTGAACATGCATATTTTCACCGATTGATCGTAGTGGAGAGAAATATGATCCAGTTTTTCATTTACCATTTTAGGTTTGAATTCAAGTAGAACTATATCTTTCTTCGGTTTAACTATATCAACATATGGTCTTCTGGATTCAATCTCCGCGTTTATCCCGTTTATGTTTCTAGTGTGAAGAACTGGAAATTTTTTGTCTTGAGAAAATTCATTGATATAAATCTTCAAAGATCATGAGGAATCAACAAGCTGTATTAGCAAGAGAGAGATGACGATTGAACATATGGAGATTATCTAATCTTCAAACCTTGAAGTAAACAAATCTTGAAGCAATCTTCTACCGTGTTGAATTTCCATTTGAATTTGACATTCTTGTTCAAATAAAAACTTTATTTTATTTGGTATATATATGTTTCAAAATAGTTTTTAGATTTGTTTTCATAATTGTTTTTTATTTTTGAATTTGTTTAATATGAAAAACTTATATATTAAAATATTTTTTAATTTTTCTCAACAAAATAATTCATTTATGTATGACATAAAAGTTATTTTATTTTTGTAGATTTGTTTTCCATTTATTTTTCAATAGTATCTTTTATATATAATTTTATTTGTTTGGTTGCATTACTTACGTTGCTCGAGTAGTATATTTGAAAATATTTTTTAATAACATGTTTTTTGTTTTATTTATTTTTTATATAATTTATTTTTATTTTATCCATATTTATTTTTGAAAATATTTTTTATATAAAACATTTAATTTTATTTCCATATATCTTTTAAAATTTCTTTTACATACTACATTTAATTTTGTTATATGGATATTTAAAAAAAAAATATTAAAATTTATTGTTATTCTTATAAAAAAAAATTATTGTCATATTAGTTAACGAAAGTAAAAAATAGGAAAAAAAATTAAAAAAAAACATAACAAATAAAGAAAACAAGAAAATATAAAAAATAAAATAAAAAATAAGTAATGACGTTACTTTGTTTAATGACTCTGAAAATTTGGAACCGGCAGCCGCTACTCAAAAGGTGCGCACATGGTAAACCCTCAATCTGACGCAATAGCCTGCAAACCAACGCCAGTAAACCACACAAGGTGACAGTCTCAGCCAAAAAATCGTTTGTAGATGGACTCGAACACCTTTGGTCGCAAGCATGCCTTACTCCACCAACTCGACTACCCTTAACGTGTCCATTGTTTTTTTTCCGGAGGGAACCCGCAGCCGCTACTCAGAGTGCAATGAGTGCGCACAGGGTAAACCATCAGTCTGACGCAATAGCCTGCAAACCAACGCCAGGAGGTAAACCACACAAGGTGACATGCTCAGCCGAGAAAGCGTATGTAGAGGGACTCGAACTCATGACCTTTGGTCACAAGCATGCCTTACTCGACTAACTCGGCTACCCCCTTGGGGGCATAACGTGTTCATGGTACATGATCTAAGGATGGAAAATTTCTAAAACATAACTTTTGGATTTCATTTATTCTTCAAACCATAATTTATTTTCAAATTTGTAATTAGTAGATTAATTTTAACTTGATGATCGGTCTTTTAACTTTGACATTTTTTTAAATTTTTTTATAAAATTATTTGTGAGTATGTTTTTTTATTTGTCGATTTCGATAAATGTAGCTTCTTTGTTTGTGATTTTAATAAAATTAATTTATGGACTTGCAGAGTTAAATGAAGTTAGTCTTTAATTTTTCATTCACCAAGGACTAAATTTAGGATGAGTTAGTGATCAAGACCCATTCTACAAACCTATTACTGATTAAGACCCAACAAATTTAACAAACTATATACCTAAACTACTCTTCTATATAAAATCATCAAACATGTGTACACATTCTATTTACTTTATTTTTTTTTAAATTTAGAATTTAAAGGTTTGTATATTTTAAACCGTGATTTCAGAAGAAAAAAAATCCAAACCATTGATTTTATTTTTTTAAGATGAACAAAACTAGATCCATTCATGATATTTTTTGAAATTAATTTAGAGAAAATATATGTTACACTAGTTTATCATTATATGGTTTAACATCTATCATAGTTGGTATAGCTTCTCATTATATGGTTTAACATCTATCATAGTTGGTCTGGTTTCTCAATATATGGTTTAACATCTATCATAGTTAGCTTGGTCTAGTATATATCATAGTTAATATGGTTTCTCATTATATGGTTTAACATCTATCATAGTTGGCTTGGTTTATCATCTATCATAGTTGAATTGGTTTCTCATTATATGGTTTAGGATCTATCATAGTTGCCTTGGTTTAGCACCTATCATAGTTGACCTAGTTTCTCATCAACTAGGTTTCACATCTATCAAAAAGTCATATTCTCTGTAACCTTCGTCTTTTTTCGTATTACTATAAAAACCTTTCTCAACGATATTTTACAAAAAACTGAGTAAAAAACTAAAAATGAATAAAACCTTAATCAATACAACATTTTAACTATAAATCAAAGTAAAAAAAGATAAAATACCAAAATCACGAGTAAAAACAGAGCTAGAAACTAAAAAATACATAATCTGCAGAAAATCAACTTACATGGAAAAGAGAGAGAAAATAATAGTATATTTTTTATGGATCCATATGCTTCTTGAGGTCAAACCTGTCATTTTCATTATTTTTAACTCTTTGTTTCTCATAATTCTCTTTATCTTTATCTTTCTCTCTCTCTCTCTATTTTTTTCCTTTACTCTTTTTCACGAGAGAAGAGAACATAGGAAAGCTAATATTTGATTTAATCTAAATTGTTCGTTCATTCGTTGAGTTGTTTAATTAGGGATATTTTGGGTATTATAAAAGATAGTTGGGTCTTAGGTAATAAATAGAGGAGTTAAATGAGTCTTTCTTAGAGATATATGAAAAAGGGTCTTATGTGGATAATAGTTTGATTTTTGGGTCTTAATCGACACCAAACCCTTAAATTTATTGAAACCAACAAATTGAAAGACCATCATCATTTTGAAATCAAAATATTATACGAAAAAATCGTTATAGTCGAGGGAGGAAATACATACTAAAGCCTAATAGATTAGTCACATGGAACCCAAGGTTTAAATCGGTAATCCATCCTTCAACTATAACGATTTCTTCAATATAGTCCTTTAATTTTTAAAATCACCAGTGAGGGTCCTTCGATTATCTATTTTGAAAAATTTAGTCACTGATACGTGAACCATGGTAGTGTCATGTGGTATCAAAGTCAGCGAAAAAAATGTTGACACATAATCCGTAGATTTTAGTACTGTTTTATCCCTTAAAAATGCTAATGTGACATTCATTTTTTTCTTCTTGCTTTTTATTCTCATTTTAAAAACAGAGTATTCTTTAGTTTAGATCTGCCTTGACATATTCTGCTTTTTCGTTTTTTTCAATATTCAAGAATATAATGCTACTACCTAGAAAAGTACGTCTAAACATATGTATAAGTTTAGTACCAAACACAAAGATAGTGAGACATCAACATAAATATTAATTATTGGCTCTGAGGTGATTAAAAATCAAAGTATTAAAACCAATGTTATAATATTGAGTTTTAAAGTTCACCAAAACTTGTAAATAGTTTCCAAAGATGTTACTAGATGTTTTTGTATTAAACATTCAAGTGTGCCTCTCGAAGATGTGAAAAAGTGTAACAAGACTTGCACTAAACAATTAACGAAAAAGATATTTGCATCATATGAAAATGAAAACGGTTACCATTATTTTCTACCACTACATGAAGACACGACCAAACATAACCAACTTGGTAAAGTTTTATCTCTCATGAAAATTCATATCAATAATTGTATTTGGTTTAGAAAAATGTATAAGTCAAAATCGAATACAAACATGTTGAGACCAACTGTGTTTCTATTAGACTATTAAAACTATCTCATGCCCCCCAAAAAAGGTCCAATATTTTCTTCAGAACATTTGCTTAATATTTTTATCGAAAATTTCAGGATTGGAGAATGAAGAATATCTCATTGATATTATTATATAATTTTAGTTCAAGATGAAAGTATGTCTGAGAATCTTTGAAGATTCCTAAACAAAAAAAATACTCCTCAAAATGTTTAAGAAGATATCACGTCTTAAGATCGTTAGTAAGCAAGTTAAAAATAGCCTCAAGCAAATCATAGGTTTGGATGATTCTTGCTGATGGCCATTGGATAAAGAGAAAAGAAGGAAGACAAATAATACAAGGAATAAAAGTAAATTTAGATGACAAAATAATGAACATATAAAGATGAAGACAAATCTAAAATATTTATTGAGTAAAATAAACTATAAGCATAGTCGAATTAATGTTTATTCCGTAAAAGTTTGGAAAATGCTAAGTTTTGTTCACTTTGTTGCATCTTTATTGTATCAAACTATTTTTTCCTTTTTGTTTCATATGAATTTTTCCAAACATGCATAGTGTAATACCTTTTATATACTAAGTGTATTTCAAGAAAGTTGAAAAGAGAAAACAAAAAAAATGTCAAGGAAATATAAACCGAATAAATAATCTATTTTTAGAGTGAAAATAAAGAAACTAAAAAGAGAAAACTAATAACACATGATAAATGTCACGTCAAAATTGTTAAATAATAAAAATGGTATTAAAATCGAATGACTATATCAAAGGCTACTCGTCAAAGACTAAATGTATTAAAAACGACAATTGAGGGACCTTCACGGTGGTTTTAACAAGATGTTTAACTTTGAATTAAGTTACATTTACATATTAGTTAATGTTCGATCTATATTTTGAAGCATGTAAGGTGTCGGATTTGTCATTTTTTTTTGCTAGGCATAATTTGAGTTGTGTTAGAGTTCGTATATCATTGATTTTTTTTGCTAATGAAAGTCGGCTTATGAATCGGAATGTCGAAATCATCTATCGTTTCAGAAGAGTGATTTTGACCAGGAATATCAAAATCAATTGTCGCTACAAGCAATTGATTTTGATATTTCGGGTTAAAATCAAATGCTTATATTTTTTTTTATAATTTGGAAGACGTATTTGGTTTTTTTATTTTGGTTGTATTTTTGTGACTATATGATATCAAAAACGTATATAAACATGATGCATCTTTGTCTTTAAATATACCCATGTCCGAACCACTAGATTATGTCAACCCGTCAAATAAGTCGGTAAAAATATACAAAGATGCGTAAGTGGGAATGTCTTCATGGAGTTTGGGGTAAACCTTAGTCAAATGAAACATCATCGCCCTTGAGCATGAAGTTGCGGCATTTAAAGAAATATTTCTTCATATACAAAAATATACGCAAAATTCCTTGGTTATACCAATTATCATATGCAATACAATAATGTTAAGTATATAATATTTTTTATAACTATTTTATTTCAAAAAATATGTTTAATTATATATATATATAAGAGTGATATAAATATGTGGAATTTTCTCATATCGCATACATTTTGTTGTCCACTTAGAATTTGACCATGTAGTACCATATTAGAGATGTTGAGACAAAAACAATTTTTGTTTCCCGAGTGGCCACGTTAAACCATTGGCACGCCAAGACAATTATTATTTATTTTTTATTCGAGAAGATGATAGTCATATTGAACGATATGGCCATTAATACATGTATACCTTCCATATTAAGCTCTTACAATTAAGAGATAATAAAGATAAAAATAAAATATTTCAACTAATATCAAAGTTATTGGGTGTCGCGCTTAGTATAGTCAAAAGGGAGGTTGATTTTTCCAAAGAGAATAGGTTTAAGATACCATGGTTCTCTTTTACTTTTAGCATTGTTGTTATTTAAGTCTCTATCATGTATATTGTTGCACACAAACATATCTTCTTATTTTATTCGGCATCGTCATTTTTACCGTTGAAAGCGAGAGATATATAAATGTTGATTGGTTGTATGCCTAAAATGTATATATTAATGGATCAATACACAGAGAGGTGCATATATTGATCGAGCTTTACAGTGCCTTATGTTTGGCATCCAAACATGGTTCGAAGAACATTAACAGATTTATTGTCATGTTTGAGTGTTGTATATACAAAAGTTTCCATTGTTACCAATCAATACACTTGCATAACTACCCTAAAATAATGTTGTGCGTGTATACATAGCATACAGTGAAACAAGATAGTAGAATAAAAAAATTTAACAACTTTTTTTTTTACTATTTAACGATTGGTATGGTATATATTCTTTAATATTGATGTTCAATGTTTTATATATTTATATAAAGGAAAATTCTTTAGGTAAAATTTATTTATTGTATTACATGTCATTTAACCATATCAAAATTTGTGAACCATCAAAATCAAGTTTATATCATGGTTGGACTTTTTTATTAAATGCGAAAACAAAAAAAATATGTGCATGTATGATCTTGGAATTTGGATTGTTTTTCATATGCATCCGCATATTCTGAGAAATAAAATTGTTAAAAAAGTGGAAAATCATTATGTGTGTGAACTGATTAATTCAGTTTGGGTGAGTTTTTCCAAAAACTAATTACTCATAAAGCAATAAAGTTAGGAAGATATGCGAAGATTTTAAGAGCACAATTAAAAACACAAATTATGTACATTTTATGAAGAGTGTATGCGGTGCAGTTATGAAAGGGTAATAGATTGATAAATTTTGAGATAAAAAATGCTTTGTGACACGTATCTATATTAAAAATCATATTTTTTATATCATGTTATGTAAAAAAAAATTCATGTTATATATAAATATTATGTTATGAATTTGATTATTATGTTACTTTATTTTAGGTAAGGTTATAATTTTGAATATTTTGTTAATATAAATTTAAGTTATGTTATCTTTTCTTATAATAGATGGTTTTTTATTATCAAAGGTACATGTAAATAAGTCATTTGAATTTTTTGTTTCCGATATTATGACTTTGTTTTCAAATGTTATAGACAAATGTAATAAGATTAGATGTATAGTCGTTACCATTATTATGAAATGCACTTTATTTTGAAATTTTAATAACACTTATTTATGATCTATTTTTTTGGAATTGGGTATGCAAACTAACAACTAATATCTAACATGTTTTGTTGGAAATAGTTACTTTGGAACTTTTAAGTTGTAAGATTTTTATAGTGTTTCTTTCACCATATTTCAACATGTTGTGTATGAATTATGTGTGCATACTAACAACCGATTTCATTGCATTGGGTCATAGTGAGGTAAAAACTGACTTAAGGGTATATGAACCAAAATAGATTAATAGATGAAAACTTTAATATCTTTAATACAAAGTATTACACAGTAAGTTTAATATGTTTTATTTTACGTTTATTTTATTAGGTTTTAACCTACCTCAATATCCACGAACTATATGTGTTCCTAATAACTTTAAAGAAGCGTATCTTAGGTCGAATGTTTTCATTAGTTCAATTTTTCAGTCGTCGCATTGCTTTCTCAATAATTTATTATTATTTTCTCAACATTTTCTTATTTTTATACCAAAATTCCCACATTATTTTCATGTTGTTAAACTGTTTGTACACGTTTTGGATGTTTCCTCTTTGGATAAGGGATTTTTTAGTGTCACGCTGCTAACCAACGTACTTTAATCCAAAATGTATATTTCTTGTTTGATTATGTCTAAAGACACATCTCTTCATGACGTGTTCAGTCAAGCTCAAATTCTAATAGAACTGTCCCATGCGTGCAGGCTTCCAAATATATATTGACCTCATTCTAAAAGTTTAGTTAATGAACTGAAGACTCATAACATCATCGAGTTTACTTCATCAAAATGAGGATTATCTTATGAACCAAGACCTCCATAATTTCATAGTATTATTAGATAAACTTATCGAGTATATTGGGCTCATATTAAGCCATAAAGCCATTTCATGAAGGAACGATTAGTATGGAAACCGTCTTATTTATAGTTTTTGCCCATACCCATTAAGGAAGGAATAATTGATAAAAAAATCGACCTCTCTATATATTGAAGGATTGGTTAGTTGGCGACCTGCATCTAAGTGCTTAGTTTGTCTTTATTAAGAAAAAAAAAGGTCGATTAGTTGATCGACCTTCTAATAAATGCTTAGCTTAGGTTCAACGAGAAAAGAGTGAGCAGTTAGCTAATAAAATTCCTTATGTATTATTAGTTTGACTTCGTCTTAAGAGGATGGGTCAATTAGCTATCATACCTCTTTATATTTTCTTAAATTGGCTTTATTCCAAGAAAGATTCGATTATATGACCGATCTCTTTATATCTTCTCCAATTGGTTTCATGCTCAAAGGCAGATCGATTAACTAATAAACCTCTTTATACCTTCTCAATGTTGGCTCAAACTTAAAAGAAAAGATCAATTACATAACCGACATTTACATTGTTTTTAAATTAATTTCATATTGAATGAAGGGATCTGTTAACTAATCGAACGTCTTATACCTTCTCAATTTTATCTTCACATTGAGAGGAGGTTGCTGTTAGTTGACCAACATCCTTTTAATCATTGGCCATTTGAGATACTTTCAAGGGATTGAATTTAATTTCTTAGTTGAACCTTTATCTCTTCTTAGATTTTTTATTCTTCTTTGGATGTGCTGGGTTTAGAGATTGAATGTCGTTACTTTCTAATTTCGTCTATTGTTAGCCTTGCTCTTAACTATTGATCCATATGGCTCATATGCTTGTTTGTATTAGCTTGATTTCAATGTTATGATAGTAAATCCCTACACTTTATTTCTTGGTTTCAAGTAGTTTATATTTCAGTACAACATTAAAAAAAATTGAAAGGTTTTTTGTTTATCCCCTTGTGTATTCCTATCATATATCATTTAATTTTCAAAAGTCTCTCCAAGTATACTCAAATGTTTCATTCTCATTTAATTTTGACTTTCAAGTCTCTTTTATTTTTTTTATAAAATGGTATTATAAGTCTTTGTCAAGTCATTCTCCTTCAATTTTTAATCCATTTTTAAAAAGTTAATCTCTTTCACTAAAACTTGTTCCGTTCTTCTTCACTTTGTTTGGGATTTCTGTCTCTGGTCGTTTTTCATCATTTTTTTGTTCTCTGTTCTCATCCCATGGTACAAGTTTCTTTCTGTTTTCTTTAATTTAAAATCTTAAGTGATGAAAAACAAGGTCAATGACGACTTCCAAGAAGCAAGGGTGATGTTTTTGTTGTCTGAGAGGATAAGCCTGCCTCCAGACTGGATGCGGTCGTTGTGGACCTTGTTGGTTGATCTGATCCTCTTTTAGTCCTAAAATATGTAGCAATTGAGAAAATGAAACCATTATACTATGATAAGTAGTCTCTCAACAACATATAGGTGGAATGGGTTTATCATTTCTTTATTTTACTCCTTTGTATGTGATCCAGTCTGCCTTGAAAATAAAATTCTTGACATTATTGAATTTTGGTGTTTGTGCATGAACCATTATCCAAACGGCCGCAAGTCAGAAGAGGTCATATATTCGTATTAAATATTGATCTTCGCCTCCTATTGGACCCGTTCATGTATGGTTACTTAGTGAGGGCTAATATCATGTGATAACTGTTGAGAATAAAAAATATAAGAAGAGATATATGAGAAGAAGAAAGTTTTATTAAATCTTTTATATGCTGTTTGATACATTGTATATCTCATATATTTATATTAGTATATTATTCTGTTTTAATGACTGAATAATATATTTGACTAATATAATATTTTTTCTAAAATACAAAATCAAATTCCTAAAAGAATATGAATAATATTGTTACATAAAAAATATTTTATCCAAATATTTTATCAATATATTAATTAATTAACTTAATTAAATAAAATTAATATATTATAAACTTAATTTAATTTGGTTTCAATAATAACAGCTTGTTTTTAATGTGTGACACCTTTTAATATCCTTTTGTGTGTTGTGTGGGCTTTACGATATTACTCATATCAGTCATCTCCTATTCTCATTATGTTTTTTGAAACACCAAAATCAAACCCCTTCAATTATATGAAGTAAAGCCTGACGGTGATCAATGGTCTTCCTTTATCGAACAAACATTATAAGGATTACTATATATTTTTCAAAAGACTAGTTGTGTGTCTCTAATCCTAGTCGTGGTCCAGTCCTATTAGAATTTAAGCACATCGATGTGATACATGCATGACATATTTGCTCATGTGTGGCTAAATTATTTATCTTCTATCTTTTTTTTACTTATTCGGATTTGTCTTGTATGCAACTAAATGTGTAAAAGTCTAACACAAAATAACACCGCATTCAAAAGATCTCTTTGATCGCTTCAAAGCTCCACAATGTAATGTTTTCAGCCTTCAAGACCTGCAATGCTACTACATCGACATCCTTTATGATACCATTTTTCTTAAGACATGAGTTTGGAATAAGTTTCAAATCATGACCAACTTCCATACCAAGCTAAATCAACATGTTAATCAACTCACCTTAAGCTAGTGTCGTGTTTCTTTTGTTGTCATTCCCACATGCGTAAATGATCCATTTTTGCCTAAATCTCATCATACCAAGCGCTGCCTTCTTGGGGGAAGGAGAGGGATATGTGAAGTGGTTCAAAACAAGAAGAATGTCAAGATTGGCTCCCCATTTTATTCTTATATTTATTATTTCTCATAAACCTTAGTCAACCGAGAAACAAGTTACAATGGTTATTACACCGACTTATTTTAGTCCTAAGACTGAACAGAATACTCGGTTGAATACCGACAACAGGGCTCCATAGGATGCAAAGATAATTTATTCTTTCAAAGTCAAAGAAATATATGTTGGAGATAAAATTATATTTCCATGCCTATAACTAGCGTAAATGATTACTATACTTCTTCTAGGTTTGTGGTGTTGAAGTATAAACTTCATCTCATATAGGACCTCCAATCTTACATTGTTAAGATTGAAAATAATTGAGTGATAAATGTGAAACAACCTCAACTGGAAACATGAATTTTGGGAATACACTCAAAGAGCAAACCCGTGCGGGCCTTCGGGCCAAAAGCGAACAATATCTTGCTAGCGTGTGAGGCATGTTTCGTATTTTATACACCAAAAATTGGTATCTCGCCAAACATTTGGAGCCACAAAAAGACTTAAATGCCGAAAATTCCACTATGATTAATAAAATAAAATTTAAGGGGGAAGGTTGAAGTATAAAATTTTGGGAACACACTCAAAAAGCAAACCCCAGGTTTGTAGGCCCAAATGCCTTTCGATCAATTGACAAACTAAAAAGTTAAGTTAATAAATAAATAATTTACAGGCTCGTGTTTGTTGGGCTCTTCCTATGTGAGAGTCTAATTATCATTTGGGCTAAGGCCAAATAAGGGTAACACATAGGATTTTGGTTTCTGTATAAATATAAACTTATACAATGTTTGGAGTAGTGCAGTTTTGAGAGAACAATCAATTCGAAATAGAACTTTGTGCATTCAATTTGACTGTCTTCTATGGTCCGATCAGCTTTGATTTTGGTGAACAAGCTCGTCTATTTATTCTCAACAATCTGACAGGAGGGATTTTGATTTGGAGTCTTCTAAGTATATTTTCAATCACATTCTTCTAACTATATTTTTAGGATATTTCATCGAGTTTTCTGAATTCAGTTTACTATCTTGTGTACTGTGGTTGTGTATGAATTTGTCATACTTTGTGTGGTGTATACTTTAGTTTTATCTAGAGAATATTTTTGTAACCCGTCTTCTGATAGTGAATATTTGGTTTGACTCTGAAATCAGTCCTGTGGTTTTTACTTCCTACACTGGCAAGGTTTTCCACGTAAAAATTGTGCTGTGTTATTTTCTTGATTACATACATACTTTGTATTTTGTTTGGGTCATTATCTCTAATCATATTTGATACAAGAAGAAAAGATTTCATTTATAAATCTATTTCCTGTCAGTGTTGGTGTTGTCTTGTGGCTGAAAGAGAGAACTTTAAAACTTGTCTTGGAGGCAGATATGGGCCATCTTTGTTATGTGTATTTGAATGAACCAATATAAGGCTCGCCTATTTTTACCTCTAAGAAATGAGAAGCTCGATCGAAGAGCCTTGATTGAGGATGATATTGCGACATCAAGACTTACTGGCTCTGCCTCGTCCCTTTACTTATCAAATGTTTTTATTTGTTCGCTGGTGTTTTTTTATATTTTTTTGTGAAATTTTGCGTAGTAGCAATTTTTGTCATGTTTGCGGAACTATTGTTACAGCATATTTTGTTGTTTCCCTTTACCAGGTTTTCATAGTATTATGATATGGATTTATATGAAACGGTGGAATTGCTTTTGTACTTGATTATTTCTTCATAAATTTTGGTTATATACTTATCGCCAATGTTTAGTCTTTTTTGTTTTAACCTACGTTAAGTTTAGTTAAATATTTTCAAGATACTATATATTTTACCTAACTATTACTCACCATAACTATCGTTGATTAGTTATTCGTTTTTTAAACCCTTTAATCTTGACAACTTTATCTCATATCAGATCCCTTTAGCTTGGGAATTTATTGTTTCATCTAGTTTGAGTGGGAAAAGTTAGCTAAGCTCCCTTAAATTTGAATACTTTTTGTACACCAGAGCCTAAGTTAACTTGAAACTTAATCTTTTATATGGGTTGAGTTGGATAAATCAACCTAGTTCTTTGTAACTTCAAATATTTATCTTTCATCTAGAGTGAGTTAAAGAAATTAACCGGGCTCAATTTAAGTTGAAAACATAGTCTTTAATCTAGGATGAGTGAGATAAATTATCCGAGATCTATTAATTTGAAAACCTTTAATTGAATTTTATCCCTCTCACCAAGATATACGCTATGAATGTTCTTTTGTGTAAGATTTTTATGCTCTTTCGATTCACTAGTTTAGTTACCAAACAAATTACCGGATGAGCTGTTATTCCACGGTTGGCTAAATAGAAAATTGGAGTGTAAACACAAATAAAATATAAGGCATTTTTGGATAATTTTTATAAGCTTTCAACTTAATAAAAGTCTATTTATTGCATTAATACAATAAAAGATAAAATGATAAAAAGAGTAAGTTCAAATAAGATACAAACGAATTTCTGATGTTCCAAAGGTCATGGATTTTTCTTCCGCTCATGTCTTTCATCCAATATGTTCCTAGACGGTTTCACTCAGTCACTCTCGTTAGGGACCATCCCACATAGGGCTAAGCTTGCTGCTCCTAGTTATTAGGTATGTTGAAAAATACACCAAAATACCAAGTTTTCCATGCCTGCTTCAAGAGATCCCTTTGAGTTGTTATATGGTTCATTGAAAATTCTTGTAGGCAGGCTTTGCCGTAGCGTGGTTCCAACATGTCAAAATCGGCTCAAATTACGTGGTCGTTGGTGTGCTAGTCATAGTAAAGTATTCGGATTGTTAGAGCCCTGGTTTCTACCGCTACCACTATTTTGGTGTTATAAAAAAGTTGTGAAAGGGTTTTCTCGAGTAGGCATGCCAGACGTGGTCCAGTACATCCAAACAATATTAGCATCTAACGCTACGTGCACTTTGCGTCTCTTATTCTTTTCTTCAGAGTAGTCATAATTTTATAGTTGGTGAACTCAACTTGGTAGTTTTCTTTAGGATGGTAGGAAGATGAAAACTTATGTAGAATTTGATATTCCAAACATAATTCCCTTATCTTCTAATTGTAAAATTGTAGTTTGCTATCCAAAATTATGATCTTCATGATGTCGAAACGATATACTATGCGTTCTTACATAAACTTACTTTTTCTCATCGACTTCGATTTAACGGATACTTATTAAAATAGTCGATTGCCACGATAATAAATCTCATATTCCGTGGCCCAGTCTATTAGTAAGGTCTAAACCTCATTGATCGAAAGGATATGCACGTAGGACAAAAGTTAATACTACCTCGTTTGGTGTTAAACTACGGCTCATCTTTAGCAATTGTCATACTTTTTTACTAGTTCCCGATCGTCTTAACGCGTGCCTGACCAATAAAATCTAAGAGTCAAATTTTATAAACCAATGTGTGCGCTAACATGGCCCTCACATGAGCTGAGAGCCCGAGATGGATTTCTTTATGTAATATTTAGCCTAAGAAGGGTCTGAATGGTTTAATAGTCGCGCAAGTACCTCATTATAAATAACTTATATTCTATGATCACATACCGACCTGGAGACAAACTTGTTCTCAATGATAGCGTATCAATAAGTGTCAAACACGATCAATCATGCTTATATAACATAATTTTCCAGGATTCTTACGTAAACTATCATTTATCGTCAGATGACCTACGATGATATTCTACTATTTTCGTACCCACTTAAAGATAGTTTACTATAATATTCTTGTTTTTTCATACCCACATGAAGGTATTTTATTTGTAAGATGTGCTTAAACGTTTAATCACATTTAAACACCCCCGGATTCTTTCTTACATGTCCTTGGACTCTCGAGTGTTTGTATGATTACCATATCTGAATGACTCCATATTACAAGGTGTCTATTCTGACATCCTTGGCTAGTGTCAAACCTACTAGCATTGCATTGTATTCAACCTCATTGTTTGATGCTTTGAAGCCAAATCATATGGTCAATAACATATCTTCTCCATCTAAGGACACAATATAGATTCCTTCTCCATATTTGATTACGTTGGATGCACCGTCTACATACATGACCCACTCCGACATAGAACCTTACATTTTTATGGGGATTCACTCATTCTTTGTTACATAAATTTGGTCAATGTACCCTTTATGACATTAAGGGGGTGGATGCAACATCAAATTTTTCTATCTCAATGGCCCATTTGACTAGATGATTGTGATGTACTTAGTACGAACTTAATTTTCTTGTTTGTTGGTACTTGGATTAAACGGGCTTAGAAATATTACTTTAATTTATTTTCGCTGTCATAAAAGAAAACAATATATTCTTGACTATTGTGTAAATGGGGTTCTAATCATAGAAATACCTTGCTAACATAATAAATGGGGTGTTCAACTTTTTTTATTTATGTTATCAGTACATCGGTTATCGTACGTTATTAAACCCCAAGGCATACCGTTAACAGTTATGATATAGTTGACACTTTTAGGAATTGTGGCGATGCAATGTAATCCATTAACTCTTGGGAGGATACGTCACACTTTAGCCCCCACTCTAATTTTCCTACTCCGTACAATAATTTGAACAAAGGACGACAATCGTGGGCCGTTCTCGAGATGAAGCGGGTTAGAGGGAAACATCTACCATCCAACCTTTACACATCGTTCACGGGTCTTAGTGGGATCATTTCTCGTAAAGTGTTAATATGGTTAAGCTCAACATTAATCACATCCTTGTGAACAAAAAAACTAAAGAACATACTCAAAGTGAGACCGTACAAACTCTTAGTTGGGTTGAGCATCATATTGTGTTTTCTCAAAGTAGCAAAAGTTTTTCTTAAGTTAGCCAACTAAAAATTTCTTCCAATGCTTTTGACGAGTATATATTTGATATAAACTTCCATATTTTGGTCGGGCTTTCCCTTGACTACTTTATTGATCATGCGTTGGTACGTGGCTCTGACTTTCTTTAATATAAAGGTCTTCACCATGTAGCTGTAACGACCACAGTTGGTGGTAAAATTTGTCTTATCTTGGTCAGTCGGGTCCAACTCTATTTGGTCATACCCCGAGTACACATCCATAAATGATAACAATTTATGGTGACGTCTATAAATTAATCGATTCAGGGTGAGGAAAAAAATTATTGTGTCGTTGGTTGAACAATGTGAAGTCGTTGCAAAACCTCCATTTTACATTCTTCTTTTTCACAAGACTGGCTTAGTTACCCATTCAGGAGACCTCACTTCCGTTATATGACCTATGAGTAGCATCGTGTAAATCTCTTTTTTTCGATAGTGACATTATAGTAATGAGGTAAAAGCTCAACTGAGGATCAAATGAATAAATAAATATTAATAGAAATATATTAAAATAAAAACCATAATACTTTCATAAAGGATTACACTAACTTTAATATGACATTTCTTTTCATTTATCTCTCTAGCTTTCACATACCTCAACATCTAATTTTTTTTTATAGTGACTTTAAATTTGGAGCATCCTAGGTCAAATGTTTTCATTGGTTCAATTTGTTTTAGTCTGAGCTTCACTTTCTTGACAGTCTTTTGTCATTTCCTCGTTAGTATCTTGTTTTTTTACCAATAGTCTCACGTTATTTTGTTACTATTCAACTATCTATAAATGATGGAGGGATCAGTTTGGAAACTAAACTTTTATAGTTTTTTCCCTGATCCATTAAAGAGGTAAGGTTCGGTCAAGAAATCGACCTATCTAAATATGCTCACCCTTATTAACTCAACGAGGAATGGTTGGTTAGATAATTAGCCTCCCTATTAGTACCTAATTCGGATTCACTTAGAAATCAGGGGTTGGTTAGCTGACCATACTCTATATAAGTGTTTGGTTTGGATTCACTCTAAAAATAGTGGTCAGTTCATACAAATGCACACTAGAGCTTAAAACTTGATAAAATGCAGTTATTTATGTCAAATATGTAGTAATTAAGTTAAATGATCTATTCATTAAATGTAGGTTATAGTTATACCTTTTATGTGAATAAATTTCTAATCATAAAATAACTTTAGTAAAATGAAATCGTGATATGTTTGTTCATTAAGAATACCATGATATCTATAAGATTACTAACTATGATGACTTTGAATAGTAACTCATCCCTAAACTATCGATTTTGGTGAAAGATAGTCCATAGACTTTTAAAAGTCCACTGGTAGTCTCTAGACTATCCACTTTGGATAAAGTTAGTCCCCATATGCGTATCAATTTTTTTAGTACTTAAATTTTCCAAATTTATCCAAGTTAGTTGAATATGGAAATGGTGGAGATTAAGACCGCATCAGAAATAAAGATAATGATGAAATTGACAAGAAATTTAGCCATGACCATGAGTCTATTACAAGATGACATATAAAGTTTATTTTTGATTTTCTTTCCTTTTCGTCTTATTTAGTTATGATGAGATTATTTATATGTTATCAATGTAATGTTTGAATAATAATCGAGTAAAAGTAATTCAATTTTTAACATTAAAAAGGAGCTTAGATGATTTTGATTCTCTAAAGAAAATACAAGTAAGTATAAAGTAAAATTAAGTTGCACAAAGTAAAAGATCTTAAGAATGTTTAGTAAACGTTAACACCATGAATTTATTTCTTCTAAACATTTTGGGACAACTTTATATAGACCCTGGAAGTTTTGAGATTTGGCTAAGCAAAAACAGTTTACTTTACGTAGTTTAGTCTAGTTCATATTTCAATTTATATTAAGTTCTTAGAGATATTTGATGGAATGATATAACTCCAATAATCATACTTTCTCTTCATTCAGAATATACATCAAAATTCTAAAATTAAGTGATGGTAAAATATTTGTACATATAATAGTGATTTATGCATAAAAGAGTTGCAAAATGAACCAATTGTTTAACACACTGTCGTCTACCATCTTCTTTAAGGATTAAAAATAATTTTGAAATGAAGTTATTTATATTTATGTATCATACACTGAAAGAAATTGAGATCATATGAAATTAATTATACTTTTACCATAAGCATTCAGGTCCATCTCTCCAAAAGACATGGACAAGCTAGTTGATAAAGTACTTATAGACTTTCTTGACTATTTTGACTGTTCATATATGCGTTAGATATATCAAGGGAAACCATATCAAGTACATGAACAAAGTTTGAAAGTTATTTGTAGGATGTTCCTAAGCATATATAACTAAGCTAACATATTTTATTCATAGATATGTTTTCGCCCTATTATGCACATATTTAAAAATAAATTAAATTTATTATAAATTTTAAATATGTTAAAAATGAAATAAGGTACCACTTCATTCTTCAAATTATGTATGTCATATCTAACCTTGACGATGGTTACTAAAAATAGTATGACAATTTAGAAAACACTATCATAATCCATTTTTAGTTACAAAGTGCAAATGTTACCTTTTTAATGCAATACATTCATAATAGTTTCATTTTAATATTTTAGCCCATTCTACAAAATTTTAGAGAATAACATGAAAACATTTATAGTTGAGATATCCTTGAAATTTTTTAGTCTGAGGGGCACCAGAAGTAACCAGTGAACAACAATATTGATGTTTAGGTAAGAATCAGAAATGATTTGTTTAGATTCATGTGACAACTATTCGATCATTCATTACTCATCATGTATTTATTTCCCTCCATAAACTAACGTTCAAATTCTACCATTTAGGAATAAAAAATTGTAGTTGTTCATGATGGACAAACTAATATCCTCAAGATATGGAAACTAAAGTTGATATAGTCCCTTATAGAGATTCACAAACGGAAAGAGATGAAATGTTATTTATACAATGTATTTTTATAAAAAGTTAAAAACATTGTTTTTGTGATGTAAATAAGAATTCAAAGTTGGATTCTCTAACTTAAAATATGTTCTACAAAAATATTAAAATACTTATTATGTGAGAAAAATTCAAATTAAGCTTCTATAATGTTATGTGGAATTCAAACTCTCAACCATGCATTATTGTTGCAAAAGTAAAGATTGATACAAGACTATCCAGTTCTATATGTTATCTCAAAAGAGAATAGTAGGTTTTAAAACCATGTTTGAACCATGCTCAACTCGAAATCTAATTAGATAAGGTATATAAATGGTCTTATATCTACCAGATTCACTTACTATGAAAATATTGACCTTTGGGTGAACCATTATTTTAGACAAACAAAGGTTTTTTTCAAGAAAATAATGTTTCACTTGGTTAAATGAATATTAAGATCACGTCTTTTCTCATGTAGTGACATTAATAATACTTGATATAATTCAACCTCATGTAGTGACATTAGGTTTTCTCGAACCTAATGCTTAATAAAGTCAAATTTATATATGATATTAATGATGTTATGATTTCTCAAATTTAGAATCTCGTTTGATTTTAAGATACACTTAGTAGAATATTATGTACTTCACAAGTTCAGTGAGAGTTGATTCAAATTTAAAGTTGTATGACAATGATATACTCTTAACCATAAACTACATAAAATTGTTTCATGCAATCATGTAATTTTTATTGAAGCAATTAAATGAGAAATTCATGGTGAAGCTCCTTATATGTTAAGAACTCATATTAATCAGGGTTATGGGCTTAACATAAACGATATTCATTAAAAGCATGTCATAATGTTATGATAGAGAAACAAGAAGTTTATATATCTTATTGAGATAAAATAAAATAAAAATTATTTGGAATGTTTCAAGATTGATTTGGAAATTGAGCAAAACATATCATATACTATAACTTTTGATACTTGAAAGTATGATGTATGTTCACTTCATATTATTAAAAAGTATAACATTTATGAAAATAATTATAACTATATGCTTAAGTATTATAAGGAGTGGCCGTTGTACAGTAAGACATGTATCATCTGATATTTAAGTAAGAACAAAATATTATAAGATGACATAAAGTAAGTTGGACATAAACGAGATCAGTTATCATTGTAACTTTAAGAATTAAATGAATGTTGGACATATTTATCTAATTCTAATCTATATATTTTACGAAAATAAAATAATATATCGAATAACATCCAAATATTGGAAATACATTCAGTTTTTTACAGTTAATAATTGAACATTATAACAAACTCCATAAAATAATATGATGATTTATTTATCATTTTTTATATTCCTCTAATAAGATATTAACGTTTGAGGTATTTCAAGAGCACATCATCCATGTAGACTTCTCTAGATTGAAGGGTATTTGGATTTAATGAGAGTGTTATTTCGATTTTAGTTCTGTTTTTAGTTCAGTTCATTTATTCAGTTTTTAGATTCTATATTGTATGCAAAATTTTATTATTATACTAGCTTCATTTATCTCATTTGCTAAGTCCATAAACCTAATTATTTTATCAATCCATGAGAGATATCCGAACATACACGTGACATCGTCTATCATCACTATCATCTTTCTAAACAAATATAACAAGTTGGTTTCTATACGCCAACATTATGAAAAACCTTCAATCATGGATCATGCCTATAACTCTATAAAGTGTTTGAAATGAATGTGGTAAAATATTATTTTGTTTGCAGATCTGATAATTCGTAGCAGACCTAAAATTAATTTCTATAACACTTATGTAAAAACATATAATTATATTTAATCAACTTCGAACGTAACCAAAAGTGAAGATAATTTCCTCTTCCATAATTCGAACTACGTTGATCACTCTGTTATATAATTATTTGTATCAACTACATCGAAATATTTCAACAGAGAATCATCATTTTATATCACAATTCGAAGTGACAACTAATAATATTATGCATCAAACCTACTTCTTAGCAAATAATGACACTTACAACTAGGCCCGTAGTGTGAACGCAACCGCTTCAATTTGACCTTTCTCTTCCGATAAATCCCGTTGTAACCAATTGTTTGTATCACCAAAAAACTTTATTGAGAGAGAAACCATAAAAACTCTAAACTCCTTTGCTACCTACTGGATTCTTCAAACTACTGGTTACTTTCACCGGAAAACTCATCTTTTCCGATCAATCTTCAACCAGTTCATGAGAAAGTGTCCAAAATCCAGGTGATCTAAAGACAAAATCCTCAAAATCAGACAACAACGTATTCAGAAACGCTTCTCATGGTTTGTCTACATAATCAATATACTATGGTAACTTCGATCCTTCCAAAACTCATGTTTTTTCACTTTCTCCTCTTACTAAAGAAAACCAGTCCTCAAAAACTCGAAAACCAAAAGCACCTCGAATCTCACCCTCTCTTTTTAAATCATCACCTCGAACTAATTGTAAATATTCTTCAAAACAATCCGAAGCAACCCCTTCCTCAACCAACCTTTCAAACGGGTCCCCTACGAGCTCCTAAAAAAAATACTTTAATAGCTATGGGAGACGATGCTAATGTCATGTCAAATCCATCTACCAGTTCTCCTCTCCCGAGGGAAATTGTTGAGACAACTGCGTCATCTCAACAATGTCCTTCGAATAATCCTCCTCAAATGAGAGATGAAGCATCAGAAAAAGTCGACTCTGATGCTACTCAGTCAATTAATGAGGCTGATACAGAGGAAGAAACTTCAAAATAATTAGAGAACACTATTCAAGAAAAAAAATTGTAAACCAAGAGTAAAGAAGGCTCTTATTACCATATTCGAGGAGGAAAGGGCATTAATTGGTGAGAATTTGAGGTCTTTTGATGCGAATTATGTTGTAGCTCTAAAACAAGTTTCATACATATACTACTAAGAGAGCCAAGAAAATGATTTGAAGAAGTAGTGGGGAATGAGAGACAACATTACACTTCGTCTTTCCAAAAAAGGAGAAACACCCTTAGACTGCAAAAAGACGAAATGGTAGTTTATCCAGAAATCATCAACTAGGGTCTTCGATTCCCACTGGAACCCATGATAGTTGATTACTTCGAAATTTTGAATTTGTGTCCAACCCAAGTGATACCAAATCAATGGTTCACACTTCTTTCGTAATCATGGCCTCCCGTTTGTCCAAAATTCTGATCAGCATCAACGATTTTATATCTTTAACCAAATTGTCTAAGGGACCAATGCTTCCGTTTTACTATCTTACTTTGGATGATGACTTAAAATCATCGACGATCTAATGGAAGCATACAAATTTTGGAAGAAAAAATTCATCTTCATTTTAGGAGCATAGGAAAATGGTAAAGTTATATCCGAAGTCAACCCATCAAGATTGAACCTCGTCTAGAGGAGTAGTCGTAAGTCTCTTAATATTATTTTTTTAAATTAAATTTTCAACTATTGTTACCCTCATTCGTTATGAACTTCTATATTCTAAACAGAAATTTCGAGGTGTTATGTCATTCATCGAGAAAAAGCCAAATAAAAATTCATTAAGCTTGCTGATTGGGCTGAAAATGAATGGAATAATGCTTTCCACACAGCCTTCGAACCCATTAACTTTCTCAACAATCACATATTCCTGATCTCACCTAGATTCTTTCCTCCCAAAAATTTGATAGAGCCACCCAACCCTCGACAAGCTGTCAAAAGACTAGTCCATCTCGACTGCAAAGTGTTTTACCCATTCGCAATAGATCAAACAACCACCTTCTTAAAAAGAAGAAGGAAAAAAGAATAAAAGACACCTAGTACATCTGGTGCTAGCCCTTCAACCGATCCGAAGCTAAAAGGTTTGAAGCAAAAATTAAAAAAAAACACATTTTCCACAATTGAAGAAGGAATAGAAGATAGTCATTTTTCAAAACAGAAGAAAACTGATGCTTTTTCGAAAAAGAAATATACCACTACAACCATCCCCTAGAAAAAGGGAAAAAGAAAAAAGTGGAGACCATTGAAGAAATATTATCTGATGACAATGAAGTTGTACCTACAGAAAATCAACAAAGTCATCAAAAGGAAATTGAAGGCAATGCTGAAGACACTACCAACCATCAAAAGGAAACTGTTGCTGCAGAAGATAACCAAGGTGATGATCACTTTGATCATGACAGTTTCATTAACTTCGACAAATCAAAAGAGCTTGCTGGAGAAGAAGATCCCATCATCCAAGACATTCAAACTCATTTGCATAACTTCGGTCGAAGGTCTGCCTGCACTACTTCCAAAGTCATATCCCTGAGGTTACCATTCCTGCAACCTCATTGGCTCTTATTCCTCGACCAAACCGAAAGGGGTTAACCTACCGCAGCACCATCCAAAGAAGTTCTAGATGCTCTTCGTCCTTTTTCCGCTTTCGATGCTGTAGCACAAAAGCTTACTCAAGAAATCGAAGCCTCTCGGAATCAATTGACACATATGGTTAAAGAGATGGTTCGTTACAAAGGTGTTGCTGCCACAACAAAAAAGATGAAGGATATCTTTGGTGACCTTGTAATATATTTGTTTCATGGTTTCCAACTAGCCAGGTCTGGATGCCTCCGAAAACTCCTTTATGTCAAGAAACATCTCAGGGAAATGCATCAAAAGGAAAAAGACGACCTCAATACTTCCCATATGAGTGAGATAGATCAACTCGACACTAAGCATCTTGCTGAACTTGTTGTAGAGAAAAAAAAAGGTCAAAGACCTTTAAACTTCTCTTACCAATATGGAAGCATAAGTAAAAATATTTTCTGATGAGATGACAGCTTTAAAAGTTCAATTTGATAAAGAAAAGCAATTGGATGTCACTGCTGCTGAAGATGAGTGCACAAAATATATGTTGGCAACTATCAATAATTATAAAGAACAAAAAGTCATCACACTCCTTCAAGAAATTCATGTCACGTATCCTAAGATGGATATTTCCAATTTTTGGAGTGAAATTCCTATCGAAGGGCGTCATAGCGAAGCGTTTGATCCTATTTCATGTTCATCATCTAGAGAGGAAGAATCTGAAGAGAGCTCTGAGGATGAGTAATTTTACTATTTTTTAGTTTTTTGTACATGTAATATCATTACTATAACTTTTGTGCTCATCGAATTAATTTGAATGACAAAGGTCTTTGTTTATGCTTCATTAATTATTCTAAGTTATGCTCACATTCTATTGTTCTTTATATTAATTATTTGAGATAAAAACATAATATGACAATTCACAATACCTCGAAATTTATTGTGCGTTTAATGAACGTAGCACTTCGACCATTGTAAAATGTTTAATGATCATAACACTTCGAACATCATAAAGTGTTTAATGAACGTAACTATTTGAACATCATAAAGTGTTTAATGAATGTAACACTTCGAACATCATAAATTTTTTAATGAACGTAACACTTCGAACATCATAGTGCGTTTAATGAGCGTAGCACTTCGAACATGGTTGTTTCTTCAAAAAGTGTATGCAACACTTCGAAACATTCTACTCTTGGTCAAAATCAAAGATGATCAGTCTTTGATCAGTCTTTGATCAGTTACCAAAATAGTTTAAATAAACAATTGTAAACAACCATTGGCAAAAAAATGTATGTTATTGATAATTTTGAATATGTACATAGCACCTCGTTAAAACCTCAATGGGCCAACATGGTAGGAAAAAATACGCTATCAATCAAAGAAAACGATTTCAAAATACAAACATAGTTATTCCCGTTACAACTTCAGATGTATATTTCACGGATGTTGAAGCCTCCCCCCTGATTATCACAAAGGCGATAAAAGCCTGACTTTATCCTTTCAACAACCATATAGGGTCCTTCCCAATTTGGGGACATCTTTCTGAGGCTCTTCTCCTTGGTGTGTAATAATACCGTTCTCAACACTTTATTACCTACCTTAAGCTCCCTTATTTTCACCCTCTAGTTATACTTATTCCTCATAAGAGTTTGATAATGAATTATATTTAAATGAGCTCGAACTATTTTCTTATCAATCAAATCCAAACTTGCTCTTTTGGATTCGTCATTCAATTTTTTTAAAGATGGGGTTATTCTAAAAGATGACAGAGTAGATTCCACAGGGCTATCAGCATCCATTCCATATGCTAAAGCAAAAGGAGTTTCTTTAGTAGCTTCCATAGGAGTTGTCCAATAAGGCCAAAGTACTTTGTGCAAATAATTAGGCCATTTTCCTGCCGTTCATGTTAAATTCTTCTTCAACCCTTCCGAAATTGATTTGTTTGTCACCTCCTCTTGGCCATTTTCTTGGGGATCAAATGGTTTTGAAAAGTACTACTTAATTCCCCTCGAAGCACAAAACGAAGCTATTTTCTTATTATTAAATTAAAGACCATTGTATGTGGTAATCTTTCGAGACACTCCAAAATGACAACAAATATTGTTTACGATGAATTTAATCACATCAATTTCCTTTGTTCCAGACAATGTCTCTGTTTCGACCCACTTTGGAAAATAGTCCACTATAACAATTATCATTTGTCGCCTTCTAGAAGCGATTGGCAAAGGTCTCACTAAATCTATTCCTTATTTATTTAACAAAATGGCTTCAATGGCTTCAGTAATAGACATAAGTGGAACCATTGGCTTATGAATAGAATTAGAAAATCTTAGATAAGTATTACAACTTTGAACCAAAGTTTTAGCATCGTTCATGATTGAAGGACGATTAAACCCCGGAAGAAAAACTCAACGAGTTAATGCCTTAAAGCCACAATGCGGTGATCCTTCTATATCATGCAACTCTGATAAAACTTCCTGTAATTCTTGTCTATTTAAATATCGTAGTAAGGGCCTACTTAGTGATTTCTTATACAAAACTTCATCCAAAACTATGTAGCCAAAAGCTTTGCCTCGTGATTTTTTGGCCAATTTTGCATCTTCAGAAAACTCTCCTCCAATAAAAAAATAATTAAAATATCAATTCTCTAGTCGCTTCTAACTATATCTGGGGTGACAAACAGTTCCTCAATAGATTTACACTGATATGATTGATTTAAAGTCGAGGGACTTTCTTACAGCAAAATCCACGAATACTCTTCCTCGTAAGCAATATTTGCTATAAAGTCAGACACTGTGTTACTTCCTCGACTTATATGTTCCACAACAACACGATCGAATAAAAGCATCAACTTTCGAACTTCTTGCAGGTACAAAATTAATCGATCCTTTTTTTGCTTTGGAACTTCCAAATACTTGATTTGCTACTAATTGAGAATATGTCCATAATCGTACGGAAGTTGCTTCACATATTTTTGCAAGTCTCAAACTATCTAAAGCAGTTTCGTATTCAACTTCGTTATTCGAAACGTGAAAACCAAATTTGATAGATTGAAACATTGTTTCTCCAGATGGAGCAACTAATTGAACTCCAGCGTTGCATCCTAAAACACTAGAACCGCTATCAGTTTGAATAACGCACGTCGAATTTACTGGTAAAACATCTTTGCTATCCTCTTTATCCGATCTGCTTGAATGAAATTCCTCAAGGAATTCTTCCAAAGCTTGCACTTTAATTGCAGTTTGAGGTGTAAATGCAATATCAAAATCTCCCAGTTCCATTAACCACTTAGTTATTCTCCTCGAATTATCAAGACGTTGCAAAACATTTTCCGATGGAAACGAGGTCCGAAATTAAATGGTTTGAGCTTGAAAATAAGGGCGCATCATTCTACCAGCTACCACCAATGTCAATGCCAATTTCTCAAGTTTCAACTATCTCTTTTCTGCTGCCACCAAACTTTTGCTGACATAGTACATTTGGTTCGAAATTTCTGAATCTTCACTTATCAATACTGCACTTACTATAAAATCCAATACTGCAATGTATAAAAAGAGTTGTTATCTACTTTGAGGCTTAGATAATAATGCTGGCGATGATAATAAATCCTTGATGCTTGCAAATGCTGCTTTACAATCCGAAGTCCACCCAAATTTCTTCGGCCCTCGCGATACCTGAAAGAAAGGTAAACATTTATCAGAGAATCTAGAAATAAATATGTAAGTGCTGCTAAATTTCATGACAAAATTTGTACTTCCTTGATAGTTCGAGCGATTTCATAGATACTACAACTTTTAACTGGTCTAGGTCAGCTTCTATCAGTCTTTCACAAATAACATACCCAAGAAATTTTCCTGATTGAACTCTCAAAGTACATTTTCAAGATTCAATTTTAGCCTTATTGCCCTTAAATTCAGAAATATCTCCTTTAAATCTTCCAAGTACGCATCATCAACTAATATTTTTACCACCATGTTATCAATGTATACCTCCATGTTTCTTCCGATCTGGGTAGAAAATGCTCTATTCATTAACCTTTGGTAGATAGCCCCGATGTTTTTCAATCCAAAAGGCATATAACCGTATAACAATGCAAGCCCCTATCAGTGATGAAAGTAGTACATTCTTCATCCTTCAGATCCATTAGGATCTGATTATACCCTATAAAAGCATCCATAAAAGTTAATATTTTATTTTCCGAAGTGGAATCAATCAGTTGGTCTATTCGAGGAACATGCAATGGGTCTTTAGTACAGGCTCAATTTAAGTCCTTAAAGTCAACACACATTCTCCATTTCCCGTTTTTCTTCTTGACCACTACCGGATTTTCTGTCCATAGAGGATATTGTGATTCCCTTATATGTCCGACCCTGGATAAGCACTCCACTTCGGAAACAATAGCTTTTACCTTTTCTGATGAAAATGCCCGCCTCTTTTGAATTACAGGTTTCACCTTCAGATTAACAACTAGGCTATGAAAAATTACTTCGATCGGTACTCCTACTACGTCCTCTATTTTCCAAGCGAAAACATCCAGATTATGAGACAAAAATTGTAACAATTGTTGACGTAGAACTAGGGTCAGTAAGGTTCGTATTTGGAGTACTCTTCCTTCAAAAAAGTATACTCTTCTATGTCTTCACTTATTGAAAATGACCCTGGGTTTTCCCTCAGATTGTCAACCCTTTCATCAAAATCCGAGGTCAACCCCCCCTGACTGCTATTCGTTCATCATATCACCACTGCTGGATCCTCGAATCCGAAGCGCAGTGGCGTAACATTCCCCTGAAAACTTTTGGTCGCTTCGAACGACCCCTACACGGTGTCGCACGATATATTTGAAACACTGATGGGCTGTTGATACAATTCCATACATCCTTGACAACCGGGACCTTCCAAAAATGGCATTATAACTTGTAGAATAGTCTACCACCATAAAAAGTACTTGAAACTTCTTCTTGAAAGGTCCCTTTTCCCAAATTTACGTCCCATTTGAATTCTTCTATTACCCGCGTAGTTACCCCAGTAAAACCAATGATTTTATGCTCTGACTGAGAACTCCGAGTAGGATTGCGTATCTGATCATACATTGCTTTAAAAAGGACGTTCGTAGAACTTCTAGTATCTATCAGCACAGGTCGAATCTCAACGCCAAAAACTTCAGCCTAAATGACCACCGCATCATCATGTAGCCCTGCAGTGCCTCGTAAATCATCATCATCGAAAATGATAAAGGGAATGTGTTTATTGCCATACAAACGAGTAGACATTTTTCCCTCTATGTGAGTTGCCAAACTTATAATGTGTCTTTTCCTCGAGCTATCAGAATTACCAGTCATCGAATCGCCCCTAAAAATGGCCAATGACTCAAAATATTCACACAGACTTCGAACATGCCCCTTCTTTATTGGCTCTTCCACCGCCATCAATATAACAAGTCTGGATCCCTACCCAAATACTCCGAGGAAGCATCAAATTCATCAACCTTCGAATCCAAAATCATAAAATTTTCAGCTTGCGCATTTGGATTGGCTGGCTGTGAAGCCGATGCTAAAGGATATTTAGATGCGTTGCGTTGTGCCTTCACATAAGTCAGTAGCTTTCCATTTCAATTAAAATTTGAAATTTATTTTTCAAAGCGATACAATCATTAGTATAATGACCAATATCATTATGATATCTACAAAACTTGTTATTTCGCTTCTCCTTTGACCTGTTGATTGGAGTAGGCTTCCTGAAATTTATATATCATTTGGCTTTATCAAAAATTGCAGCCATACTTTGAGTCAGATCTGCATAATGTTCAGGCCTTATCCATTGATTTGGCCTCGGCCTGTTAAATTGGTATGATGGAGCTTGATTCAAATATCATCTGGTTCAAGGTGGTAGGTTGTTGTTATTCCTCGGACGGGCTTGCTGAGCAGAATTTGAAGACTGCTCTTGATTATGTGGCACCTGGATAAAATTATTTTGAACAGTAGCAGCTACACCTCGAACCCTGGTCGATTCCTCAACCTTGATTTGGTCATCTACCTGAGCCATCAAAGCCCCAAAAGTTAAAGCACTTTTTTTGGTCGTCTCATTAGCCAAATCACCTGGCAACAGTCCCTGACCAAAAGTAGCCATCGCCACCGACTCTTCACAATTATCTAAACTTGCTTTTGTCAAAAAAAAGCACTTCATGTAATCCTTCAACTTTTGTCCAACTAATTGCTTGCACTAGATAATTGTGTCCCCATTTGCTCTTATCTTCTTTCTCCCAACGAACTGTCTTCGAAAGGCAGTATAAAAATCTTTGAAGTTTAAAATGGATCCCTTTGGAATTTGGTTATACCATTTCAAAGCTGTTCCCTTAAGAGTCTGCGAGAAAGCCCGACATACCAACATATTGTCGTCCTCAAAGTTTATCATATATTTTTTGAATCGTTTGATGTGATCATCTGGATCCTGCATCTAACTTTTGAGATGTCAAAACGCTCGGAAGCGTAATAGATCTAATTTCACTTGTCAATGGAGAATTCCTCCAATCAACACCTTGAACATACTGATCCTCTGATCCCATTACCGCGTATAGATTCCGATCAGCCTCATCATACTGACTCGATGTGTTTCCTTCACACCAGTTAGACGCCCTCAAACATCGAGGTACACTATCTCTCATGGTTTTGTGTTCTTTCTTATACTTTTGAGGTTGATCCCTCTTTTCTTTCGAAAAGCCCTGTACCTTTTAAAACCTGATCCAGAGCTCTCAACCTCCTCGTCACTAGACGTGACATACTTTTGTTTATCTCTCTTTTCTTTGCGAGAAGAATGTCGCTCTTTTGGAGCTTGAAATGCGCCTTCTTCTGCTCACTCCTGATTTGACGATCAGTGCAAGAGTCGGTCAGATTGACTTCTAACTTCATTTTATTCATTAATTTGTCTCACCTCGGATTTCAGCTTTGCTGACTGAATTTCATGTTCTTTCTTATCATATTTCTCATTCAAAGCGTTTATCTTATCCAAGAGCTGATTCATTCGTAATTCTATCTCAAACTGAGTATGGTCGATCAGATTTGACGCCTTTTGTCAATCATTTTTCTTCTGCAAATTGTTTTTAGCGTTTCGACAGCTGATCGAACCAACATGTCATTTTTAGGATTCATCACAAAGCTTCAAGATTGTTTTTTTTTCAAAACCGATTAAAGTGTGAAGTAACAAAATGACACCAATTGTTAACCGGTCTCCAGCGGAATCGCGAATTTGGTGAGTCTGATTTCTTAAACCACCTTAATAAATGAGTGAAGTCAAATTTTTAGAAAAAAAAAATTGGTTTTAGAAAGAGAAAATCAGAATACTCAAATGTTCTAACTCAAAAATTTACATGTACAAGATTAGATTGTTTTAGCCTATATTTTATTATTATATATAACTGCTCCCAATGGTTCAAATACACCATACTTAACGATCTTGGATACATTAGGCTTGATGACCTCAGTTACGGAGAACAAATACATATACATAACAATAAGTCTGATAACTTCATTTCTAACGTGAGATCTTTTAAGAACCGCCCTCACGAGAATGCAAACAAAATAGATTACAATCATTCTTTAAAATGAATTGACGAATCTGCTTCCAAAATCCATTTTGTGACGCAACTTCAAGATATGACCAAATCTTGTAATACTGTAATGAAGCTCATTGATCGTAAACAAAACAACTCACTCTAACTCTCACTCCCACTCTCACTCTCACGCCATTTGACATAGACATATAAACATTTAAATTTCATCCACTCATGGCCTGGAACCGATGGTGCATGGGCGACCAGCCGGTCGGTTCCATAGCCTTGGCACCACCGGTTCATGGCCTCAGTACCGGTGGTGCTTATGGTCGTGTCCGGCCGGTTCTGAGGCCTAGAACCACCGGTTTTAGGCCTCAGAACCTTGGCTTTGCGCATGTTTTTCGAAAAAAATCAAGATTTATTTATGTTTTTAACTATACCTGAATGTTTATTGTGCTTTTTTGTTGTGTAACAGGGGACGGATGTCGCAAGTGGGACTGAGGCACCTTCCGCTACTGATTACAGTCATTTGTTCTTCACTACCGAGTTCTACACACACGACGCGTTGGTGAAATGGGTTATGAAGATAGGAAAACTTTATGGTATGGTTATTAACAAAAGTCGGCGCGACAAAGTAAACAGCAGAAAAAATTCGAGACTTTATTTCTAGTGTGAGAGGGGGGGGGGAAATATACTTCAAGGGTTGCAGAAAAAGACCGTAAACGGAAGTCTACAGGAACGAAAAAGATTGACTGCCCATTTCAGCTTCTCGGGTCAATGGTTGCCCCAGATCAATGGAAGTTAGAAGTAAAATGTGGTACTCATAACCATGAGACTTCTATACATCTAGATGGTCATTCTTTTGCTGGCCGTTTGAATGATGAAGAGATGGAATATGTTGAACGAGCGACCTTCATTGGTACTAACCCCAGAGATATACTGAATGGTGTGAAGAAATTGAACGAAGATAATGTTTCTACCATGCGGACGATCTACACTGCACGACAGAAAAGTCGGGTTTTAAAAAAGGCGGGTAGGTCACAACTTCAGTTCTTGTTGGGTGAGCTTAAGTTACAAAATTATTATGAATGGCATAAATCTGGTGAAGACGATGGACAAATCATTACAGATTTGTTTTTTGCCCATCCTGTCAGTGTTGACCTTTTGCGGATATTTTCGAAAGTTTTGATTATGGATAGTACATATAAAGTGATACGATATGGTATGCCATTGTTCGAGATAGTGGGTGTGACGTGTACCGGATTGACTTTCTGTGCGACATTTGCCTTCATGTCGGGTGAGAAGTTAAACAACTTCAAATGGGTGTTAGAGTGTTTGAAGTCGTTGATTTCCGTTCACGGAATTCAAGAACCTCGGATCATCCTAACCGACAGAGATTTAGCATTGATGAATGCTATAGAAGTGGTATTCCCAGAGACAACGCATATGTTATGTCGCTGGCACATAAACCAAAATGTTCAAGGGCAAACAAGAAAACGCTTCCTCGAGAAAAGTGATCATAACGAATTTGTTAGTGCTTGGAAGAAGATTGCGTATGCAGAATCAGAGATTGAATTCGATCACGCCAGACGAGATATGCTATTGGAGTACAAAGATTACCCTCATGCAATTGAATACACTGAAAAATCGTGGCTCGATAAGTACATGGACAAATTTGTTGTTTGTAAGACGAACAAAAACATGCATTTGGGACATTGCACAACTAACCGCGTCGAGAGTGCTCATTCTAACCTAAAGCGTTACATACGTACGAGCAAATTAAACTTCGAGTTATTTTGGGGGAGGGTTCATTCGCTTGTTGAAATCCAACATGCTGCCATTAGGTCGTCGTTCGAGAAGAGTCGTTACATAGCACTGCATAAGTTCGCGGATAAACTGTTTGATGAGATTCGAGGCAAGGTTTCCCACATGGCGTTAGAACTATTTTTCTCCGAAGTAGAGAAGGCCGAAGATACCAAGATGGTCGCTATTGAAGATGGGTCGGATGTTAAAGACACTGGCGACTGTATATGCGCTATAAAATCTACCCATGGTATACCTTGCTATCACCAGGTCCGCAAGTGGCGTAAAGGTGGAATGTCCGCCTCTCTAGATTCTTTTCACATCCACTGTACAAGGTTAGAAATAATGCCTCGTACATTCCGTACGACCATGGAAATTCTCAAAGATGATCTGCTCAAGCTAGTAACCGATGTTATGGAGACAAAAGATGAAAGCCGTATCAAACATATTTACAAGAAATGGTTTGAAGTTGTTTATCCTGAAACATCGTCATTGCTAGAGCCATTGGAGAAGCAGAAACACCGAGGCCGCCCACAGATGAAAAGAAAGTTAGTAGTGGATACATCATCCACTAAACGGGACATGAGCGGATGGGAGTACCCGCTAAAAGAGGATGAAGCTAGTCATGACGCAGTCATGCAGTCTTTAAAACCAACAAAAGTTAAAAATGGTAAAGCAGTTGGTAGTGAATCAATGATTCGGGCAGATGTGCCTAGAGTACCTCGTACTCGTACCTCTTCCATTGCCTCGCTAGGTAGCAACATCGTACAACCGTCCATTGATCGAGTCACATAACTAATACATGACCCGAAAGGTTTTTTGCGTTGGTTTCCGATTCACTTCAACCCTTTTATATCGGGTATTAATGATGTTAAGCCAGATGGATATTATGGATATAGAGCAGTTTCATTCGGGTTGTATGGTCATGAAGAAGGTTGGCGAGGTGTTCGAAAGGCAATATACGATTAACTAATGGAAAAATACGACACGTACAGCAAGATTTATAACGGTAAAGAGGATTACCTGAAGGTTGCAGAAAGTATAAACTACTACGAGACACCAGCATCACCCAAATATTGGATGACAATGCCTGAAATGGGGATTGCGATTGCAACCAAGTTCGAATGCATTGTTCATTTTGTGTCACTCGTAAGGTCTCACAACTGTAGTCATACTTTTTTACCTCTGCGCGGTAAGCCTCCCATTATGGCCCAAAGACGTGAGATTGGGTTTGGATTCGTCGATACTAGCCACTTTGTCAATGTAAGTCATTCAATATATGGTTATGTTTTTCCTCACCACTATATTACTCAATTGTTGGTTCTAATTTAAGTAGTATTAAACAACTATCAATCAAGCCCCTTTGCCCTTGCGCACGCATACATCCTACGTGGCAGAAGTTGAAGAGCGAAGAGGCTACGCATTGGGAGCTACCATTAGTTGGTCGCTGCAAGAAATACACGGAACTCGAAGGGAGAAAGCCAGTTTGTTCATTCCCAGAAGTAACTAATCTTGATGAATTTGTTTAGTAGGTTTATGTGTTTTGGTCGGGTTTATGTTATTGTTTCGAACTCATTCGTGTCTTTTGGTCGCTTTACGTCATTTGTAAGGATTTATGATGTTTAGAACTTTGTTTGTTTTACTACATCGTTTTGGTTGTTTTGGTCCTTACCTTTTATTGCAGTAATTCATTCAACTTACCAACTTATAACGATACGCCAATAATCATTTCATAACTAAAATAAAACATCGCAAACAAGCAACAACAACATCTTCTAAACATTAGTACATAACTTGATATAGAACAGACAGTTAGTCAAAATCGTAGCCTCCATTGTCGATGAGAATACACACTGTTTCCTCCTTCATGGCAATTTGAGAATGAACATATTGTGCCATTTCCAAAGACAAATAGTCTGTGATCATTAAACCGAAGGATTCGAATGCTTCATTCCTGACTTCTGGGGGCTCGTTAAACACCAAGAACATCGGTCCACTAGTTATAGACTTGTACCTAGTGGCTACCTCTTGACGAGTACGAGATCGAGGCATTTGTCTAGATGTAGAAATTTCTCCGTACATGAAATACATCATACACAAAACTTCATCAAAGAACTCATCGGTATTATCGTCCGGCCGTTTGAACTTCACAGCTTTCGCAGCCTTGAGCAGATGAGCATCATCAAACACGCTCCAACCCATTAAGAAAGACTTCAACTATGTTAGAAGGAGAGTTTTGTGTGTTTGGTGTTGTAAGATAGACTTCCTTATATAGAAGAATGAGAGTTTACTATGGCGGGAATTTAAGAGCACGAAAACAGAAAACGCGGGAAAAAAAAACCGGGAAAAAAAATTCCAAGATACAATTGCTCACCATAGGTACTGTCTTCTGTGTACCTATGGTGCACAGGGTACGGTACCTATGGTGCACAATCTGGTGTACCGATGGTGTCATGCACCGGTCGGTACATAACGTGCCGGCCGGTGTATGGTACCATCGGTACAAGGGGGTTGTACCATCGGTGCATACCCCCTTTACCGATGGTACACTGCACCATCGGTACTGTCTGCTGTGTACCCATGGTGCACAGGCTATTGTACCATGGGTACGCAATAGTGTGCACCATAGGTACCACTGACTGCGTACCCATGGTGCACAATAAGTTGTATTTTTTTAAAAAATTTGTTTTGGGGTTATGGTGTTTTTTTGACAAATTTAAGTGAATGTTATGGTGTTTTGGTGTTATGGTGTTATGGATTTTAAGTGAATGAATTACCATTATAGTGTTATTTTTGACGAATTTAAGATGAACATTATTAAATATATGTTATAGAGGATTGATTGAAAGAATGGTTCGACTTATGTTTGTTTGTGGAATCTCAATTATAAAAAACGAGATCAAGTTAAGTACAAAAAATCTAAAAGAACAATAGAAGCAGTAGATAGTAGATAGTAGATAGTAGATGTCATAAGTCATATTACAAAGTAGATGTCATAAGTCATAATACAAAATACGATAGTGAAACAACTAAGAAGTCCACAAGAATGAAAGATCATAACAACGCTAAAAAAAGTCCAATAATGAGGACAAACAACCAAGGAGAGAAGAGCTGCAGGACTTGATCTCTCCACCTAAGCGCACCCGCTTCCCCACGCTCTACGGGCATAGTAACAATCGAGCGAACATCGTCTAACAGTCTATCGTCCGTGGTACGTGGTGGTGGAGTAATAGTATGCCAACCATACTCAGCCAGGTACCTCCAGTAGGTGTTCGTCGCTGACTGTCTATACGTGGCAATGGTAACTGTCAATCGATCCTCAGAAAGCAAGTGTTGACGCCAATCTAGCCATGCGCTCTCTCGCCACGTGTACCTCGCTAGATCTCCTTTCCTGTAACCCGGTCGTAGTACAAGTGGGAGTTCGGGCTCATCCTGAACCCGTCCAAACTGGCGCATAACCCGATTAGGCATGTAGCCCTCGACCGTGGTCATCATCCGCAAAGGATAAACAATGGTGCGGATCTCCTGAACGGGGAACTGGACTCTAATGTCCTTGTATGGCTCAAATATCACCTGTTACAAAACAGTAAAACAATTAGATTGTTTTAAAATCCTAAAACTTAATATCAAAATGGTAATGCAAAAAATATATTTAAAAACTTACATCTACCTCCTTCTGATCAGCAAGAAGAGTACGGACAACCGATTTGGGGCGGATGTTTTGCCCAACAATCCGCTTTGGTAGCCACTTCACAATCCTAGGCTGCCTCGCTATGTGGTCAGCATTCTCTGAGGCCCTAAACGCAGGGAAGTGGTCGTAGACCCAACAATCGAGCATAGATACAAAACCATAAAGGTTATGCTTCGATGCTTTCGAAGCATCACCCAAACCACAGAACAGGAATGCCAATGCACTCGTACCCCACGCGATGTCCCACAACCCATAATCCATATTGGCTAACCCGTACAAGTAGTCAGCCTTGACGCTTTTCTGACTAGTATCCGCAAAAATAGTGCAACCAAATAAGAACATAAGGTATGCTCGTGATACCTGGCGGATAGTCTCAGCATCAGTCTGCTCGATGTAGCGCCCCCTGGTGAAAGTCTCCCGCAGCCACTTTATCTTGAAGCCAACGCCTCTGGTGGACTGTATCTCTGTGCGGACCTCATCCACTGTCAGACCTAACATACTAGCGTTGTAGCTGTATGCCTCATCACGTGGAGCCGTGACTACATCAAGTGTCCGACCAACTACAGGGAGACCTGTAATGCAGCTGACATCATCGAGCGTAATCGTCATCTCCCCAAATGAGAAATGGAAAGTGTTGGTCTCCTGATGCCAACGCTCAACAAAAACCTCGTCTAGGACGGAATGTGTGAAGTACTGAGGCAGGTGGGCTATAAGAGGACCAAAAGGAGTCCGCGCCAAAAATCGCTGCACATCTGGCTGAGCACAGAGGTTCCACATACGAAGCACATTATAATGTGCCTGTATGCCCAGTGTAGTGCGACCCTATAAATTAAAAACTAAGTCAGAACATAATAATAGTAAAACCTTAGACTAGACGTTTAATAGTTAGGTACTTACCTGTCCGATGAAGACGTGGTACGCCTCATGCTCCTTGTAGTCAGGAAACAGAGGGATCTTATTGCATTTGAGAAATGCAAACGTCTTTCGCTGCTCCTCGGTGTGGATGGCATCTATGTGCTCCTCGTCGATCGTGTCCTGCTCAGGGTCCCAGTAGCATCCACCCTGTCACTAACAGGTGGTGGATGTGTAATAGTATGCGCAGGGGACGGAGCTCTGCGAGAAGGAGAGGGAGATGGTGGATCACTAGCAGTGGGAGGTGGTGATTTATGTGTATGTGATGACGACGTCTCTCGTCGTGAGGAGCCTCCACCTCTGATATCAATGTCCGCAGTCTCTATGGCCTTTTCCTTCCTCTGGCCATGCTTGATTAGGCGCAAAGACCGATCACTCCGTATCCGTTCCTCCTCCTCCCTAAGACGAATAGTCTCAGGGTCGTCTGGTAAATATCGTCCGCGCTTGGCATCGCGGACCCGCTCATTCTCAACTGCCCGAACAGTCTTAATACTCTTCCCTGGCGGTGGCGGACGTGACCCAGGGGGATACGCCCTAGATCGAGGAAGACGTCGCTCCTCAACCGCGTCTGACCTACAAAAATACAAAACAAAACAAGAAATTAATAACAGTAACATACAAAATTAAAATCATCAACACTCTTATACGCATGGTTGTCTAACTTTATAAAGTAGTTTCTAATCAATTTGAAGTTTTTTTTAAAAAAAATGCAATACTGCAACTTTTGAAACATAATTTGGAGATTTTAAAAAAAAAATCGGCGCACCATAGGTACGCTACAAGGCGAACCGAGCGGCACGGGGGCTAGTGCCGCTCGGCACAGGCACTGTGTGCCGCTCGGTACACAGTAGGTGTACCGAGCGGCACACCTACACGCACCGGTGGTGCGCCTTGGGCAGCACCATCGGTGCGTATGCCCAGTATCGGCCATTTTCCAGCCGGCAAGTTGGCTGGAAAATGGCCCCTAATTTCTATCTAAATCCTAATTTGTCTACCTAATTCTATCCTAAACACCAAATTCAACCCTAAATCTAACCAAAAACTAAAATTCATACCTAAATCTAACAAAATCAAGAAACAAAATTAATTTAGGAACTTACGTAGGAGGCGGCAGAGAGTTTTTGTTCTTGACCATGATGAAGGAGGAGGAGGAGGAGGAGGAGTGGTGGTGGTGGTGGTGGTTCGCCGGAAAATATGAGAGAGAAGTTAGAGTGAGATTTTAGAGAGAAGTGAGAGATATGAGTGAAGTGAGAGACAGTGAAGGTTAAAATGGAGTGGATGAAGTTAGTAAAAAAAAATTGGCTTATATACCCACAAAAGGGCATTTTTGGAAAAAAAAATAGGTATACTTAGATTACCTTTGGTTATACTCAAAATTGGGTATACTTAAACCTGAATTGGGTATATACAGCTTGATCCAATAAAATATCAAGCGTAGTACGGTACGCCACGGCGAACATCTCACCGCATATTTCGTGACATGCCACGGCGAACTGCACGTTAAAGATTTCGCCACGTCCCACCCTGAAAGGATAGGGTTTCGCTTTATTTTGCCATAGCCACGTCACAACTATATATTTTTTTGAAACAAATAAATTACATTGATTTTATATATTTGTTTTTTATTTTTAAATATTTTATTTAATGTTCATATAATTGTAAATTTTTGGCTTTAATCGATGATCTGTCTTTTACTATGACGATTTTCTCTATATAGTTTTTGGATTTCAAAACATTTCGGTGACAAAACTTTGATTTACAGGTTTTGATAAATTTAGTCTATGATGCCTAGATAATCAATGACTAAATTAATCAGAATCAACAAAACCGATGAATTAAATTTAACGAAACCAACAAGTCGCGAGATTCAGTTTATCGAAATCGACAAGTTGAGGGACCCTCACCTGTGGTTTTAAAGTCAATAAGCTATACGGAAGAAATCGTCATAGTCGAGGGATGAATCACCGATTTAAGCATAAACTTTATTTGATTTTTAAATTTAAAAGAAGTAAAGTTATCTAAAATATACAATACCCTATTTTACAAAATCTTAAGCCTTTACCCACATCATTTTTTTTCTCTCAGAAAACTGTTGTGTGATGTTTGGCCACAAGAACCCACCAGAACAATCTTGTAATTCTCGAGTAGTTAGACGCGTCATTGGAGTTTCGCTCGTCGAAGAAAAGATTACTGTTGTTCTCCCTCTTTGCCTTTGCCGGTGATGATGAACTAAATCGTTTGCCGATGTCATATCTCCATGAAGATTTCCACTAGGTTGTTTTCATTGTCGGAGTCGACACGTTCAAACACTGCCTCATTTTTTTAGAGTCATCTGTTATAGGTTCATCACCACTTACTTTTGGAGTTTTAATTGCATTTTTTTTCTTTTTGGTTGAGACGTATTGCACTTGGACAATAACTTGATTGTGGATGCGTTGTCGGTGGACTCTCCGGTGGCTTATACTGGTTCGGTAAAAAATGTATCATTTTTTTCTCTCTTTTTCTTTAGGTCAAACTAGTGAGTGACCTCCTCTTATATTTCTAAAGGGATTCAAACATGTTCGAATCAGACCAAATTTTATAAATCCAACCCTTAATCCAAGCAATTATTTTGATAAACTTAAATATTTTTGTAATACGAAATAAAGTGTTCAACTTTTGGTATATCTACCTCTTTTATTAAATCAAATTTTGATTAATGATGGTGTTCATTCTCTCTCATTTAGTAAAGATGAGTTTTGAGTTATGGATAACCAATTTGCTAACACTTTCCTTGGAAAATTCTAAAATGGTCACCCCTCTTTGTCGCGAATTATAGACTTATTTATTATTGAGTATAACCTCTCTTCACATTTGGAAGTTGGGCTTATTGACCTGAGACAGGTCATAATTGTTTTAAATTTTTTGAAGATTATATCAAAGTTATTGCGATAGTCTAAAAAATTGTTTTTATATCAGTTGTTTAAGTGGTCGTCATATTTCATTATAAACACGACCTTACTCCAATGTACGTTTTGATTAGGTTTTCAGGTCTACTATTAAGATACTTCAACCATATTATTCTCGCAGTGATGGGTAATGTTGTTGGTGATTTTATGAGAATGATGAGAACCATTGAGAGGCTTGGAGAACCATATTGAACTAAAAAATTCTTCATTTGGTTACTATTCTGTGACTATCAATAATTGACTCTTTTACAATGAATCTACCTCTGTGGCCCAATAATCCACAACCCTGATTAAAAAGGTTAGTGTGGTAAATGTATAATATTTAAGCAATTGTTATTCGTTGAAAACAATATTCCATATGTTTGATATTTCAATGATTGAGTATCGTGTATAATGCGAGTCCTATATATATTTGCGCCACAAACTACCAAAAAAGCCCACATTGATGGTAAAATAATGAGTTAATGGACCCTTTAAGGTTCGGTGAACTATCTGATCCTCATTAGGCGTCGCAACCAATGTCGACACATGTCTAAAGTCTAGAATCAGTTTTTGGATTTCTTTTGGTCGTGTATTTTATAGTAAGTTTAACGTGTTCATTGACATTTTATTTTGCGTATTTGGTTCATTTTGAATAATTTTGGATTATATTATTATTTTTGGAATGTGTCCCATAACCGTAAGAGGTAGATCTATAATTATAATTAAGAGTATGCCGGAAATATAATAGAAAAAAATAAAATAAAAATATTCGAGTTTTCAATGATAAAAATATAAAAATGTTCCAATTACAACTTTAAAAAATCTATTTCTATTTCAAACATAAATCTATTATTCTCTTACTAATAACTCGAAAGCGATTGATAATATCTAAATCGTCGATTATGGTAAATTCTGTTTACGCTACAAATATCACTAAGAAATCATTAAGCTATATATTAGACATTAATATCTTCACATATTTATACCATAAAATATTCGATCAACACTTGCGATGGCCACCAGTAATGATAAAGATCGCTTCAAAAGTGTGTACACCAACCCAAACTCTTGTGTTTTTTATATAAATAAAAGTTTTACATAGATCTGAAATACCCTTCAAATTAGATAACTTATCATCCATGTTAACACACTCAATATAAGTTTTAAGTTGACTAGACAGCTTCTTATCACTAATATCCTCAAAGTCATTGGATAGAATTTTGTCAACCTCACAAGTGATTTGTTATCAAAATCTTGAAATGAAGAATAATGATTCAAATATGCCACACAATTCAAAAGCTCAATAGTTTCCGATGTAAATCGATCACCCAACTTTTCCATTAAATTTTTTATGACTTGTAAAAAGAAATCATTCTTAAAATAAGATTTTAAAAAATGAAACAATTATTTTTTATTTATCAGCTTTCACATATATTGACTCCATGTTGGGAACATTGATTTCAAGATTACCACAAGAATCCACAACCTTTTTTCGTAAAATACTTCCCATCCACTGTGTATCATTTGTTGAAGTTTTTCTTATCTACTTGGATAAGTTGCATGGTGGTCACAATATCTTGATCATTTTTCTATAATGTTTGAGATAAATAATTTTTGCCAGCGACAAAACCCCAATTATTATGTACGACATAAAAAAAACCAAATGTTTGCATGACAAAGAAGAAACATTTTGTTTCACCCTTCGAATATCTATCACTTTTCAAATCTTTAAGCACTTCAATAATGAGAATAAACAAATCATTTAACTTACTAAGAGTCTGAAAGTGATATCCCCATCGTGTATCATTCTATAACATCTTTGAAACAAAAACATTCCCTTATTTGATAAGGATATAAATAATCAAGAAGTAAAATAAATTAGATAAAAAAAGTTATTGTATAAGCCTTTTATAGTTAAAGGATAAATTTAATATTAAATATAAATAGTAAGGGCTAAATGTGCAATTTACTACAACTTGTAACTGAATCTGTTTACTCACCCCTTGTTCTATAAATAGGAGGGGGAGTTAAAAAATAAAGACTGATTGACACTTTATATTCACTTTTGTTACAAACTGTTTCTCTCTAAATAGACAAGTTATTTTCTATCTCTAAATTACTTTTATTGTCTGATCTTTACATATAAAATCTAATATATAACATTGACGACCATAGTGGAAGAAAGTACAAGGTACCTAGATAGAAAATCTAACACAACGAAATTCACGATTGAAATTACCAATTTAGGTTACAATTGAACCAAAAATTAGAGTTGATCGCACAATGCTGATGGAAAATAAAGTGCTTGAATTAGGTTTGCTTAGAGAAGAAAACCGAGGTGATAGTCATGGAAACAAACATTGTGAGCAATCTGGTATAGAGATTCGCGTGAATCAGTTATTAGAAAAGATAATTGTCTTGAACGATGAGTTTGTTTGAAGAGAGAAATAAATCGAATCAGGTAGGTTGAAATCCGAGTGCGACAGGTGGAAGATAACAAAAGAGTTGGATAATGTGTCTGATGAATCTTATACGACTCATCAAGCCTAAAGTAACTGTAAAAAACACATTTCCATTCAGACATAGAGCATCATTATTCACGAAAGGAAAAGAAAAATAAACATCGGTATATTTAGATTAGGGCTAGTGAATTATCTAGTTCAAATTTTGAGGGAGATACATTTGAATAAGTAATAGATTTTCATTCCTCAAAGGGATAAGGAAGTCGACGTCAAAAATCATGCAAAGAGCATATATCAAAGATGGAGAGTAGGCATCAGAATGAGAACGACAACCTATTGTACGAGGGTAACACATCCAACTAGTATATCAATACTATAGAACATAACCTATATGTTTCTATGGGAACAAATGAAGTTGATCAATATATGCAAGGAATGGATTGGAGGAATTCTCCTATGTCTATTGAGATTAGGTTGATACCTCTTCCTAGGCGTTTTGAAATCTCAAAGGTTGAAACATTTGATGGAATACATGATCTCGATGATCATATCGAGCAATTTAAAAATTATATGATGAACCTCGAAGATGATGATAAATTGATGTGTAGAGCATTCTCGCAAACTTTCAAAGACACTGTCATAAAATGGTATAATAGAATTATGAGAGGGTTTATAGCCAACTTTAAGATTTTTTACACTGCATTCCGAAGATAATTTGGTGGAAAGCAAAGAGATGCGAGCCAATGATAATACAATACAAACATGCAGTAGGAGAGATATTAAAATATTATAATAGACGATTTGTGTTAACAAAGATAGAATTTGAAGATTTTGAAGAGCTTATTGTCATGACAACGTTTAGGAAAGGATTGCCTCCAGGGATTAAACAAATGAGACTACGAGGAGAAGGGCATTGATGTTTGGAGATTTAATGGCTCAAGTTGAAGAATAAATCAAAGTGGGAGAGTAAAAAAGAGTTCGAGGTGGATCAAATTCCATTCAAAGAAATTCGTGGGATGCACCTACTGGTCAAGGATATCAAGGAATCTTTTCAAATTTCTAGGTACCATCTCGTCTGAGGACCAATACTAGTCTTCCTCCTCAAACTGGAGGAGCACCTTCTCAACCCACTAGTTATCAACCTCTTCGGGTGAGACCCAACCAATGGATAAAGCCAGAATATTTTACAGAGTTAACTCAAAATATGGCAACCATCTTTGAAAGAGCCAAGAATCATGTTAACTTTAGAAAAACGGCTCCAATAAATAGGTCAATGGAGGAGAGAAATAATAAATTTTGCAAATACCATAATGACATTGGACATGCTACTAGGAACTGTATAGATTTTAAGAAAGAAAATCATATTTTGATAGAAAATGACAAGTTGATAAATTTTGTTAGACGACAAAATAATGGTTAGAATAATCCAAGGGCATATATACAACATAATGTGAGCACCGTCGAAACCAGCAAATACGTTGATGATTATGGATTTGAAGTTAGGATAACATAAATTTTTGATGCGGCTTCATAATACTTGGATGCAGACCCGGATGTAAAAGTGGTTATGGTAGTGAATGAACCAATAGTTCAAGAGAGGGTTTGTAGTTTGTGTGAGTATTTTTAAAATTTATCCATCTTCAGAGGATATACTATGGCCAGAAATACAAATAGCTCAAGAAAAAGGAATGTAGTAAGTTTAGAAACTCAAATAAAAAGTAAAATATCTACCCATCTTAATGGGCAGAATGTTAGATGTTTTATTTTATTTGAAGAGGTTGATTTGAGCGACATAACCGGACCTCATCAAGATGCAGTAGTGATCAGTGTGGAAATAACTGGAACATAGATTGAAGAATATAAATTGATACATGAAGCTCATCAAATGTGTTGTTTAAATCAACATATGATAAGATGTGTAATCTGCCTGTAATCCTCTGTTCTGATCGTGCTATAATTGGATTTACAAGGGTAACCGCACAAGTAATCAAATAATTCGAGGGGGATGTTGTATTGGGAAGGGGTCATTTCAGGAAAAAAGTTCAAGTCTTGTTTATGGTAGTGAAATATCCGACCAACTATAATGAAATCTTTGGAAGGTCTTGGTTGTAAGGATGTATGTTGTTGTTTCAACTGTCCATCAGTGTTTGAAATATGTAATAAGTGATCGTTTCAGAGTAGTTCGAAGTGATCAGCTAGTGGTAAGAGAATGTTATGCAACAACTTCGCATTCTAAAATTATTATTTATGATGATAGAATGACTGAATACCAATTAAGAGGGTTGACTTTGGCTGAGGAAGGTATGAATGATCCGAGGAAATTCTCGGGTCTTTTAGTAGCGGGTGAAAATGTCGAGGAGTATATGTTCCCGAATGTGAAAACTTTACGAGAGACATTATTGTCGCCTAATTTGTGATACTAATTGTTGAAGTATTTGTCTGACAACTTGGATGTTTTTACTTAAAAAACCGAGAATGTACTGGGGGTTCCATCCGAGGTAATATGTTACAAATTGGCTTTAAATCTAAAGTTCAAGCCCCTCATTCAAAAAAGGCAAACGTTTTCTATTGAGAAATCCAAGGAAATTGTGGTTGAAGTGGATAATTTATCCAAGTTAGGACATATACAGGAGGCATAATACCCATTATGGACTGCAAATCCAATGTTAGTAAAAAAGAAGTGAAAATGGGGAATGTGTATTAACTTTACAGATTTAAACAGGACATGTCCTAAAGATCCATTTTGTGTCCCAAAAACTGATAATATTTTTTGATTCAACATTGAGGAATACAATTATCCCTTTTATAAATGCATTCGCGGGTTATAATCAGATTCAGATGAATCCAAATGATCAAGAAAGTACTACTTTTATTACTGACCGAGGATTGCATTGTTACCGGGTTATACCATTTGGTCTTAAAAATGCTAGGGAAACATATCAAAGATTGGTAAAAATGCTTTTACTTCTCAAATTGGGAGAAATATGGAAGTTTATATTGATGATATATTAGTCAAAAGTTCAACAGATGGTGAACACTTACGAGCTTTGGAGGAAACAATTTTTAATCTTAGGGATATTCAACTAAGTTTAAATACAGAGAAATGCACCTTCAGTATAAGGTCAGACAAGTTCTTGGGATATATCATAATTGAAAAAGGGATAGAATTTGATCATGATCAATTAAATTTTTTAGTATCAATGACTTCACCTCAGACAATAAAAAAAATGCATATTTTGACAGGGAGGTTGGTTGCTCTCTCTCTCTCTCTATATATATATATATTCATATTCATCTCTCGATTGTTCGAAAAATGTGCTCATTTTTTCCAAGTTTTGGTCTTACGGAAGTATTCATGTGGACAATATAATGTGAAATGGTGTTTTCGAAGATTAAAGAGCATTTGTTATCACCTGAAATTTTATCAAACTCTCGAATATTAGAACAGATATTCATATATGTAGCGATGTCGGATTTCGCTGTTAGTGATGTATTGATAAGGGAAGAAAGGCGAGCTTCTAAAACAGTTTATTATGTGAGTAAAAGTTTATTGGCGTTGGAAAAAAGATACTTAAGGCTTTATAAATTGGCTCTGGATTTGGTCGCGTCTGCTAGGAAAATGCGCTTTTATTTTCATGCTCATACAATTGTTGTTCGAACTTTTTTTCCAGTGAAGAATGTATTACAATTAGCGGATATTTCTGGCAGAGTGACTAAATGGTCGGTTGAGTTTGGGGTCTTTGATATAAATTTCACTTCTTGAATAGCTATTAAGGCTCACACTCTTACATATTTTTAGTATAATTTCACTTAAGTCGATCCGATGAGGAAACTGTTAAAAACTTATTACCATTAGATTCAACATGGGTAGTTCAAATAGATTAAGGTTCTAGTATATTGGGATAAAGTGCGAGAGTACATTTGATTTCTCCTTATGGAGAAGATATGTATCATGTCATTCAATTTAGATTTCATGCGTCGAGTAACGAAGCTGAGTACAAGACTGTTTTAGCTGGTCTAAGACTTGCAATCATTTTTGGGGAAAACGCATTTCGGTTTGAGACATATTCACAGTTGGTAGCAAATCCTATGATGGGGATGTTCGAGGCTAAAAAAGATCAATTAGTTGTATATCTTCGAGAAGTATGAGGCTTAACTCCTTTGCTTGACAAAGTGGTTGTTGAACAAATCAGTCGAGGGGACAACACAATTGCAGATTATTTAGCAACCATTGCATATACAGAGGAGTATCCTTGGATATTATTACAAGAAAGTCCATCTATTTTATCAAAGTCAGAACAGTGCAACTGTAGAAAATGTTTGAGACAATTGCTGATTTAAAATAACAGAGTTTTTACTTAGAGGAACATTTCTTCAAAATGTCTAATTAGATCAACGGTTGAGATCTAAAGCTCATAGTTATACATTATTGGATGAAGTGTTATATAAGAAGTCTTTGAGTAGACCATTATTACGATGTTTGGGTAAGAATGAGTCGCATAGGCAGTCACCTTTGTCTGCGAAAATATTGTCCGGACACCTTCCAAAAATGTTTAATAGTTCTAAGATGGAAAACTATGATGGAAGTCTAGATCCGAACAACCATCTGGAGCAATTCAAGAACTTCATGATGAATTTTGATGACGATGATAAGCTCTTGTGCAGAGCCTTCTCCCAAACTTTTACGGGGAGTGCTCTTAAATGGTATAATAGCTTGCCTCAAGGGTATATTAGAAACTTTGATACCTTTTGGGTTGCCTTCCGGAGGCAATTCGTTGGGAGTAAAGAACTGAAGGGTAATGTGGATACCATTATCCATTGTGCCCAAGAACCAAACGAATCTTTGAAAGATTACATAAGTCGATTTGTGAATACAAAGAACATATTAGCAGATTTCTTTGAGCATACGACAATTGCTTCTCTACGTCAGAGGTTGAATCCTGGAAACTTAGCTGATTTTATAACCCAGAATAAATCTATGACATGGGATGGCTTGTTAAACCAAGTGGGAAATTAAATTAATGTGGAAAAAATAAAGAAAACAAGGGTGCACCGTCAGGTGAGGTCCACCATAACAGCTCCTCCATCCGCTAACCAATCCGGTTACAAGGCAAAGGAGACCGGAAAAGGATTTAATCGATCCAAGCAAACTCAATCCAACCAGAACCAGACCCAAAGCCAACAATCGAGGAGTAAGAGGGGTCCTTGGGTTCATCATGAGTGGTTCGTAGAGTTAAGAGAAAATGCGGCTACAATCTATAATAAAACTAAGGATGAAGTGCATTTTTGAAGCGGTGGCATTGCAGTCCCCCAGAGAGAACTGAAACACTTATTTTTTCCAGTATCACAATGATATAGGCCATAATACTCAAGATTACATAGCATTGAAACAAGAAGTCCAAAACCTTATTGAGAGGGGAAAACTAGGGGTGTACGTTAAAAGAAGAAGTGGAAAAAGACCTGACAATGCTCCTCGAATGGGTCATTCGAACAATCTTGGAACGTCTGCTTAAGAAGGTGCAATGGTGATCCTTGAGAGGTTTGATGTGGACTCTGAGTATCTGGATCCAGATCCAACTCGGAATAAGGTGGGGGTGATAACTAGAAAAAACCAAGACAGAATATGGACTGATCAGTTTCTTTGAATCATTAACTATCTTTGGAAGGGATACTGTAACTGCACCTACCCGTTTATCGAGAAAGAGGCATGTCCACAATTTGAATACTCAATTAGAAGGGGGAATATCTTCCCATCAGTGACAGTCCCCCTTTCCATTCATAGTTTTTGATGAAGATGATTTGAGGGATATTGATAGGCCTCGCGAGGATGCGGTGGTTATAAGAGCTTCAATAAGGGGACTGATATACGCTGAATTTTGATTGATACATGTAGTTCGGCAAACATCCTTTTCTTAAGCTCCTACAAACATATGAGGAATCCGGCTATTATTCAACATTCAAACAGAACTATTGTGGGCTTCATAGAGAGTTCTGCGGATGTAATTCGGGAGTTTGAAGAAGAAGTGTTGTTGGGAAAGGGGCCTTTTAAAAAGATGGTGAGGTACTATTTGTTGTGGTAGATTTCCCCACATTATACAACATAATTTTTGGGAGGTCTTGGCTTTCCACAATGCATGTCGTGGCCTTAACAGTCCATCAGTTTTTAAAGTATACGGTTTAGAGACAAGTAGGCATTGTCTGAAATAGTCAGAAGATATCCAGGGAGTGTTATGTAACAACTCTTGCTCCTGAGACATTGGGGGCAGTCCAAATATATAAAGATTAGCAGTTACTAGAGCCTAAGGTTGAGGAAAGTGAGATTGATGACCCAGAAAGGCTCCTAGTGTCATAATACCCATTGAAGAAGTTAAAACTCACTCCCTTGCAGAGGGTAAGAACGTCAAGATTGGTTCCAAGATGGCGCCAGAGTTAAAGTAGAAATTGTTATCTTTTTTGCTAAACAATCAACATGTGTTTGCTTGGTGCAATAGTGATGTAACCGGGGTACCAGTAGATATTATTTCACACAAGTTGTCTATCCTGAGCGATGTTGCACCCGTTGTACAAAAAAGAAGAGCTTTTTCTAAGGAAGAAGCAGATGTGATAGTTCAAGAGGTTGATCGGCTGACCAAGATGGGGCACATTAAAGAGTCCCAATATCCTCTATGAATTGCCAATCCGGTGTTAGTCAAGAAAAATAACGGCAAATGGTGTATGTGTATTGGTTTCACTGACCTCAATAGAGCTTACCCAAAGGATCTCTATCTTGTCCCTCGAATAGATCAGCTAGTAGAATCTATATCTAGAAATAAGTTGTTGTCCTTCATGGATGCCTTTTCAAGTATAATCAGATACAAGTGGATCTGAAGGATCAAGATCATACTATTTTTATTATAGATAGAGGTCTCCGCTGCTACACAGTAATACCCTTCGGATTGAAGAATGCTGGGGCTACTTATCAGAGGTTGGTGAACAAAACATTTTCTGATCAGATCGGTAGAAATATGGAAGTATACATAGATGACATGATGGTTAAAATCCTGGAGGAGGATCTACACATAACTGATCTTCAAGAAACTTTGCTAACTTAGAAACTGTGAATTTGAAGTTAAATCCAGAGAAATGTGTTTTTGGGGTCCGATCTGGAAACTTTATGGGTTACATAATAAGTGAGAATGCACTATTAGAAATGGATCCTCCTCGAAATGTTAAAGAAGTTCAGAGGCTCACCGGAGGGTTGGCTGCATTAAATAGATTTATTTCAAGGTCATTAGACAAGTGCACTACTTTTTTCAAAATATTGAAAAATGCTAACGACTTAAATTGGTCCCCACAGTGTGACCAGACATTTGTTGAAATAAAAAACACTTATCCTCACCAAATACTCTTTTCAAGCCCGTTCAAGGAGAAAAGCTTTATGTATACCTGGTTGTGTCAGAATGTGCTATAAGTTTTGTCTTGGTAAGAGAAGTGGACAATTATCCTCGTCTTTTGTACTACATCAGTAAGAGTTTGTCCGATGTTGAAAGAAGATATTTAAAATTGGAAAAGTTGGGATTAGCGTTAGTGATTGCAGCAAGAAAGATGATGCCGTATTTCCAATCTCATTCTATTATTGTCCAAACGTCTTTCCCGCTAAAGAATATTCTTTAAAAGGAAGATATATCAAGCAGAATGACCAAGTGGTCAGTAGAATTGGGTGACTATGACATTCGTTTGCCCCCCGAACGGCAATTAAAGCTTAATCAGTGGCTGATTTCTTGGTAGAATTCCATGCAGACAGGTGCTCTAAACATACTTCAGAAGATAAGTTCAAGAAAGAATATGTGGTCTGAACTGATGGTGGATCAAGCACTATGGGTTGTGGAGCTGGAGTTTGCTTAATCTCTCCATATGGTGACAAAATGTATCAAGCTATATGTTTTGGATTCAGGGCCTCTAACAATGAGTTCGAATATGAAGCAGCTATAGCTGGTCTTAAATTAGCTCTCCTCTGTGGAGCTAAGAAATTTCGGTTAATGAGTGACTCTCAATTTATCATCCACCATGCACAAGGTCAGTCTGAGGCCAAGAAGGAACAACTGGTTAAATACTTACTCATTTTGAAAAAAGTGGCAGCAAGCTTCAAAAGTGTTTGCTATGAGCATATTCCTAGACCGGAGAATACATTGGCAGACTCTCTAGCAACTATAGCATATTCTGACTCACACCCTTGGATTCTCATACAAGAATGTACGTCTATACAGTTAGATCAGAAGAAAGAGGATGGAGAAAATATGAGTATACATGTAATCCAGCCTAAGGATTGGAGATATACCCTCATTCAATACAATTCTGATGGGACATTGCCTCCGGATAAAGTTGTGGCAAAAACGATTAAAGACAAGGCTCATGGTTTTTTTGATAATAAGGGGAATTCTCTATAAAATTCTTTCAGCAGACCCCTCATACGCTGTTTAGGATTTGAATAATCCCAAGTTTTTTTATCCGAACTACATGATAGGGAAGGCTCAGCACACTGTGGGTACATGGCACTAACCCGGAGAGTCTTACTGGATGGATACTATTCGCCAACCATAATGACAGATGCTAAAGAAATGGTGAAGAAATGTGATCCATGTCAAAGGTATGGGAATAAAATTCATGTGTCAGTAGTACCTATGGAGTCTATTCCTAATCCAATACCTTTTGCTAGATGGGGGATGGATTTAATGGGACCTCTACCCATGGCATCTGGGGGTGCAGAACTATTATAGTCGCCATTGACTATTTCTCTAAGTGAATAGAGGAAGCTCCCTTGGCTTGGAACACGTCGAAGGTTGTTATTAAATTTATTTTATCCAATATATGCTGTAGATTTGGAGTTCCCCAAAAGATTACTACAGACAATGGGCCACAACTTGATAACAAAGACATGGAGAATTTTTGTGCCTCGAAAGGCATTCAACATTGTTTTTATTCTCCTTTCCACCCCCAAGAAAATGGTCAAGTTGAAGTTGCAAACGGGACCATTTTTTCTGGATTAAAGAAGAATTTAGAGGCGGCTGCAAGGAAATGGCCAAGCTATTTACAAGAAGTATTGTGGGCCTACCGAACTACTCCTCGGGCTGCTACACAAGAATCTCCTTTTGCCCTGGTATATCAGATGGATGCAATTACCCCCATAGAGGCTACTTTACCATCATACATGGTCCATAACTATTCTGAACAGGCTAATGAGACATCAATTAGGAATCAGTTGGACTTAGTAGAGGAAAGAAGGGTTAAAGCACACTTGAGAACAACGCACTACCAAGGCCTGATGAGGAGTAGATTTGCTTCCAAAGTCAAAAGAAGAGATTTCCAAACAGGGGATAAAGTATTAGAAAATGTCTTCTTACATACTAAGGAGAGGAAGTTTGGTAAACTGGCTCTGAACTGGGAAGTCCCTTATAAGGTCTGTGAAAAGGTCAAACATGGGACATATAGGCTTCAAGACAAAGAAGGAAGAGCTTTGAAGCACCCATGGAATGTTGAGCATCTCAAGTTATATTTAGAATAAAGTTTTTATGTAAATATTTACTTGTTAAATACCAATTTAAATATCATAGGGCATACTATTTCCTACCCTGGTGGCGCGATGAGGTTTTAATGAGGTGTCCGGTTTTTTTAATAATATATAACGCCTTTTTCAAAAGTTTGATGTGATTTTACTTCAATTTAATTTAAGTATGAATCACTTATTCAACACCCTGGATCTTTAGTGATCTTGAGCAGATCGTATAAACTTAATAATTGATTGAGATATTAAACACTCTTGATTCAATACTTCAAGAATTCCAGGGGCTACTTAAACGTTAGCCATGAAAGATTTAAAGCAAAATATTAAACGAAAGGGAAATTGGATAAATTAAACATGTTTGGACTTGAACCAAATAACAGTACAAAACATGTCTCGACCATCCAAGGACTTTAATTGTTCAATAAAACAAAAAATACATGATAAAACCTTAGGGATTGTTCCTTTCGTATTTTTCTTCACCACCATCTTTTTTGGGACTTTTGGGTTCAGCACTTGAACTCTCACCCGTTCCTTCTTCATCATCAGTGGAATCAATTCCACTAGCATAGTTGTGCTTGCCACCATCTACCATAGTATGAAATGGGATGTATCATACTCCACATACTTCCATAAGGAACTAAGGGTTCTCTTAGGGAAGGTCTCATGGAGCAGAAGCACTATGTCAGATTTAATCCCATCATCTCTTTTTTCTAAGGATTCTACTACTCCATTGGTATATTCTTCAATACCTGCTTTGATAGCCTGCTCTTTCTAACGTTCCAGGGCCTCTTTCTCCTTAATCTTCTCTGAAACAATGCTCTTCAACTTAGTCTTCTCGTTGGTTAAGGTTAGGATAACACTATCCTTGCTTTTCAACTGCTCCTTCAAAGCTGTGAGGTTTTGTGAGGGAGAGGTCTCTAGGCCGGAGTACTTGGTTTGGAGCTCAGTGTTGGCTGCTTCCGATGCGGTCAGCTTGGTTGCCAAATCCTCTTTTTCCTTCTTTAGCTCCTCTATGCTTTGCTAAGCACTTAGAAGACTATCTGACAAGGTCTGCTTGTCAGTGGTGAGAGAGATGATAAGTTGGTTTGGATTTTTACCTGCCTCTCCAGATCAAGTACTGGTCGGATATAACCGAGGAGATCATGAATTAAAGTATATTGTTCTCCGGATATGGGGAAATACATCCCGTTGTGAGTTACCATGTTAGAGGAACTGGAGGGACGATAAGGACCTGCAAAACCATCTTTATTAAAGTCATTAAAGTATAGACCGATATCTTGAAGGGCGGAAAGGTCCACTTCTTCGTTGCCTCCACCAGCAATCTGACCGGACTGAATGTTCGTTGGGATTTCCTCTTGAAGAGTATGATCAGCAGGAACTGAGGGTTGGATTTCTGTTGGGCGAAGGATTATCTCTTCCCCCAGAGTAACCTTATTCTTCTTGGCAATTTTTCATCACTGCTGGCCTTGCGCTTTTTATCTTTTTTATGAGGCCTTGGTAGGTTCTTTGATCCTCCGGCTTCCCTTACAGTCTCAACCTCTACTGCCTTTAGCAAGACCACATCAATCCCACATTGGTTCCCCGAACCAGTCCCCTCCGTAGCTATTTGAGCCAAGTCTGTTGTGGTCTTCCTCTTCTTGTTCTTCATTTTGCTGAGGGCTTTGGCCCTAAAAGGTAGATACAACTTGACATCTTTGACCTCTGTCCTCTTCAATATTATGTCAGCAGGAAGAGGGGTAGTTAGCTCTTCCCATTAAAGGTCTCTTCTGCTTGTGTGTTTCACAGGTGAGACCTCACAAAATTGCCTGACCTGAAGCAATTGTGGAAGGCATTCCCCCAATTCTCTGAAACTTATGCATTAAGCTTTGCACAAGTCTTCTGCCCTTCTTCCAAGTGGCCAGTGAACTTCTTTGGCATAATTAAGGAGAGATAATAAATTAGTCAGAATAAGAAAAGTTGAAAATTAAGAAATAAAAAAGAAAAGAAAGAAACATTTACGAGTGCGTTTCCATCTGCTGGTCAGCAATCTAGGTTTATGTTGGCCTTGATCTTCCTACCATTCTCTCATGTCCCACTAACAAAAAGAAACTGCGTCCTCAAAGGTTTTTCGGACTCTAGCAGTTCATCAACAACCTTGAAAGCATTCCCCATATTGTAGTGGTAGAAGAGGATTTGGTGGTTCTTGCACAAACTTGTTGCACCAGCAAAATGCTCCATTAGAAGTGGGATATTTGATAACCTAGATGCCATGATACAAGCCAAGAGTATATACCAGGAGTTGGGGCTTAGCTGACAGGGGCATAGTTTGACCAGATGAAAGTATCTGACAATATCTGGGTCTAAAGGGAACCAAAGTCCCCAGTTCAGCACTTCGGTATATATTACCACTTCCTTCAACCTACAATCCATGGGGGTCTTTGGAGTGATTGGTATCCTCACTTTTACAGACTTCGGAATCCCTCATTTGGTCCGGATTCGACCCAACTCAGCAGTATGGGTATAGACATAATTGATATTTTGCAAGGGTAGCAAATATTTAACATTTACATGTTTGAAACAAGAGCCTACCTTACCCTCTAGACATTCCTGAAGCGCGTCCGGATGAATCAAGCCAACTTTAGTTTTACCTCTCCTCTCTAAGGTAGCATCCTCTGTCTGACTTGACGCTTCGGCTCAAAAAGGGCTTCTTCGATGCTATTATCCATATTCTCTTCCATCAATGTGGAAGGTTTTTCATCTATTTTTGAAGAAGTTTGCTCCAGTTTCTTCATCGGAAGTTGTACGGATGGTTGTGAAATTGTTGCCTCTAAGGGCCTGATATTAGGTGAAGGTTGTTGTCCGGAGGGCTTGGCCTGTGGAGCAACTTTAGCTATCTCTGACCCTTAAGGGTTTTGAAGATGATTATGTTGATTGTGTTTTTGTTTGACGAGTCGTCCGGCGAGGAGTTATCTTCTCTGGTGATCTTTCTGTATCAAAGGCCATCGCTATGAACAATGAGGGTTTTCTAACGCTTGAGATAACCTGTTCTTTGGTAACATGGTGTTGAGACTCTTGCATTGAAGAGCCATAATGGAGGGGTGAAAGGTTTTGTATGAATGGAAGTTTTCTAGTTCTAGGGTTTCTTGAGGAAGATGACCCCTGATCGACGTTCTGGTTTGGCTGATCACTTTTCTCACTTGAGAAACAAGGAGACCAGAGGTGATATGGCTTTCTCTCTCTACTTTCCTTGCTCTCTAGTTCAGATAAGTTCAACCAACCTCCTTTAACTAAGATATTTCTGGCTGTGAACATATATCTCTTAAGAACAATTTGAAGATGAACTAAGATTTATCTCTAAGCAAGATTTGAGTGTGGAAGACAATGAAATAGTAATATATATATATATAATAGTGAAAAGCAACAGTTACCAAGGAGAAGGTGAACATAATTTTTGCAATGATTAAAGGTTACGCAACGTGTTAAAATTGAAACATAGGTAACTTTCTAGACCTAGTGGGTGCGATGATCTAGTAGAAAAAACGGTTGAGAGGTCAAACCAGATATTGACACGTGTCCTACGATTCAAGAAAAACTCTTAGAATTCTGGGAAGGAAAATCAGTTTTGATGAAATTCGAACAGGGTCGTTTGTGAGAAGAAGTTTTTCAATTTGAACGACACAAGCAGATCAGATCAAGTTGATTCGGACTTGGTGAATTTTTTAGCCTTTCCAAAGCTACTTTACAAGGCCTGAAAAAGGGGCTACTGATGAGTTTGGATCTTACAGTCACAACAAATACATTAATCCGAACAGGGGTAATTCAGACCATATCACATCACTAAAAATCCGAACAAGACAAATGTATTAACTTTTGACTAAGCTATTTTCTAATCAACTTAAGGTTAATGGGTCATTGAATTCGACCCGGTTTCCTAACCCGACCCGGTAAGCCCATGGGTCAGTAATTAAGGTATAAATACCCTAACCACTCTCATTAATGAGGGTGATCAGAATTTAATACTGGAAGACTGCTTAATTATCTCTCTACTCCTCACACTAAACACAAAACAGCCCAAAATTAGTAAAACATTTTCTAAACACTTTATCAAACTATCCTCAGCTCAAAATAAACCAAACCAAAAAGATTTATAAATAATTTATAAGTTATGTAGAGTAGAAACTTAAAGGACTGAATATGTAATATGTAATAAATATATTTTTACTTAGTATTACAGTGGGTGAAAAGTCCAGTAAGTGAAATGTATGTCTGCTACAAGGAACTAGACACCCCTATAAATAAGTGTACTTATCTTGGAAAATGGATCAATCATAAACACTTTAAATTTAACACTTGTCACTCTCTCTAATATTCTCGTGTCACTTTATCTCTCTAACTATTTGAGTAATCACTCTAAGAATTCTTATTAATGTCGAATGCCTCACTAAAACTTTGTCGCTCCACCAAGAGCGGAAATAATACATCTTTATAATTTAATAAACATGATTTACATGAGTATTAAGTTATAAGAATTTGTGTTCACAAAACCATGGTAAAGTTTCTAATACTCTATATTCCAGGGATGTCATACTTGATTTCCATTTTCATCCAGTAACATATAGGTTCTTGGATTTATTTTTCTTCGACCATAAACGGTCATTCCCATATCGGTTTTCATTTTTCAAGTATTATCTCTTATGTGTTTTGAAATACTATTCCTAGAAATTTGTCTCATGTTTTGAAACTCATAAACCAAACTTTAGAATTACATATATTCCTCATTAATGCCTTACAATGTTTTGAACGAAAATATGCTTTGATCATTCTTTATATAACTAGATTGATCGTGTTTGATCATTGATTTTTTTTAATCCTATGTCGCAATCTTTTAGGTTGGCATATATATTTATGCTCGCACTAGTCCCTTCATGCCATGTACCATGGTAAATGGTGTTTCTTTCATGGAAATTCTAGGAGTCTTTCTGTATGCTTGTAAAACTTATTATAGGGTCACTGACTAATTTTGGTTAGTATTCTATTATTCACTTGATTGTCCTGTTTGCTTGAGGACTTAAAAGAAAATATAATATTAGCTTAATTCTCTTCTTTGTGCAGTATTATGTGATGTTATCACTTTGGAACCATGTTTCGTTATCAGTGGTGATAAATCTCAAAGTCTCATAACTGTAACATATACTCATGTTTATAAAAATAATTATAACTATTGTCGTAATATATTGCACTGTTTTTCCTTCTACCTATTGGGAGAAATAACATATGAGTATTTTATTCCTCCAAAAGTCACAATGAATAGTCTCACGATCTTTATACCTCATATGTCAAATTTGATGACCTTTGTTATTATTTCTAATAACACTGTTAGAACTTGAATTGCATTTGGTGAATCTTTTGCATGTGTCATATGTCTTGACTTTTTGCTTTACATCATCCGTGATTTTTGGACAATAATATCATTAGAGTAATATTCTTTCATATAAGGCTTTATATATGGAGTGCATGCCTCCTTCTCCTTCATGTAATTCTTATATTATGAAGTTTGATATATTAGTGACTAAGGATCTTAGTCAGAGTTATGATAATCATCGTTTGTACAATGTGTATGTTATCCACACATATCTTGTGAATATTCTTTTTATCGTTATTTCCTCCTTTCTGTCTTCGGGTATGATATCTTCTATGAGGTAATTTTTTATTAATGTTTGTCAATCTTCCTCTCCTAACTGAAGAAGCCAATGCATTGACGATTGCATTTTATGCCCTTGGCACTTGTTTAAATTTGACATGCTCGAACTGAAAGACAAAATATTATAGCCTCTTTAGATATTGGATAATATAATACTTTTTTTTCATTCGACCTGACCTGTTATTTGGCTAAACACTAATTGAGAGCCAATCAGAAGTAGCCATTTTTTGCTCTATAAATTTTTACTAACCGATGTCATGAGATGAAAACCTCATATTAAGCTTCATTATTTGATAATAGGAATCTGAACCGAATGAATTGGTTTAATATATCACCAACTATGGATATAAGTTATATCTATTCCCCCAAGCCTTGATTGTTGCTTCCTTCATCGGTTAGGACTCTCCACGCGCTTTCTGAGTTATCGTTTATGCTGATTAGTCTACCAATCAAAACTATGTAAAACTTCAGCTAATGTTTGGGCCTCACCGTCGTTTTTATTTAAAATTGATATCATAATACTATAGGTCTACATACCACTTGGTTAATCTTCTCGAGACATTACGATTGTATAATATATTTCTTAATGGGAAAGAGGTTCGCACAATTATTGTGTGTAGTTCGAAGTATGGTCTGATTTTTCTAGCGACTACTAACAATACTAAAGTTATTATTTTCTAATTAAAAATAATATTTATTGCTGATAGTATAAGCTTAATTACATAATATACAGTTTTTGACTCGCTTCATTTATCCCTGATTAAGAATGCGCTAACTTCATAGTCCAATACTACTAAATTCAGGTATAAGATTTCTTTCCCCAAAATGGGTAGCCGAGTTGGTGGAGTTGATGAGCATGTGACCAAAAGGTCATCCGTCCGACCCCTTCTACAGATAATTTCTTGGTTTGAGCTTGTAACCTTGTGTAGTTTACCTTCTGGCATTGGTTTGCAGGCTATTGCGTCAAACTGAGGGTTTACCTTGTGCGCACTCGTTGAGTAGCGGCTGCGGGTTCTCTCTGAAAAAAGGTATAAGCTTTGTCATTGTTTCGCCTTCGTTAATACTTATGGTGAGGCTTAGATCGTTTTGATGTTATTGAATACCATTTCATATTCCGACATAACTCAATTTTCCTGCTCATTTTAATACTTGTAAGAACGATCGATATTTGTCCAAAAACCGTGGCAAAAACCTGTTAAATACGAACAACTTTCCTATTAGAATTTGGATTTCTTTTATGTTTCTTGGAGCATATACTGATGCTAGGTTAAAGATCTGTATTAGATCTGTTTTGATTATTCTTTCTCTCATCGTGTATCTAAATAATTTCTCAGACCAAACATCAAAGGTGTATTTTTCGGGATTTAATTTAAGTTTAATGAATCTAAGTTTTTTGAATATTTAGACGAGGTATACCATTGGTATTCTTCATGTAGGCTTGTTACCAATATGTCACTGATATAGGCTTGTATGTTTCTCCTTACCTCAGTTGCAAAGATTTTCTTTACAAACGTTTAATATGTTGATTCGATAATTTTTAGTCTAAAGGGTATTACTTTATAATAATATAGATCTTTTTCGGTAATAAACATCACGTATTCTTGATCTTATTGTTTAATTTAGATTTAGGTATATCATGCAAAAGCATCCATTAGAGATATCACTTTGTTGCATGATGTTGTATCTACGAGATCAATTCTTGGAAGTGGAAATGGCTCCTTCAAACATGCCTTATTTAAGCCTGTGAAGTCCACACACATTCTCCATTTCATATTTCTATTTTAGGACAGGATGTTTTGTCCACATTGGGTAATAGGACTCTCTTATGTGTCCTACGGTCGTCAGTGTGTTTATCTTGGCAATGACTGCTTTAGTTGTTTGTTGAGAATAAGATCTTTTTTTATATTATTGGTAAGAAATTGTTGTTGATATTTATTTGGTGACATATGAACTCGCTCGGGACTACCTTTATATCATATGTACTCCATATATATATATTAATTTAAAAATTTGTCCCTAAGATCATTGGGTGTATTTCTCCCGATCTTCAGGGTTTTCCCTTGTTCCATGATAAGTTCTTCCATTTTTTCTTCTGGTTTTACTAGCCAAGGGTCTTCTCTATGGTCATTTATTCTTCTAAAATGACCCATTCATTCTTTGGTTGCTATGCTTTGAGAGTCAGGGATGCTGCATAACATTCCATTATTTTTTTAGTTTCCTCTTATTATGGCCACTATACCGTTTATATGATATCTTATACATTTATATGTTGTAGATAATATAAGGTGCATTTGTTCTATTCGTGATAGGCTCAAGATTATTTTGTATGGATATTGTGAATCTACCACAGTGAAAAGGTATGTTATATTTTTACAGAATTCTTGTTCTCCGAGGGCCACGTCCAAAATTAATTCTCTTAGGACTGCTGTGTTTACTCCCAAACCCTGTCAGAACTCTTTGACTTTGGATCAACATTAGTGCTCCCCTTATTCTTTTATATGTTTCTTGATATAAGATATTGTTAAGCTGTCACTATAGATCATCACTTTTTTTAATCTCTACACTGACCAACTCTACTATGATCAATATTATGTCATTGTGGGGGAATGTCACTCCCCTTAAACCATGAATTATGAAGGATATATACAGATACAGGTATCTATGCAAGTGTTAGAATGTCTACCTTTGACACATTATCTTAACTTCATAGGCATACATTTTCCTTAGTTTTTTATTCCTAGAGTATGAGTCTCTTCCGACAATCACTCGTAATTTTTGTCTATACGGATCAGGGTCGAAATAGTCCTCATATTCTTCTTCCTCGGCCTCGGCTATGACATTTATATTTAGTGCTCCTTGAACTTCTGTTAAGGCTTGTACTGCAGTATTACCTGAATATTCTCTTTGTTCCTCAATTATTTTCTTTTTAATGACCTGATTAAATTATCCTTCGTCTATCAAAATGTGGATTTGATTATGTAAAACTAGATAATATTTAATAAAATGATCTATGTCACCGTGGAACTTACAATAATTTTTTTTTCTTTGTTCTCTTTTGGTCCGAAAAACTTTCGAGGTCATTTATACTTGATATAATCCTTTATTTTCTCACAAATCACCACTGGTGATTCTGTCATTTCTATTAATGGTCCCCTCGGTGATCGATATGTTCTTTAGTAATTTTGGCAATGTATTTATCTTTTGGTTTGCTTTTTAATGTTGATTAGGCCTTGGTTTAGAGGAGACCAAAGAAACTTTAGTCTTTAGTTCTTCGTCTTTCATGTTTATTTATGTCACACTGTCAATTTTACTCGTTGAAGCTCCTTCGATTGGATTATTGGTGTTTCCTATTTTATTTTCTCTTGCCACCTCATATCTCTTGATGAATTATTCCACCTGGGTTAGTAAATCTTCGAAGTCCACTCCTTTCTTCTTTATTATTGCTTCATACAAGGTTCATTTTAACTCATTCTCTAAAAGTTGATACTGTCACCAAATTATGGCAATCTTGTAACTTCGGCTTTATTTCAACGAATCACATTGTATATTCCCTCAAAATCTCGTTATCTCTTTGTTTGAAATGGGCTATATAGTCCTCATTTTCTTTAATTTCTTTTAAACCTACAAAATTTATTTTTAAACGTGGTACGAAGCATCTTGTATTTTTGTATGCAACATGGTGAGAGGTTATCAATCCATTGCATTGGTGTTTCTTTTAGGGTCATGTCAAAAGCTCAGAACTGATTTCATCATCCTCTCCATCTTGCAACATCTTGTTGTTAAATTGTTGGATGTGGCGCTCAACATCTCCTTTACCATCATAATTATCCATTTTGTGATTATTTTAATTCTCTAACATGACTCAAAAAAGTATTTATGATGCTAGTAGGGTTTCATCATCTGTTCAAAGTTCTTCATTCTTGTAAAAATTATCTAAACATTCCATGAGCGAGTAATCTTGTTGTAACCCTATCATTTTCCACTTCACACCCCTTGATTTAGTTTTGTCATTTGTTCTACTCACCTAGTTATATAAATTTGGGTGTACGTATCTTGGTTGAAATTGTGGAATGTCATGTATCCACCCAAGTTTACCAAATTGATTTTTCCTTTGTGCAAGATTTGGTTGATATCCCAAATGGACTCTTTTTGTATTAGGGGCATATCTGGTTGAGTAACTTGGCTCATATAATTAACTAATACATAGTCTGGGTACAAGGATAACCTGGTGAAGGCATAAATCCTAGAGATGGAGGGACATATTCAGGCACTATTTCTACGATTGGTAATATTCCCATGTTTTTTATTTGCTGAATAATTGGGTCTTTTTTCCATTTCTCCACTATTGGTTCTAATCTTCTTATTTCACTTGTATCATAACTGGAAGTTGGCTCATTCTTCTGTTCCTTTAACGTTTTCATCTCCTTCAATCTCTATCATTGGATTTTCAGTCCGAATTTTTATTTCTTTTCGTGATTTCTTCTGATCCCTCTCATTTTCACGGGTGTATTTTTCATACATGTCCTGCATCATTCTCTGGTAAAATCGTCTCATTTCTCCTCATCCTCGTGTCAATTATCAGTGTAACAAATTTGAGTTTGTGAGCTTGCAATAGAATCTGCTCATGTAAATGTAGAAAATATCTCGCTTGTCGTTTCCAAAATACTAAGCCAGACATTTGATCACAGTTGGTGGCATTGTCAAGTATTTATAGCTTGGTAGGAATTCATCCATAGGGGAGTTCGATTGTTCGTTCACTTGAAGTTCAATCTCAATCTACTCGTTTACTCATAGATCGATATTTTCAACAACGTCCAATATCCTTTGATCTAGATTTTTAGATTACTTTGTTCTTTATGGGAACACCATTTCTCATTTACCATAAAGGATGTCAATTAATGTAGAATTTTTTTTATCGCTAGGCTAAGCTGAAGTGGTGAATGATTAAAGATTAAATTGAGTGGATGTTTAAGAACAAATAATTAGAGAGTGAAAGAACACAAGTGAAAATAAAGATACATCCGTTTTACTGATTAATGTTGGATCTTTATATAGGTCGTGTTATAATAAATATCTCTCATATATTTAATAATGGATAATATTTCTCTAACCACTAAGACATGGAAATGTGTATCTTTGACTTGGTCTTTGGCTTAGTTTATATAAATATTTACACATTTGGATAACTTCATAAAAAGATTATATATATATATATATATAATGATGAGTCCGAATTCGAAGAGCTCCCCGGAAGGGTAGTCCAAAGTAAATCACCCCGTAAATTCGGACAGACTCCATGACTTCAATTCGAACAGCACTGATTGAACCGGACAGATGATCTTGAACACTGCAAACATAAGGCAGTTCGAACTATGACTAAAGTACTAAAAAACCTAATCACTGTCTGACTAAGCTACCTGCACACCTGCTTAAAACTCTTGGGTCTTTAAACATGACCCGGGTCCATTAAACTTGACCCGAAAGCCCATAAGGGCCCAAATATCATACTATAAATACCCAACCACCAGCATTAACTATGAGTAAGAAAAATTAACTGCTGCCAGGCTGCTTAATTCTCTCTCCACCCTTAAAACACTTTGAAACACCCTTAAACACCACCACACCACCGTGAAACACCCTTACACCGCCCTAAAACTCCACTTGAAATTACCAGCCTACCCTCAGGCTACTTTTATCCACACCATATAATATTTTAATAAATATATTACTATTTTATAAAAGATATAACCAATAAATTTTAAATAATATTACTAAAATATTTAGATAGTAAATATCTAAGAATGTAAAATTATTATATAATTTATATATATATATATATATATATATATGTATATATAAATATATATTCAAATTTTATAATTTAGTTTTAAATTTGAAAAGGAAAGTTACCACTAAATAATTAAAAATATAGATAACCACCTGAATTTGGAATTTTACCAAAAACCACCATCAACAAAATTTTTTCAAAAAATACACATAAACACGCCAAACACATACAACCGTAAATAATTAAAAAACTTATCCTTCAAAACTTCATATGTTTCAAACTTTAACTCAAAAATAATAATTAAAAAACACATATATTTCTATTTTTTGGATACGAACAAAGAGAAATCCATTAGTGATATTTTTGGAGAATTAGTTTTTTCCAAATTTATTTCGCCCCCAATTATTTATATTTTCGCATCCAAATGCAGTCCAATCTTTATTTTATTTTAAAAGTTTTTTCAACACAAAATACACATATTTTTGCAACTACAAAAACGTTACTTGTTTCACACACATTAAACAATTACTTGTATAAAATAGTTTGTATTTTGTTTTTAAAACTACTTATTCAGCTACAGTAATCCTATTTACGTAACTATTTTCTTCATATTTACGCAACATATTTGCACCTAATGACGCGACTGTAATATAATTATTTGTTATCAACCAAATTACATGTATTTTTGCACTCGAAAGCAAATCCACATATTACTTATTTTATTTTTTAACAAAATGATTTTTTAACACAAAATTTACATATTTTTGCAACTACAAGAAAGTTAGTTGGCTCACACATATTTAACTATTATTTTCACAAAACAAGTTTGTATTTTGTTTTTTCACACAATCAAACTTATTTAGCAACCAAAATCCTATTTACGCAACTATGGTGTCAGACACAGCTATTTCTTCTTATTTATGCAACATATTTGCGCGTAATTACCCAATTGGAACACAATTGTTTTTTTAGCAACCAAATTATACATATGTTTGCACCCAGATGCAATCCAATTGTTTTTAAAAGGTTTTTTCAACAAAAAAATTTAGTTATTTCACATCCATTTAATACTTATTTTCACAAAACAAGTTTGTATTTTGTTTTTTCACATAATCACACTTATTTAGCAACCAAAATCCTATTTATGCAACTATTTTTTCTTATATACGCAACACATTTGCACGTAATTACGCAACTCGAATACAATTGTTTTTTAGCAACCAAAAGACATGTATTTTTTCACTCTGATGCAATCCAACTTAAAAAAAAGGTTTTCAACACAAAAATGTACATATATTTGTAACTATAAAAAACTAGTTTTTTACACTCATCGAACGTTTATTTTGACAAAACACGTTTGTGTTTTGTTTTTCACACAATCAAACTTATTTAGCAACCGAAATCCTATTTACACAGCTATTTTCTTATGTTGGGGGGGTTTTACATCAGTAAACCGATCGATCGCATCAAGAACCGATATACGACTAAACAATCCTACAAAAGAACGATCTAATTTCCATGTACAAGATGAGCAATACATAAAATAAAGCGTAATAAAACCAAACACACAAGACATTATTTAACGTGCTTCGAATTGTGAAGAAATTCTACATCCACGGGAAATTGATATTATTTTATATATAAGTAGATCACAGAAATACTTTCTAAAACAAAAGACTCGACCACTCTTTGTAATAAAAGATAACGTGATTCACATAACCCTCTCTTTAGTGCTTATCTCTCACCTAACATATCTCTCAAAATATATAAAGTTACGTCAATCTCTTAGTAAATATTTTCTCACGTAATTTTTTTTCTACAATTACAACTGTATCACATCACAATCACACATTGAAATATCTTCTTCTATTTATAGGTTTTGGGAGACCGTAACTCTTCGTCAAACGCTGCAAATTAAAAACCATTAATCAATGGTTGAAATAAATCATACTTCATTAATATAGGAACGCAAATTAAAATAAAATACTCCGCTTTGGCCCAGTTTTTATAATCTAACGCTTCTAATCATAGTGTTGCTTATGATTAGTTTGCTTCAACCAACCTTGCTTCGACCTAGCCTGCTTTGGCCAACCTGTATTGACTTAATACATATTTCATTCGACCTAATGGTCATCGGTCTTCTACAACTTGTATCATCCCTTAGGATCAGTAGGCGTCTCTACAACTAAGTCACGACTCAAAAACCAAGCACCATAGAGTTTCTACAGTTCTTGCTTATACATATAACGGTAGATCCAACACCTATGTAGTTCTTCGACAATACCTTTTTCAACGAGTTATTTCTAGCCTACACCTAACATATTATTATTTACGCAACATAGTTGCACGTAATTACGTAACTGGAACACAATTATTTTTTACTAACCAAGTTACATGTAATTACACAACTGGAATATGGTCAATTTTTTAGCAACCAAATTCTACGTAATTAAACAACTCGAACTCAGTTGGTTTTTTCCATACTTATTACGCAACAAAATTACATGTAATTAAGAAACTAATATATATATATATTCCCAAGAAAGACTTTATTAATGAAAACGTTGTTTTACCTCTATGTTATACTAAGTTTACATAGTACTTAATCTTGTTTTACATCTTGTTTCAGTAGCTATATTCAAGAACTCCTCAACTTCTATCTTCTTCTGGCTGCTTTCTTCTTTCTCTCATTCTTCTTCTTCCTTTTTCCATTTATTAATCCTTGTACCTGAAAAATGATATTAGATATTGGTCAGGTTGGAAACCTGCCAAGAAAAGTTAGTCAAAAATCTAAAATAGCCTAAGTCTAATGATTTCAGCAAGATAATCATAGATAATTTATTCAATGTATGATGTGGATCAATTTCAACTTCCTTTTGAATGTTAAAAACATGTTTAGCTATCCAATCCGCTGCCCTATTTTGTTCTTTATAGATATGTTTTAAAGTCATTTGAGGCTTTATAAGATTTCTACAGCAGTTTAGTATCTGTTCAAGGTGTCATGGATATTTTCCAAATGCTAACATGTTAAATAGTATTAATGAATCTATCTCTATGTCTACCATACTTAAGTTTCTCTCTGTGCAGGTTAGAAGACCATTTAATAGAGCAAAAATCTCAGCCAAAATAGGAGTGCACTTTCCCAAGAATCTCAGCCAACAGTCTAACTAGAAATCAATATCACATTTCCCTAATCTTCATTTTATCATATGTTCAGCCTCTTCCTTAATTTCAAATATTCTTTTCCAAGTTTTAGAGTCAATTGATCTTAAAGAGGATTGGAGAGGATGAATATTTTGACAATATTTAGAGTGCATGAGATTAGACCATAAAGTTTTATTGTTTCTACCATAACTTATAAGAGTATATTTTTTGTGTGTCTTCAATATTCCTAATGTTTAAACCATTTTCACTGTAAGGCTTACACATTTTATTCCATTTGCACCACAACATTGTTTTATTATTTTCATTGTAACCCCATAAGAATTTATTCAACAATTTATTTATTAAGTTTGTTGCTTTTGAAGGCAATTTTATAGACTGCATGTAATAATTGAGATATGAGAGTAATACAGATTTTATTAATGTTATTATACCTCCGTAAGAAATATGTTTAGAATTCCATTCACTGATTTTATTTCTTATCTTTTCAATTAGTTTTTCAAAGTTTATGGAAAAGTTATTAGAATGAATTGGAATCCCAAGATAACTAATAGGTAGTTTAGTATGTTTAAATCCTACTAGATTCTCTATTGCTTTTACTTTTTATCTGTTCATATGTTTAGAGGATACAAAAGAAGTTTTTTGTATGTTTATTTGCTGACCAGATAGTGTTTGGTATGTCTTTAAGAAATTTAAGAGCTTCTTTATATTAGCTATTGATCCATTTATAAATAAAATAAGGTTATCAGCATATGCTAGGCAATTGATTTTTAAAGAGCATATTATATTAAAAGACATAAGATTGTTTTGATCAACAAGATTATTTAAGCCTCTTATTAAAAATTCATCTGCTATTATAAATAAAATAGGGGACAAGGGGTCCCCCTGCCTTAAACCATTATTAGAGTTAAAAAATCCATGTGTTTTTCCATTAATTACAATAGAGAATGAAACATTTTTAATACTCTTTTTTATTAGTTCTATTACTTTTAAGTTAAATCCAAAAGAGGTCATAACTTCATATATGAATTTGAATTCTAGTTTATCAAAGGCTTTAGCCATATCTAAACTTATTATTAAGTTATTTCCTCTAGATTTTTTGTTGATGTCCTTAAACATTTCCTGAGTGATTAGGATGTTATCTTGTATTAGTCTTTTTTCAATAAAAGCACCTTGTTCCTTAGAAATAATAAAAGGTAATAAGTTTGCAAGTCTGTTAATTAATAATTTGGAGATGATTATATTCAGGACTGTACATAAGCTTATTGGTCTAAATTGAGGCCAGTCTTTAGGAGCTTTAACTTTAGGTATCAAGTAGATTAATGTAGCATATAGGCCTTTAGGGATTTGATTCTCTGTGAAATAATCTGTTACAGCTTTAAGAAGATCAATTTTAATTCTTATCCAAAAAGAAATTAAGAATCTGGAGTTGAATCCATCAACTCTAGAAGCACTATTGAAGTTAAGGTTTTTAACTACATAATATAGTCCATCCATAGTAGGTATTTTAGGTATATCTTCATTATTTTGTTCTGTTATGATAGTAGGAATGACATCCTTTACCAACAAGAGGTTATTAAGATTCTTTGGACTGTTTACAATGTTTTTAAAATGTTCAATTGCAGAAATACCAATTTCCATTTCATCATTAGTCCAAATATTGTTAACTTGAATGCCATTGATCATATTTTTTTATCTTCTTCTATTAACATAACTATGAAAAGTAGCAAAATTGTTATCCTCATCTTTTAACCAGTTTGTATAACTTTTTTGTTGCCAATACATTTCCTCTCTCTCTAGTAAAAATATTAACTTATTATTAAGCAATGTTAAGTTATTTTGGTTGTCTAAGTTATCTGTTTCTTGTAAAGCAATTTCAGTCTTTTTAATTTCAATTTCAGTTTTGCTTAAGTAGTCAAATATATTTCCAAATATGTCATTGTTCCATCTTTTTAAGAATTTCTTTAGTCTTTTTAACTTGGACCAAAAGATATAAATATTTGATGAATCTGTTAATTGTAAGGACCAGTTATCTTCTACATTCTTAAGAAATTCATTATGCTTCAACCACATGTTTTGAAATCTAAATGAAGGTGTGTGTTTTAATATTTTTGTAAAAAAAGTTATTAACAAGGATGAATGGTCAGAACATGTTCAGGCCAGATGATTCACCCTTGTAATTTGAAATATTTCTCTTCAATTTTCATTATATAATGCTCTGTCCAGTCTTTTTCACTTATGTTTATTTGTCCAAGTATAGTTTGTTCCTATATATCCAGTATCTTCTAACTTGCATTCTAAAATCATATTGTTAAAGTCGTCCACACTTTTAAAGCATAAGGTAATGCAATTCAATTGTTCACTGGTGTTGGAGATTGTGTTAAAATCTCCAACAACAAGCCATAGAAGGCTAGTGTTTGCTATGAATCTTAAGCTGTCCCATAGAAACATTCTATGGGAACATGTGCATTTTTCATATATTATGGTAATTAGTATGTTTTCACTTGCAAGATTTACCATTAAATGAATATGTTGATCTGAATTTTCAAGAATAGTAATGTTATATTGATTTATCCAAAATATCCAGATTTTATTATTGATGTTTGCAAATTGTGAGTCAAATCCTAACTTAGTTCCTGTAGACGGAAGGTTATTGACTGATATCATAGGCTCTAGCTATAATATCAGTAGAGTGTTTTCTGACTATATTTCTAATTATTTTTAATGTTTTAGAGTTTCCTAGTCCTCTAACATTCCAACTAAAGATTATTCTATTCATTTTGAGGTTAGATTAGAGGATCTTAAGGATCCTTTCAAAGTAACTGGTTTTATTAAAATTTTACCTCTAGAAGATCTTCTTGCGGGAGTTTTAATTAAACTTTTATTTGTTTGTTTAGGCGATTGTGGAAGACTCAAACTGGTTCTACAGTTTTTAAGTTCTGATTCTAATGCTTCATTTGATGCTTCATTTGATTCTTCATCATTCAGAATATTAAAAGAATTATTAATTTTTATGGTTTCTACTGCATCTTCTATTTCTTTTTCAGTTACATCGAAAGGTTCCTTAAGAGGTTTAAAAGTTATTATATGTCCATCAAAGTCTCTATCTTTATCAGTTTCATTATTTAAGTATGAAGGCTTATCTTTTGGTTCTTTTTCTACCGTATCATTAGTTTCTTTTCTTAATTCATGTGATTTTTCTACTGTATCATTAGTTTCCTTTCTTAAGTCTCTATCTTTATCAATTTCATTATTTAAGTAGGGAGGCTTATCTTTTGGTTTTTTTTCTACTGTATCATTAGTTTCTTTTCTTAATTCATGTGATTTGTCTATTGTATCATTAGTTTCTTTTCTTAATTCATGTGATTTGTCTATTGTATCATTAGTTTCCTTTTTAAGTCTCTATCTTTATCAATTTCATTATTTAAGTAGGGTGGCTTATCTTTTGGTTCTTAGTCTACTGTATCATTAGTTTCTTTTCTTAATTCATGTGATTTGTCTATTGTATCATTAGTTTCCTTTATTAATTCATATGATTTACCTAATGGGTCTATATATTCATCTGTTTTCTCCTTTTGCAGTTCCATAACATTGTCATTTTCCTTATTAGTGATTTTTAATTGATTTTCTTTAACAGATTCACTGATTTCAATAGATTTTGGCATCCAAACTTCTTTTAAGGAAAGTTTGGACTGAATGTTTTTTGTACTGTTTTTTCAGTTCTATTTTTAAATGTATTTTTTTTCTAATTCTTCTTTTATACAAAAATTTTCTTTGTGACCTAAATGTTTATAGTTTTTGTAGTAGAAAGGTTTATTTATACTAATATCTTGCCAGAATCCATCCTGTTCCCCAAAAGATATTCAGATTCTTTGAGAAAGAGGTTTCGAAGTATCAACCAGTACCCATGCTTTAGTTTTATTGTAAGTTGCTATATTATTTTCTGGCAACCATATTGTTAAGGGTAATCCGATTGCCTTAGCAATATGATAGACAATATCATGATTATATAATATTTCTGGTAATTTAGGCATAGAAATCCAAAAAAGAGTCACATGAGACTCTTTTTTAGGGTGAAAATCGGGAGTCCACTTTATAATTCTAAAAGGAAAATTACCTATTGTTCTTATTGGTTTGGCCCATAATGTTTTTACGTCTTCTATTAATTCTAGTTCTACAAAATAGTGTCTATAATCCCATTTATATGTGTTGCATGTGCCTAAAAAACTAAATGCAGAGACGTATGCCTTGAACTCACTGAAAGTCGGACTTCCAGATGAGAACTTGGAAATAAGAGTAGTTTTAGTAAGATTTGTTAAAGATAACTTATCTGAAGGCTGAAATTGCACCGAGACGTAGTCTTCGTGCTCCTCATGCAGGACTTCTTTGTGAATGAACTCTTTCCTTGATGTTCGAGCTCCAGCCACATCCGCGTATGATCTTCGTCTTGCTCCTTCATCTCCCTTTGATAACGAATCTTCAAACACCGGGTTAGAAACCATCGTCGGTAGCTTGTTTTCCAGAGACTTAAGTAATGGGAAGTCTTCATCTCTTGAAGATTCCATAGAATCGACGCTTCGATATTATGCTCATTACTAAACTTGTTGAAGATATGATATATAACCAAGGTATATCTTTTTTATCAGAGGTTGAATCGATTATTAGAAGAATAATTAGGCAAAAAATTAGGATACATTTTGGGAAAATCAAACTTCCATCGAAGAGAAGCAAATGAAAGGCTTTCATAAAAATTCTCGTAGAATCGAGAATGAAACTTTCATTCTGTACATGCCAGATCATGAATTGGTAACTGCATCCAATCTAAAAAAAACCAATTGTTTCGAACTTTCTATTTTTGGAATGGAATATTTATGGAATCCCCATGAATAAGATCGAACCTTGGATCTATAGATCCTGTTCATGGATTAACAAAAATGTGCAAAAGCTCTATTTGCCTCTGCCATTCTATTGAGTTTGACTCATAGTGATCATTTATCAAAGAATGACTTTGGTTATCAAATAATTGAACAACCGGGAACAATTTACTTACGATAGTTAGTTTACATTCATAAAAAGTATCTAATGAATTATGAGTTCAATATATCCTATTTAGCAGAAAGACGGATATTCCTTGCTCATTATCAGACAATCACTTATACCTAGCGACAAAGAGAGAGATAGAAATTTGGAGGGTTCTCAACTAGGGTTTCGATTTTAATTTGGGGTTTTTTGGTTGAATATCTTTTATGAATTTAATTTTGTTCGTCTTAAAAACAAAAGAAATTGTATTTTTATTTTCTTAAAAACTACATTTTAAAAGATATGATATGATATTTAAAAAAACAAACAAAAACATTTAAATATATTTTAAACTATCAAATGATATAGAGACTGAACTCATGACATTTAGTAATGAGATTGATTTTTTACCAACTCAGATTGTTGGTAAATTATTTAATTTAGTTTTTGTAGTTAAAAATGTTATTAAAAATAGGGAGACTTACATAATGGGTCTAAAATTTGTTTCTATTTACCCAAGCATACCCCAACAGATCCATTTTACAAATAGATCCAACACATTTAACAAAAGACTCAATTATCTATAAAAACAAAACAATTACATCCTCAAATCAAAATATTTAACCTCAATTTCAAAATCAATTCTTTACCTCAAACTTTCTTTGTCATATTATCAAATTCATTAAGGGTAAAATTGTATTTAAAATTTAAATTTGGACTAATAGATAAATAAAATAATATTTTAGTAGATATTGGTAAAATCTATTTAAAGTTGGACTTATTAATAAATTGGATAGGTTTTTTACCCAATTGGTATAAATCCCTTAAAAATATAAGGTAAACAATGTTAGTTATGGTAGTAAAAATGAATAAAAAGATTGACTTTGAAAATAAAGGAGATATACTTTGACAATTTAATTCTGGGTCTCTAGACCTACCTGCCACTGCCATTGCCACCCAGGCAACCACAGTCATACTTTGCAAAGACCTAAAATTGACATAAAAATTCAATCTTGGACTGGAAACCATCAATTCTCTTACCTACCCTTTACCCAATTGCATCTTTGGAATTCAATCAATTCGGATCTTCATTTTTCTATATATTAATTGTTCGTGTGCCCAACTCTTCACCTGCAAAACCACTAAAATAATCAGTTCAGTCTTCTCTCTCTAGAACTCACTCGATTCTACCAGTTACTCTGCAGGCAATGGGAGGTGGCGCCAAGGTCTTCACTCTCTCTCAAGTCTCCGAGCACAAAACCACCAAGGACTGTTGGCTCATCATCAATGGCAAGGTTTATCATCTCTCTCTTATGTCTTTCCGTTTCTTCTGCCATTAAAATCTTATTAAGCTCATAACTCTTTGCAAGTTTACACAGTAGATTGCTTTTGTGCTGTCGTTGGATCCAATTGTTTGATCCCTATATGCACATGATTATGCCTTCAGATCCTTGCATGCGATAGTTAGTTCGGCTATTGTTTTTATCCAAACTTATTTTTCATGTATTGGGACTGCCCTTCGGGTTCGGATTCGTATAACTTCTTAGGTGAATCTTTTTGGCTGAAATTCTTTTGTTGTTTAGTTTATTTGGCCTGCATTATTTGCAGGTGTTTGTCACGAGTGATCAGGGCATCTAATAATGCCATCTTTTGGTTGTTTTTGATTTCTAGCTTGTTTGCTGCAAAATTTGATTTTCTCTGTCTTGGGATCTTTTAGGCTGAGTGTGTCAAACTTGGGAAAATTATGACGTGCATAGTATTTGGATTGGTGTTGGTGCTTGGGTATGAGGGTTCTGCACTATTTCCTTTCAATGCTCATTAAAACACATACTTGTTTTCATGGTTTTAGGTTAGTGTTATTGTGATGTACAGAGACTGTCAGATTTGTTTTTAACCTTACATGTATTAATGTATAAAGAAACGTAGAACTAGAAGATAACCCTAAATTTATTGTCTTGGTCGCACAATAAACTAGTTCTAGGTTCATGCTGACAAATTAGATATAAAATGCATTTTCTGCTGGCAAGTTTACTTGCTTGCACTTGGTCCTACACCATCAACACAACCTAGGTCTTGTATAAGAGTTGATCCTCGTCAATCTGTTATTGCATACCGTCTTGTCTCCTAGCATGCACTACGAATATTCTTCAGTTCGCTCTCTGTGGTACCATATTGGTAATCTTGACGCGGAAGCCGAGCATGTGTTCCTGTTCATTAGTTTAGTAGTTTTGTTAATATGCATGTCCTGAGTTGTCTCTTTTAGGGAATTAAGCACATGATACTTTTAGATGTTGAACTGTTTATTTATGTTCGTTGTGTGTGCTTGATCTTTCTCTACTGAGCATAAAGCAGTGTTGCTGTCAGCAACTGTGCTTATTATACTTATAGCCACTTCAAAAGTTGCTATCAACATGTATAACAAGGTATATACTTGAGTTTTGAACCTGAAACCTAAGAAGTTATTTAAGTCATTCTTTTTCATTTACTCTCGTTTTTGTAGCCAAAGAAACATGGAGGAAACAGGTAGATCCCATAGAATTGCAAAGTCAGATGAATATGGCTTTTGGTTTTGAGTCTTTTGAGTGACTGAAGCCTCCGTAGGAATCAATAAGAGTGTTTGGTTGGTCCAGCTTTTTAATCTTAAAATAAGTTAGGTTTTTTGCATCTTATCTGGATTGAGTAGTCCTAATTCGACTAAGGCTATATATTCTTCCTATTCATCAGTCATAGAAGTCGAGATACAATAGATATCCCGCTAGCCACTAGGGCCAGATATATCTGATATCAATTGGTTCTAGTTTCTTTAGGTTAAGTGACCGACACCTACCCGTAACTAACTTATTCTTTTTCAGCTTTCCAAAATCTACATTGTAAACAATTTTAGTTTAACAATAGTTTTCTGAAGTTAGTACTAAGTTTTTGTATATCACTTGCTGAGTAACTGATTATAGGATCATATTTACAATTTGTGATTTCATTTTACAAATGAAATAATGTGTTCTATATTAATATGTGCTTGTAAATGATCACTTTATTGAAGTGTTTTTTAGTCTTTAAGCATTTCATGTTCTTTTTCAGACTTAAGAAGCTCCCTGATTATAATTCTTTCAAATTTCCGTTTTTATGTAAACTTATCAGCTAGAGCTATAAACTTCTTACCAGAATATCCTGATAATTATTTGTTTCCAAATCACCTTCTGGATTACGTACATTATATGGAATCCTCTTTTTCTTTACTTGGCCAAGGGATTGATTTGCAACTTTTATGAAGGCCAAAAGAGTTTTGAGTAAAATCAATATTTAAGTTGGTGATTTGTTATAAATATGTTTCTATGTAGATAGTTATAAAAAGGCAAATAGTTTATGGAGAATTAAGCATGTGGTCGAGCAAATAAGGGTTTAAGTATTGTAAGAATAAAATTTCTCAAATTGTTATAGTTGCAAACTCAAAATTAATAACATGATGGCATTATTTAGCTCATTTGTGTCATTGTTGAACATCTGTGCACAGGTGTACGACGTGACAAAATTCATGGATGACCACCCTGGTGGGGATGAAGTTCTTTTGTCATCGACAGGTATAATAACACAACATGATATGCTAGGCCTAGCAGAAAGAATCGAAAGAAGACATAACATATATCTGATTATTGTGTGTTTTTCAGGGAAAGACGCAACTGATGATTTTGAGGACGTGGGTCACAGTGATAGCGCAAGAGAAATGATGGATCAATACTACGTCGGAGAAATTGATGCTTCAACCATCCCTGCAAAAGTGAAATACACACCTACCAATCAGGCTCAGTACACTCAGGACAAGTCATCTGAATTCGTTATCAAGATCCTCCAATTCCTTGTCCCCCTTGCTATTCTCGGGTTGGCAGTTGGAATCCGTATGTACACCAAATCTGCTTAGGGTTTTACTTATCATGTTTTATGGTTGGTCGAATAAAAATTCTAGTTATGCCAGACTACTGAGAGCTACTTAATTGTTTACTTCTAGTAAGGCCATATTATAACTAGTACTGTTGAAGATGTATTGATATAAGGTATTGATTGCAGCCATTCTGTAATCTGCTTTGCTTTTACTAGGTTTCTCACATTATTTCTATGATGTGGAGCACAATATGGTCCCACCTGCTTAATCATTTCATTTGGAAACCAAACAAAGACTTAATCGCATTATAAGTGAATAAGTAAGCCTTCAAATGTAAGCCTTCGTGGCAAAATAAGTCAATGACTGGGCTTCAAATTACCTTCTCTCTTCATAGCAGTAACGTTTTGGGATATAGAGAAAATAAATTGTCTTGATTTTTTCTTTTGATGAATTTAAAGAAATAAGAAGGCCAAAAGATAACTAACAAGTAACAAGTGTTTCTCTTATATAATAAGGTACCAGCACTTGAGCCTAAGTATCAATAGTCAAAATATAGATCCACTTTTTATGGGTCATTTATCAACAATGGTGCAATGCTCTTTTTAAACAAATAATGCGAAATATAAATAACTAGAAAAGAAATGATAGGACAAATTTAAAGGATCCTTGAACAAAGAACATCAGTTGAAACTATAATATTACAAGGTTCTTCAATAGTTTTTTATCAAAAAAAATATATGTTTAGAAATGAATAGCGAAAGTCACAGTGGCAGACAAGAATTTCAATCGCATTGAATAAAAGAAAGAGAGAGCATTAGCATGGACCAACGAAAATAGAAAATTGTTACTCCAGAGAGAAAAAAAATGTCAGATGAGTCTTGTGTTAAAGTCAAGAAGATAGATACGTTGCAGTAATACGGATAAGTTTGGCAGACAGCATAAGAGGTGGTTCTTGGACGTTTTAGACAAAGACAAGATTCTTCCACGCCCCAAAACAAAACACATATTTTACCACTATTACTATCCATTCAACTTGGGTAAATAAAAATACATGATCCTAACTCTAAATAGTACGTTAGATTCCGATTCGAACCCGTTTCGGGTTTCATAACAATAAAAACCAATACAAAGTAAAAGAGAGAAAAAAATGAAGAAACAAAGAGGGTCATGTTTATTATTCCATTCAAAGTTCCATGTGTACATAAAAAGAGTAAAGAAGAGGATGAAGGAAATTACAGTACAAACAAGAAACAAAATTAACTTTTTTTCCCCCTTTCAAACTGTACCTTTTACCTTACCTAACTGAGTCAGACCTAATCCTAGCTCATACATAAGCTTTTATAGCTTAGTTCAGACACATTAGCCTCTCTTCTTAACATCTGAAGGACTTTGTGTTTCTCCTGTTATGTTACATACCCCCCATATCCATCCATTAGTCTCTCTACACAGATTTTAGTGAGTCCTACTAATTTCTTTACATGTTAACAAAAAGATGATGGTAAAAATGAAAGAAACCATCACCATTGTTGTTACACTTAAGTCTACACAGGTTAACTCTTTCTAAGATTTTGGTCTTCCACCTTCTCCCATATGTATCGCCCGGGCAGCGGTTTATCATTCACCGGATCAAAGTTGTACCTGAAATGCCAAACAAAGACCCACAATCACATACATTGTTTAGTTAAAACTCAGATTAATCAATATTCTCAAAGTGGTGTCTGTATATTATACTTGTCCATGAATTTTCTTTGTTGCTCTTGTTCTGCAGCAGTGAAGAAGCTATTCATTTCGTTAGTTTCTGGTATGTGTATTGTCTCGGGCGTACTAGAGCCAAGATTTCTGATCATATCTGGTCCCCTTATAAAACTTGATGGAGTGGATTCCCTAGTAGTTCTGTCATCAATGAGACAACTAGTCATTCCTTATTGCAAAATTTAATATCAAATGATTATTACAATACAATCAACTTTCCTCTTGGAACATTCATCCTCAGAAAGTCATTTTACAACATATGTGACATCTTCAGTCTAAATAGGGGACTACAAACCATGATGCTTAAACAAAAGCCAAAAAACATAGACAATGATTAAATATTTACACATCCCTAAACGAAAGTAGCAGGAAAGATAATAGGTTTTTGCAGATCATTGAATACAGAATGCATTAAACGCAGGAGATTACAAAACAGAGAAGGAAATATCATAAGCATAAAGCAGATTTGATGTAGAATATTCACACTATAAACAAAGGAACGAATGAGAATCTACATGACAAACAGAGTAATCTATATTTGTATATATTGACAATCTTCATATTTTAAGGACCAAGATTGATGCTTACATGGTTCATTTGATCTATTATATCTTTCATTCACTTCTAATTTATACGAACCCATGTCAAAATAAGCATGCAATTTTGGAGAAAACCCCAACAAATTGAAATCAAATTCACTTTTTTTCAAACCCTAATTATAACTAGCTTAACAGATGGGAGAAAACATTAAATCAAATCGAACCAAATAAAAATAGCACAAGAATAATCTGAAAATGAAAAGGAAAACAGGAGAGTAGAAGAAAACCCACCTCTCTCTACCTTCAATCCCTATCACGTTTTCCCCAAACGAAGCCTCAAGACCTAAATCCGCATCAATCTCTTGAAAATCATCATCAATTTTCTTACCCTCTACCTCTGTTTCACCCCGCGCAACATTATCAGCAGCAGACTCACTTTTCCCCTTTGCAATCGACCCCGAATCGGAATTCCCCAGACATACTCGCAATCTGGAACCAGAGCGGGAGTTGGAACTCTGGAAATTAGGGTTAGGGTTTTGAACGCATGTGGGTTTGGTGGAAAGCTTGTGCTTTCTTGCAGCGTTGTTAACGAAAAAGGGAGATTTGAAGAGACGGCGGCTACGGAGCTGGAGGTAGGCGGCGCCACCGTCGGGGGAGAAGTTCTGTCGAGCAAGGGTTTTGGCTCGAGTTGTAACACCGAGAGGGGAGTGAGTGAGGTCCATGAGAGCGACCTGGCCAGGTGATTTGGACTTTCTAATGTACTTGCCCATGGTTACATAGAAAGCGAGGGCGAGAGAAAGGGAGGGAAAGCAGAGAGGGAGAGTATAAGTAGTCGTAAATGGAGGGAGGAAGTGTTGTTGGGAAAAGTGAAAGAGGGGTAGGGTTAGGGTGGGTATCAGGTGACTCCTATCTCTCTCTCTATGTGTACTTTTGAATTTTTCTCACGGATTTCCTTCCTTCCTTTTTCCTTTCATAGGTGCACACGGGTCCGATTTACTACTTTTCTTTCCATATTGAAATTCAATGTATTAACATTGATATTACTACTTTAATATTCTTAAATATTACTATATTAATCATAAGATAGTTTGGGTAAAGAGCGTATTAACATCAAAATAAGCTTGGACTTATCGATGTATAAAAAAATAGATAGAATCATCAAAATAAGTTTGTTATTGAAATTTGTCACTGAAAATAACACCCATAAAAATAAAATGTTAAATAAATAAAATTGTTTATTTAAGCAATCAGAAAATAACAATACGAAAATCACAAAATCCAAATAATATGAACCTATGATACATAAAATACAAAAAATAGTAAAGATTTGATGACTTGATCTAAATAGATTCAGTTATGAAATAACAAGATAGTCGTTCTAAACACATAACTATTCATATATTCTTCAACAAGAGTTCAAAACCATCACGTCCAATAGTTAATTGTTGCTATCATAAAAAAAAAAGATGATGATTGCATATAACAAATGTGAGTTGGATATGGTGCACAAGATTACGTCGGTCAGACAACTTTGGTGTCAAGAAATGTGAACTATAGGTAAAAATAATATAGGATGTGAAACCGCAAATGAAGGTGGATGAGAGCAAATTTTTTTGAATTCTTTTCCCGCTAGACGTGGTATATTACCGTGCAAATAATAAACACCGACTGATACTAGAGGGAGACTAATTCGAAGCCACCTTAATCTATGATGTCCAATCATCATCGTGTGAAGTGAACCTCATCGTGGTATTTAAGTGACAAATACCATATGGGATGTCGTTGATGGATTTAACACGTGAATGACATAGCAAATTAGAAGACGAGTTTAATCTCCAACATATAAGCTTATCTTAGGTACACAACTTGTCCTGGATGAAAAACTAGAAAATAAAGGAATGACAAAGAATATTATACTTATGCCAAACTAACTCAGCTCACTCGACACAAGGGGTGGTCGTACAGATTGTATTGTAAGTGTAGTTGATTGTGAACTTTAATTTTCATTCTTGACGGTCCAACAATGTACATCATCATACTTGATGCTTGGAGGTGGAAGAGAGAGGATTATATAGCTCCTCTTCAAGAATTGTGATGGTTTCTAGCACTTGCATACCTTATTTTGGACCATCTATTCTTCGTGTCTATCTCGAATGATGTTGAAAACCTTGATATTGTTGCCAAGCCTTGAGTCACGAATAATATTATGCTCATATTGAGTTACCAAAGAGGTAGGGAAAAACCATAGGTCGTACGTGAAGGAGGTAGGTCTCCCCATTACCAATCTTCACTTTGTATATTTTGCTAGACATAGGCCTAAGACGTATAATTTTCCTCCAAGTTCAAGAGGGAGATGAACCATGATTTAAATACCCACAATTTTTTTTATTTTTAATCGTCTCGGAAGTAATCCAATCACACCAGATTGAGTTTTTATTATTAGTAATTATGGACCACAAATATTCGAAATAACCTACTTGATTCTAGGTTTTTAGATCTAGAATCTCAATATCGTCTTCCAGCGTGGGGAAGGTAACATTAGACAAAACCATATTTTCCCGAGTTTTTCATCTCACAGCCATACTATATGAAGCATCAAAGGGATTGGGATAGCTCCATAAAGAAAATAACATTTAAAAATTTAACACTTATAATGGTTTCGACTCTAGTCTTATCAGAGAACAAAAACTTGATGGCAGTTTTATTATTGTTGGTTGCTCCACTTTTGACATGCTCTTTTGAGAGTGGGAAATCCACCACGTCATTGGTTTCAACCTCCACAAACTCTATGTTGGGTCCAAAACTATTTTTTTACTCGGAATAACCATTGTCCAAACCCAATTCAATAAAAATGCATGAGTGAGTGACAATTGGGATACACGTTTGACCTAAAAGTTGTTGTTTACCTAATATTTATTCCTTCCGTTGACGAAATATAAATAATCTAAACCCAATAAATAAAGACAATATATACCTTGTAAAGAACCAGAAAATAGACCCATAATATATTCACTACCTAATAAAAAATAGACCTTATGCATTATCATTTCTGGGTAATGAACCTGCGCATGTTAAACTGAAGTGGCCCAAATCACCATTTGTAGCATATATGGCGAGACTACAACTAAAATATTTACCGAAGAAAATAGTATGAGCAATATTTTTGTGCATCTAAGCAAAATCATACCTTGTAAAAACTATTTTATGAAAAGCTCGTAAATATTGTCTTGAATGCGGAATGTTGTTAAAGGGACTCTAGTTCCTCATACAAAATTTGCAGTCTCTATCTACTATTTAGGTGAGATTTAAAAGAAGTGGAGGAATTTGTCGTTGTTGGGACAGTGAGGTCAGAAACGAAGAGTTTATATTGGTTAGAAGTTTTACAAGAGAAAGCTAAAACAAAATAGTGTCTTTTATCATTATAAATTTAAAAAGAGAGAAGTCATGGACATAAATATCTAAGTTCAAAATAACATTTTTAGTATTCATATTTTCATATAATTTATTATACAATTCATAGTAAATAAGTATCTTGTTTATGGTAATTGATTTTAGTTGGTTTCAAAATTTGTATGGTATTTATATTAGTATGTAAAAAATGATGTTAACTAAGTTGGTATTTTCCATGATTACAATGTTTTTATGATGATCATATTATACAAAATAGTCATCAAATGCATTAGTTGAAAAGTTTATAAAGTAGTTTTGATGTTATTATTAGAATAAAAGATGAGTCTATTAAATATGTACATTACCGATAATTAATTGTATAAACAAATATAGAAAAAATCAACTATAACAAAAACAAATGGTGTATGCTCAAACTAAAGACAAATATATTTAACAAATATTGATGATTTTTAGAAGTTATATGTTAAACGCGCAACCATGAATTTTTAACACACTTCGAATGACAGTATAACACGAATAAATTGTCAAAAAATCACTTAGAAATTTATATTTCAGTTTATGGTGATCGGAATGCATCCTCAAGATATTTTCAACGGGTTAAAAATTGTAACCCAAAATACGTGTCCGACATGCACACTGCATATAACATCCGACAACAATACTAGTTTATCAAAAGAATTATCTAGTTACAAAAATATTTTATGTTGTCTTGAGTAAACACATTTAGCTATTTTGAATAATATAAGATCTTCGACGATAAACTTACAACTATTAAAGATATATTATTTGCGCTGGTGTAACATATATATTGAACATTGCACGAAATGTTAATTATGAATAACACTTAAATGATAATAAGTTACAAAATTTTGTTGTTTGAAACTATTTTGGTCATCTTAATTAATAAGATTTTATGTGTAGAGTTCGTACAAGAAGAACATGAATAAATTCAAGTGGATCTTATATGGCTTATGTTCATCAATGAAATATAACTTAATCGACCTGCACAACACGATGTTGATAAATAGAAATTTAACATTGATGCATGCTCTAGAAGTAGTATTGTTGGATATCATACACATGATATGCTAATGAAAAATTTGACCGATCATAAATATATTTTATGTTGCCTTAAGTGAGTTTTTTACTAATTTGAATGACATAAGATCTTCAAATATAAACTTGAAACTTGTAAAGATATATTATATGCGTCGGGTTAACGTGTATACTGTATGGATATTTCATGGGATGCTAATTATGAAGAACACTGAAATGATAATAACTTATGTAATTTCATTGTTTGAAATTATTATTTTTAATCTCAGCTAGTAAGACTTTATATGCCGGGTTCGTATTTATATCCGATAAGAACATAGATAATTTCAAGTGGGTCTTAGATTTCTTATGTTATTTAAATGAAAGAGAACTTAATCAACTTACGATGTTGATATATATTTGATATATATATAAAAGAACGATACATGTTTTATAAGTAGTATTTTTAATGATATATTAATTAAAAGTTTATTTCCAATACAAAGAAGTATATAAACAATAATAAGCTTTATGAGTTTATACAGCGATATTTAAATGTATATATATATATGTGTATGAATTTGAAGATACAAATATATAAATAAAGCTTAAATTTAAAGATTATTTTGAAAGAATTAAGTATATCATTTTTTTATTAATTCATTGAGCTATGCTAAATTGAGATCTTTCTTTTTAAATGAAACCTTGTTATAATAAGATTTTTTTTTTCTTATAATGAGACCTCAATATATATATATATATATATATTCTCAAAAAGTTGAAAATATTATTTTACCCCTCACAATGAGTTTTATACGTGATGGACAAAATAGTTTAGAAAAAACATATTTTGGTGTCTTATTACAAAAAAGGTCTCAATTTAGCCATGTCCTTTCTTACAACGAAAAGTTCATCAAATAAAAACCAAAAAATCATGTCTTTCAATACGAAAACTAACCGATAAATTTATGTTTATGTTTACCATTTATCTTAATAAACATATCTTATTTATATATATGTGATGAAATGTGCTTATTAACCACTAAATTTTTATTCATGTTATGTTGAGTTTTGAGTTGTTATGAGATAACATACATCGTTTGCCAAAAAATTAATATTCCAAAACAAAATAATATTCAAAAAATAGTCAACCATGTTCACGAATTATTATTGGACAAATGACGAGCTATGTAGTAAGACCTTATCATATTTGAAAGACCATAGAGTGTGAAAAAATAATAAAGATTTGGCTATATTACACTAATGCGGGATGTTTGGATAGCGATATTATCTTATAAATGAATTATTTAGTTATTAGAATTTTCGTCTAGGCCTATCGTCGGCCGTGCTAGACTTTTTGCATAAATACCGTTATACCGAATATTGAAATATTTAAGTGATTTGTATTATATTTTTCTTATTAGAATAAGCGTAATAGTCATACTAAATATCATGTAATTATATCTTATAGTTGAAGGATAATTTTCTAAAAATTGATATATCCAATCTCATTAAAAAAAGTGATCGAATAATAATAATAATAATAATAATAATAATAATAATAATAATAATAATAATAATAATAATAATTTTTCTCTTTGTCCATTCCATTATATTTGTTTACAAATGTATTAATTTTAAACGAAATGGGGTAGAAAACCATCAATATAACACAACACAAATATGGACGCATTTTCATTCTTTACAAAAATGGTGGCATTTTTAACACAATTAAAAATATAATATCAAACTAGTTATTATTTTGTCAATATATACTTTAAGCTACATGTAGGTAGCTTTATTAACACAAGATAAACAAACTCTTGAAACATAATGTTTTTCTCGAATAATATCGATGATCACCGAAAAAAGTTAAAGTTTTTTTTATCTGATATAGGATGATATCTTCAAACATGACTAACTCAAAAAAATTATGATAAATTTCAATGATAGTCATAAATAAAATATATAAAATAAATTGAATGAAATAGTTCATCCAAGAGAAACAAAAAATTATGTGGTGCAACACACTTGGACAACTAGTTTATTACCTGAGAGTATTCATATTAGTTTATTTATGACGCATTGATATAAAAAGTATATTATAAAATCCATCTAACATAATCAAAATACCTTAGAAGATGATGATGCAGTTACAATAGCGAACAAAAAGTTTAAAATATTTTTTATAAATAGGTTTAAACAATCGTGATCTCATTATCATGTTCCTTGAGTGCTTATGTGTCATGCCATATGAATTATATCAAATTTCATGTCGTTACTTTGAAATTGGGTATTAAATATATTATAATAACCATATTTCAAATTCATATTGATCGGTCTTTCCATGTCAATCTTAATTTTTCATACTTCTACACCTCACCGATGATGGTATCGTATTTTTAAGGTTGATTACCTTATGAGATTATCATCCTCAAAAGTTCAAGGTTAAAAGAGAATGTTGCAATGTATAAACGCACCATCTATGACCTATGGTTCAACGTCATGTTTATGTATTTTGTTAGAAAAATTAGTTTATCTTGATAGAAACATCATGCTTATGTATGAATGCACCATCTGATTCTTGGAACTGACCTAGGCCATGCTGAGCGGTTCTCTATAATGCAATAAATATTGGCTATGCGGATAGGTGGACATTTCACTCATTTCCACTATTAATTTTACCTTTCGATCTATCACATTTTGGATAACGTTCAAATTGAGCTAACACATATTTAAAAACTAGCATCTTTTTCATCGTAATATATTTGGACAAAGGTCATCCTAAACTTCATTACCTATACGTCATGCATGCCACGTCAGCTGGACAGTCCCAAAATTGTTGTATTATTTCCATAAATCGTTATGCATACTACTATAACGTTTTAATTTGGTCACTATTAGCAGTAGATACATAGTCCAAATCTCAATGATAACTTTGGACCTTATATAGTGATTACGAAAAACAATTTGAATCTGATTAAAAGTTTGGATGTAACACATATATAAGTCAGTGAACTACGTCAATGTTACACATCAGCCTCAAAACGAAGGTATAATATTTTAAACCATCACACATCATTTGATACCTTAACATTTTGCTTTAGAAGCTCCCTACATGGTCATCTAGGTTACTTGTGCATGTGAACTTGTCCATTTTATGAGTGTTGAAATATGACGTAATATTGTTTGTTCAAATTTTGGCGGGAATACGGATTTATCCTACATAAATTCATTATAAGAATCATAAAAGATGTTATTTTTTATCAATTTTTACCTCTCCTCTTCCCGGAGGCTGCCTCATAAACCCTGCTTATTTTTTGTGAAGCCTGGTTATTGTAGTGATGAGTCGTTAACTGGCTTTGAGGCTAACAGCCGGGCATTGGAAGCATGTTTGGATTCCACCATTATAATGGTTGCTAACTCATATAGTTGGTGGGGGCTCGTATGAGTTGTTGGTGTTTTCTCCATTTGGATTCCACCATTATAATGGTTGCTAACTCATATAAGCATGTTTGGATTCCACCATTATTGGTGTGGATAATAACCGCCTGAGGGTAGGCTAGTAATTTCAAGTGGAGTTGTGAGGTGGTGTACGGGTGTTTAAAAGTGGTGTGTGGGTGTTTAACGGTTTAAAGTAGAGAGTAGAGAGATGATTAAGCAGCTTCGTAGCAGTTAATTCTCATTATTCATAGTTAATGCGGGTGGTTGGGTATTTATAGTGTAATGTTTGGGCCCTTATGGGCTTTCGGGTCATGTTTAATGGACCCGGGTCATGTTCAAAGACCCATGAGCTCTTAAGTAGGAGAGCAAGTAGCTTAGTCAAGAAGTGTTTAGGTTTTTTAGTACTTTTGTCATAGTTCGAACTGCTTTAAGTTCATAGTGTTCACAGAAATCTGTCCGGTCCAAGTGACCTGTTCGATCCCTGTCCATGTAACCTGTCCGGTATTCGGAGAGACTTGACCGATCTGCCCTTGTTCGGGGAGCATGCTAAATTCGGACTCATCAGGAGCCCCCTTTTTAGGTGTTTGAGTAAGTATTCTTGTCAAAGAACTGAAAAACAGTCCGACGTCTGAAGTGGTTTTCAATCCGGACAGAACTATGGGGATACCCGGACAGGTTAAGCTTTACGAATTCAAAACGGTTTTTGCCAGAGTTAGTGGGACACGTGTCACTCTCTGATTGGCCACTCCAGCCGTTTTTTTTTTCACATTGAATTTCGCACCACCTTCTCCAATAAGTAACCTCTTTAATTTCAAATAATGACATCAGCGCCGTCTTTTAATCATTGCCCAACTTTTCGAATTCTCCTAGGAATCAACTCCTCTTTTCAGATTTACTATAAATTCACACTCATCTTCCACTATTTTACCATCTCTTTTACATTTACTCTGCAAATTTACTCAGAGCTTTCTCTCTCTAAAGCAAAAAATTCCCTTGGCAGTTTATGTTTACAGCAAGAACAACATTGATCAAAGGTGGTTGGCTCAACCTTTCAGAGTTGGAGAAAGCGCAAAAGGTCGAGAAGGAGAGACGAATAGCAGCAGGGTTACCATCATCACCAGTTGAGAGACCAGTCGTCTCTGTTACAGAATCAGATCGAGGCTCATCCTCCTCCAAAGGTACTAAGCCCAAAAAACTCTTTCAATCCACTCTTTCGCCTATAGTCTATGGTTCCTCAGTCCAAGAGTCAATACCTACTGTCGATCCAGGAGTCACTGTTACAAGCGTTAGGAAACCCTCTCCTTTTATAGCTATGGGATCTGACTCTGATCACTCTCCGGAGAAACTAGTTATTAAGAGGCCAAGTCGGCTAGTTAAGGGACTAGCCTCCAAGAATACTCCCTCCAACTCGGGGGCGAAAACCAGTGGTTCTGGGTCTGGAGTGCCCATTAGAGCTCCCCGGGAGAGGTCATCTGGTCCGGAGGCCAGCAGCCCGGTACCTCCAAGAGAGACTTCTGCCTCCGAGCCCCAACCTGAGGTGAGAAGTCAAAGAAATACAGAAAGACAGCAGTCCGAAAGTCAGGCTAAGCCAAGCTTCAATCCTCCCCGGACCACTACTACAGACGCTCCCCCAACAATCATGGAGGAAAGAATGGAGGACTCTGCTGAAGAAGTCCCTTTTGAGTCCGAGTCCTCCGGACAGACCGATAATGCTGCTGCTGCCAAAAAAGGCAAGGAAAATCTGTACTTGAGGCATCCGGACCTGCCGGAGTGCCTTGAGGGGAAAGTGGGGCCGTGCTTTCACAGAGTTGAGCTCAAGTACCTCTTGGCCTTGCAGAAGACCAAGTATCCATTCATCCATACTTCTGACCTGGGTCGAATGCGCACAAAATGGGGGATCCCAGAAAATGTGAAGGTAAGGATCCCCATCGATCCGGAGACCCCTATAGATTGCAAGAGGAACGAAATAGTCTTCTTTACAGAGCTATTTAACTGGGGACTCAGGTTCCCATTGGACCCGGAGATCGTTCGATACTTCCACCTGGTCAAGCTCTGCCCGAGCCAGCTGAGCCCCAATGGCTGGTTTACTTTGATGTCATGTATCATGGCATCTAGGTTGTCTGGGATCCCTCTTCTTATGGAAGAGTTCGCAGCAGTGGCCAACCTTTGCAAGCATCACCAATTCCCCTTCTATCACTTCAATATGGGGAACGATCTCAAGGCTGTTGATGATCTCTTGGAGTCAGAGAGAAAATGGAGGAGCCAATTTCTGTTTGTCAGTGGCGCCTGGGAAAACGACAAGAAAATCAAGGCCGGAGAGAACCCAAGCCTCCTCAGGAGTAGGTGGAGGAGTGACCGTAAGTTTCTTACTTTAAATCTCTGTCCGTTTCTCTCTTTCCCTTTTTTTTTAAAGTTAAGTTTAAATTAACCAGTTTCTCTTTTGTTCTAACAGAGCTGCCAAAGGAGTTCGGGGATTATTTGAAGGCCGGACAGACTACCTGTGGCAAAATCAATGCTTGGGCCGCAGAGAACTAGGAGAATCGATTCCACAAGGCCTTCACCCCTGGAAATCTAGCAAGGTCTCACCTGTGGAACACCACAAGTCGAAGAGATCTAACTTGGGAGGAGCTCACCACCCAGCCTCCAGAAGACACTGTGCTTAGAAGGTCCCACGAACTAGATGGGACACTCTACCTGCCTGCCCGGGCTAAAGCCCCAAGCAAAATGAAAGGCAGGAGAAAAGGCAAAAAGGTGGCGAGCGATGCTGAGAAGGATGCCCCAACAGATCCGGAGGGGCCGGCCCAGGTTCAAATTGATGCAGCCCTCTTGCAAGTGGTAGAGCAAGATACCGAAAGGCAGGAAGTAGACCTCCCAAAACCTCCAAGGGCTCCCAAGAGGACTCGTAAGCAAGTAGGTGAAGGGGCTGACCGGGAAGCTAAGAAGAAAAAGACTTCCCAAGGAGATGAGCTTGCTCTCTGGGATCCGGAGCCTTCATTCCCCACTGACCCCTCTGACCCAACACTGGCCGAAGAGATCCCAAGGGACTTTCATACCGATGAGGTAGAGGGGGGAGATCTCAACCTTGATGGAGTGGACATCACTGGTCTAGCTGGACTTGGTGAGTATTTCCTTGGCCTCCCAGAGATGAATTCGTAGGGCCCTACGTTCCTCCAAGCAGCTCCAATACGGTCAATTTTAATGGTAAGACTTTCATGGTTTCTAGTGAAAAGGACACTATAGCCCATTCCTTGCTTAGTAATGTGCAGCCAGTTCTTACATTGGAGAGGCAAGTCTGGAGTCAGGCAGATACCATCAAAGACCTCAAGTCTGAGAAGGAAAAGCTGTCCGAAGACCTCCGCACTGCTACTACCAATGCTGATTTGCTTAAGGAAGCAAACGAGGAGCTGAAGAGGAATCAAGATGAAAGTAACACAAAAGTTGCCACCCTAGAAGAAACCATAAAAGATCTTCAGGAGAAGCTGTCCGGTATGGAGAAGGACCTTACGGCCTCAAGGGGAGAAACTACTACAAAGGAGAAGATCATCACCAACTTGACTACTGACAAGATTGCTCTGGAAAATGCAGTGACCCAGGCTGCTGAGGAGAAAAATGCTTTGTTAGGGACCAAGAGGCCACAATCAATGCCAAGATCAATGCCTATGCCAGGGAGATGATTAAAAGCGAAGAGTTGATGATTCAAAGGGTGAAGTCTGATATGGTTCTCTTTTTTCATGAAAAATTTCCGAAGAGGACCCTGGGGGACTTATGGTACTATGTGGATGATGATGACCTTCCATTTTATACAATGGTCGATGCGGATGGAATTTCCAGTGGGTCTTCTTCTGATGATGAAGAGAGGACCGGAGAGAGCCCAGGTGAAGAGGAGAATGATCCCAAAGGTAAGAAGGTAGTCGAAGCGGGGAGCGACTCTAAGGGTAAGAAAGCAGATGAAGGGGAGCCATCTTCAAAGGCTCAATCTTAATTTATGATTTACTTGGTTTATCTTTTACTCAAACTAAAGTCCTTGGAAGGCCAAGGCACTCTTTTTGTTGTGGTGTCCGGTATTTGTTCGGACAGGTTTTTTGTGTTGTATCCTGACTTACTCGAAAGTCCTTGGAAGGCCAAGGTAATTTTAAGTTATTCAATGAATATTTCTGTTTTGCACAACCATTATCTTCTTTCATTGTTTGTTTTAGTTTAGATAGCTAGAGTTTAAGTAGCTTTTAGTTATTGTGAGAGTGTTTAAATTCTCCGGCTAGAGTTTAAATAGCCCTTAGATCTTTCAGTCAGGGTAGTATAACAAGAGATAAAACTTTGAAAATACTTAGAAAATTTTGAAGAAGGCATCGAATTTTATTCAACCATCCGGACACCTCACTAAAACCTCCCTGTGCCACCAGGGAGGAAAGAGTATGCCCCCAAATATTTACATGGAAGTTTAAACAAGTAAATATTTACACAAGTGTTAATCCAAGTACATCCGAAGATGCTCAATATTCCAAGGATGAGTTAGAACCCTGCCATCTTTGTCTTCCAACCAATAAGTTCCAGGCTTGATTCTTTCAACCACAATATACGGACCCTCCCAGGTAGGGGCCAGCTTTCCGAAGAGCTTTTCTTTAGTGTGTAAGAAGACCTTTTACTCTACTCTTACCTTTCTTATCAGAAGCAGCATCTCCCTTTTGACTTGATGCCTTGGTCTCAAAAGGGGCCTCTTTGATGCTGTCTTTTATAATCTCTTCCATCATTGTGGAAGGTTTGTCAGTTTTCTTTAAGGAAGGCTGTTCAGTTTCCTTTATTGAAAGTTATTTGGGTGGTTGAACGTTTTTTGCCTCTGAGAGCCTAATGACTGGTAGAGGTTGTGGTCCGGGGAATGTGTTCATAGACAACAACTTTAAATTTTAGTGCTTCATTCTTGAGGAGGAGTAAATACTTTACAAGTTGCTCCTTTCTAGCCTCAGATTGGCCTAAGGCATGGTGGATAAGCAATTGGGAGTCACTTAGCAGTCTGACCCTCTTAGCCCCACAGATGTAGGCTAACTTTAACCCAGCTATAGTTGCTTCGTATTCAGACTCGTTATTAGATGCCCTGAAAGCAAAACAAATAGCTTGGTACATATTGTCTCCATATGGGGAAGTTAAACATATTCCAGCACCACATCCCATAGTGCTAGATCCACCATCTGTTCGGACGATCCACATTTTCTTGTCTGTTATATCAGTAGCTTGCTCCGAATCCCTATCGGAGTGGAATTCAACCAGGAAATCAGCCACTGCTTGGGCTTTTACTGCTGTCCGGGGAGCAAAGTCTATGTCGAAGTCCCCCAATTCTACTGACCACTTAGTCATTCTACTCGAGATGTCTGCTTTTTGAAGGACATTCTTTAAGGGAAAAGAGGTCCAGACGATGATAGGATGAGCCTGGAAATAAGGCCTCGTCTTTCTTGCAGCTATTACCAGAGCTAATGCCAATTTTTCAAGTTTCAAGTAACGTCTCTCAGCATCTACCAAGCTCTTACTGATGTAGTACACTGGGTGGGGATATCTATCGACCTCTCTTACCAGCACAGCACTGATGGCACAACTTGAAACTGCCAAATATACGAAGAGAGTCTGTCCATCAACTGGTTTGAACAAAGTTTTGGGGGAGGACAGGTGTTTCTTGATTTCATTGAAAACCTCATCACACTGTGGGGTCCACTCGAAACCCTTTGCACCCTTCAAAGTTTGAAAGAAATGAGCACACCTGTCCGAAGACCTGGATATAAATCTGTTTAAGGCTGCTAATCTCCCCGTTAACCGCTGTACTTCTTTGATGTTTCAAGGAGGTTCCATCTGGAAAAGAGCATTCAACTGGTCCGGATCGGGCTGTATTCCATGCTCACTTATGATATAGCCTAGAAATTTTCCGGACTGCACTCCGAAAACATATTTTTCAGGGTTTAACTTTAAATTTACTTTTACCAAATTGGCAAAAGTTTCTTGGAGATCGGACAAGTGTAGCTGCTCATCCATACTTTTCACCATCATATCGTCAATGTAAACCTCCATATTTCTTCCAATTTGATCAGCAAATGCCTTGTTGACTAACCTTTGATAAGTAGCCCCAGCATTTTTCAAACCAAATGGCATCACCTTGTAGCAATGTAGACCCCTGTCAGTGACAAATATAGTATGCTCTTGATCCTTTGGATCTACTTGAATCTGATTGTACCCGGAGAAGGCGTCCATAAAGGAAAGCAGTTTGTTCCGAGAGGTAGAGTCTACTAACTAATCTATCTGGGGGACCGGATACAAATATTTTGGGCAAGCTCTATTGAGATCTGTGAAGTCAATGCACATGCGCCATTTGCCATTTTTCTTTTTTACCAGGACAGGATTGGCAGTCCACAAAGGGTATTGAGATTCTTTAATGTGCCCCATCTTTGTGAGTCTGCCAACCTCTTGTACTATGACATCAGCCTTTTCTTTTGAGAAAGCTCTTCTCTTTTGAAACACTGGTGCTACATCTCTCCGGACGGATAAGTGATGGGATATCACTTCTGATGGAACTCCAGTAACATCAGCATTGCACCAAGCAAAAACATGCTGATGGTCTTTCAAAAATTTCAACATCTCTTCTTTCAACATTGGTGGCATCTTGGACCATATCTTGACACTCTTGCCTTCTTCCAAACAGTGCGTTTCAACCTCTTCGACTGGTATTAATACTCCAGGGGTCTCTCTGGGGTCATCAATTTCACCCTCACCCCTAGAAAGGCCCTCAAACTGCTATTGTTCATCGATGCAGACTGCCCCCAACGTTCGAGGAGCCAAGGCAGTGGCATAACATTCTCTTGCAATCTTTTGGCTGCTCCGGACAACTCCAACCTGCCCCTGAACAGCATACTTTAAGCACTGGTGGACTGTTAAAGCCACTGCATGCATCCTATAGAGCCAAGACCTCCCTAGAATAGCATTATAGCAAGTGGGACAATCCACCACAATGAATAGTATTCTAACCATTTTCTTGAAAGGGCCCCTGCCCAATAAAACCTCTTCTTCGAATTCTCTGATCACATCGGCTGAGCTGCCTGTGAAGCCCACGATCGATCTGTCCGACTTTTGAATCACAGCTGGATTTTTCATTTTCTTATAAGTGGTTAGGAAAAGGATATTGGCTGAGCTTCCAGTATCCACCAGAATTCTCCTTATTTCATTGCCCCCTATAGAGGCTCCTATGACAACAACATCCTCATGAGGGCCAGCAATGTCTCTCAAATCATCCTCATCAAAGATAATGAAGGGGAATAAGTTCGGTGAGTGATAATATGTCATGCCTCCTTCTAGCTGGGAGGCTAAATTATGAACATGCCTCTTTCTCGAAGAAGCAGTAGGAGCTGTCATAGTGTCCCCTCCGAAAATTGTAAGTGACTCGAAGAATTTAATGAGCCCGGAGACTGACCTAGAACATTCCTCTATAGAACCCACCCTGTTTCGATTTGGATCAGGATCCAAGTATTCAGATTCCACATCAAACCTTTCAACTATAACCATGGCCCCCTCCGGGGCACCATTACTTGGACCAACCCGGTGAGTGTTATCAGGCCTGTTGCCTCCTCTTCTCTTAACGTATGCTCCCAACTTTCCCCTTTCAATCAGGTTTTGAACTTCTTGCTTCAATGCTATGCAATCATCAGTGGTATGGCCAATATCATTGTGATATTGGCAAAAGGAGTTGTTACGATGCTCCCTAGGAGACTGCAAAGTTGCTGGTCTCCGGTAATGTACCTCATCCTTTGTTTTATCAAAGATAGTGGCCACACTTTCTTTTAACTCTGCGAACCACTCCGGTTGGACCCATGGCCCTCTCTTGTTTCTAGATTGTTGACTTTGAGCAGGAGCAGCTGGCTGAGACTGAGCTTTTGCCCTACCATGCCCTTGTCCGGTTTCTCTTGCTTTGTTCCCGGACTGGTTTTGATTCGGAGTTGGTGCCACTGGGGTGGACCTCACCTGTCTGTGCACCCTGGTTTTCTTTGTTTCATCAACGTTTATTTGTTTGCCAACTTGATTTAGCAATCCTCCCCAGGTCATGGCCTTCTTTCTGGTCACCGAATCAGCCAGGTTGCCTGGGTTCAAACCTTGCCTCAGGGATGCTATTGCCACCTGTTCGAAGTAATCAGCCAACCCATTCTTTGTGTTCACAAAACGACTTATGTATTCTTTCAAGGATTCATTTGGCTCCTGGGAACAATGGATTATGGTGTCTCTATTGCCCTTTAGCTCCTTACTCCCTACAAACTGCCTTCGAAAGGCTACCCAAAACGTATCAAAATCTTTAATACAACCCTGAGGCAGGCTGTTGTACCATTTTAGAGCACTCCCCGTGATTGATTGGGAGAAAGCCCTACAGAGTAGTTTATCATCGTCATCAAAGTTCATCATGAAGTTCTTGAATTGCTCCAGATGATTGTCCGGATCAGTACTGCCATCGTACTTCTTCATTTTAGTGCTATCAAACCTCTTGGGGAGGTTTCCGGACAGAATTTCAGAAGACAGTGGAGACTGCCTCCAATTCCTTCCACGACTGAACACAGTATCCTCATTGGGAGTTGCAAAGATACCTGGTTCATCGTGGAAAGCAAAGGGATCCATCAGCATTTTGTCCGTATACCTCCGGTGGTGAGATGACCCCTTTCCAATATGCCTTTTCATTCTTCCATGGTGGTCTCTTTTTCTTGAATATTTCTTAACTTGCTTTTGCTTTTTCCTGGTTCGGCCCTCATCCGATGATGAAATTTATTCTCTTAATACTAACTGTGTTGCAGGTCCAGATGGATTCAACGGCAAATTATATGAATCCTGTTTGCCTATCATATCTAAAGATATTTGTGATGTCATCAAAGAAATCTTCAAAAGGGGGTTTCTATCCCTAAAGAAATTCACTCTTCTGTAATTTTCCTAATTCCTACAAGTGGATTCGACCCGCGCATTTTGCCGAACTTAGCCGAATGCGTATCGACTATCTTTGAAAAATAAATAAAAATATCCATTTTCGAAAACCTTTTCCGTCCAAATCTCCCGAGAAAACCGTAACAACCAATATTGTAAATCTCATAAAGATGTAGGGCATACTACAAAGGATTGTATCGCTTTAAAAAAGGAAATAAAAATGTTAACACTGAACGGAAAGTTGACAACCTACGTAAAAAGGCAGGCCTAACAGAATACAACCTCTAAGGAAGTAGTGGTAGTACCAAAGCAAGAGAAAACAATGGTCATCTTCAAACTCACCGACACATTTGATGTGTCTATAAAATATCTGGATCATGATAAGGATAGAAACATTAGCAGCTTTGTAGAAGAAGTAATTCCAGAAATTATAGAAAATATTAGTAGTTTGTGTAAGTTTTCGAATCACTAATTATTTTTGGAGGCGATTCGATGGCAGGAATCACTAACGCCTCAAAAAAAGGACATGTCGTGAATCTAGCTACACAGCTGGAAGCAAGAACATCACCCCACCTATACAGAAGCATGTCCCTCATAATTGTATTTGACGATGATGAAATGGGAGATGTCACCGGATCGCACGAAGATGTGATGGTAATCGTAGCCGCCATTTCCGGTGAGGAAGTGCAGAGAGTTGTGGCTGATACCGGAAGTTCAGCAAACATTATTTTCTTAACGACTTACGAGATGTTTAAAAGACCCCAATAATTTAAAATCCGAGCGAGCCATAGTAAGATTCACAGGAGCTACAACTGAGGTAGTGCGAGAATTTGAAGGGCTTGTACAACTGGGTCACGGACCTTTCAAAACAGAGGTAACAGTACTTTTCGTGGTTGTAGATGCGATGACCTCCCACAATGCACTGTTTGGTAGATCGTGGCTGTCCAGAGTCCACCCAGTATGATCCACTGTCCACCAATGTTTGAAATATGTGGTCGGCAACAACGTTAGAGTAGTCAGAAGTAGCTAGAAAACATCCAGGGAATGTTACCGAGCGATTTTATCAACACATACCGATAGAGAAATGATTGAAGTAAAAGATTAGTAGTTAGCAGGGTCAATATCGGGATCAGAACCGGTAGATGATCCTAGGGAGACCCCCGGGTTATTACTAACGGATGAAAATTGTGAAAATTACGAATTCCCGGAGGAAGAATTTGAAGTTCGGGACAAATTTGTCATCTAGTTTTCAGGAAAGATTAATTTCTTTGCTCAAAGTAAGATTTATTTGCATAGTGTAAAAAATATGTGACAAGAGTCCCTAATAGTGTAATCTACCATAGTCTAGTTGTGCGATAAAACGTCCGACGTATAACCCAAAAACGGTAAGTTTTGTCCCAAGAAAAGGTAGATGCTATTATTATCGAGGTAGAGAGATTGACAAAAGTAAGACATATCCAAGAATCCCAGTACCCACAGTGTATGGATATTCCTGTCTTGGTTAAGAAGAAAAGTGGAAAGTGGAAAATGGAGAATGTGTGTGGATTTTACCGACCTCAACAGAGCATGTTCAAAAAACCCTTTTCTATGCCACGAATCGACCAAGTAGTAGATTTAACGTCGGGAAAAATATTATTGTCTTTTATGGATGCCTATGTAGGGTACAATTAGATAAAATTAAATGCAAAAGACAATGAAAGCATATCGTTCATAATTGGAAGAGGCGTCTATTGCTACAAAGTTACGCCTTTCGGTCTGAAGAATGCATGAGCAACCTATTAGAGGTTGGTAAACAAGACTTTTGAGGTAAGATCGGTCGAAACGTCAAGGTTTATATAGATGATATGCCAGTCAAAAGTGTGACCGATGAGGATCATCTTAATGACCTATAAGAGATGTTTAATAATCTCAGAATAATAAATCTCAATTGAGCCCAAAAAAATATTCGTTTAGGGTCCAATATGGAAAGTTTTTGGGATTTATGATCAATGAAAAGGGAATAGAGGCGGATCCGATACAATTGAATGTGTTGAGCAGTATGGAACCCTCGAGGAATGTTAAAGAGGTGCAATGACGGGATGACTGACGGCTTTGAACATGTTTATTATACCTAGGTCTTCTGATAAATGTGCACAATTGTTTTTTCAGGCTCTGAGAAATGCCAAAACATTCAATTGGACCCATGCTTGTACATAGGTTTTCCTTGGTCTAAAGGATTATTAATCATCCCCGATCATGTTAACAAAACGTTTGCCTGAAGAAACTTTATTTTTGGATATTGCAGTATCAGACTATAGAGTTAGTGTAACACTAGTTCGTGAGGTAGATCGAACTCCCAAGCCGGTTTACTATGTGAACAAGAGTTTGTTGGACGCTGAAAAAAGATATCTGAAGCTGGAGAAGCTGGCTCTAACATTAGTAACTCAAGTTAGAACAATGCAATCGTATTTCCAGGGCCATTCGATCATAGTCCGAACAGTTTCCCTTTAAATAATGTGTTGCAACGATCAGATATTTCAGCACAAATTTCCAAATGGTTGGTTGAGTTAGGTGATTTAGACATTGAAATTTAAGCCAAGAACGGCTATTAAGGGCCAGGCATTGACATATGTTTTAATAGTATTCTACTCTAGCCGACCCGAAGAAATGAAGGTCGAAATGGAAAAAACACCAGATGAGTCGATTGTCCGAACCGATGGGGGATCGAGCATAAACGGTTGCGGGGAAGGTGTCCAAATTACCACACCCAAAAGGATCTCCATGTATCAAGCAATGCGTTTTGGTTTTGCAACCTCGAATAATGAAACTGAGTACGAGGCAGCGCTATGAGGGCCGAGAGTTGCCCAAGTATATGAAGCAAAACATTCGATTAATAAGCGATTCCCAATTACCAATTCATCACGCCATGGAACAATCCGAAGCAACAAAAGAACATTTGGTCCAGTACTTAGCCGTGTTACGGGTTCTGGTTATGATTTTTTTGAAAATTACCTACAAACACGTCCACAGAGCAGAAAACACAGTCGTCGATTCACTGGCAACCACGACATACGTTGGGATTTCCCATGGATTTTAACGCAAGAAAACCCGTCAATCATTGAAGAACAAAGCTAAAAAACTGACAAGAAATGACCTGTCAAATTTCAACAATCACAAACGCTGACTGAAGAGGTAACTTTCAGAGCTTCTTAGCAAGTATTGTGCTACCCGTGGATAAATCAGTGGAAAAAGAAGTACGAAATAAGAATCAAGGTTAGGTACTATTAGGGGATGTACTTTACAAAAAATCCTTGAGTAGGCCGTTGTTAATATGTCTGAGGCATGTTGAATCACAAATGATTTTATCTGAACTTCACGATGGTGAAGGGTAGGCTTACTGCACATTCAATGCTTTAATCAGAAGAGTTTTACTATCGGTTTTTTATTGGCCTTCTATATCGACTGATACCAAAGAGCTAGTCAAGAAATGCGACACTTTCCAGATATTTGCGATTTCAATTCATATTCCGGTCGCTTGGCTCGAATCTATCTCCGAAGGTTTACCATTTGACAGATGAGAGATTGACTTGATGAGCCGACTTTCGATGGAAACCGGAAGGAGGCAAACAATAGTTGTTGCTGTGGAATATTTCTGCAAGTGGGTTGACATCAAGCCTTTTTCTGGGACAAGGGCCAAAGATGTAGTCAAATTTAACTGGTCAAACATTTGTTGTTGGTACGGGGTGCCATAAAAATTTTCTATGGATAATGGTCCACAGTTTGACAACACCAAAATGAGAAACTTTTGCTCATCTGATGGAATACAACAGTGTTTCTCATTACATTTTCACCCGCTAGCAAATGGCCAGGTTGAAGTCACAAACAAGACAATAGTTGATGGTCTCAAGAAGAATCTAGAAGGGAAAGATGGGAAGTGGCCAGATTACTGACAAGAAGTATTATGAGCATATCGAACCACACCATGAACTGCTACTCAAGAATCATCCTATGTATTGGTCTATGGTATGGACGTAGTCATCCCTACACAGATAATGTTTCCGTCCTTCAAGGTCGAGCATTATGATGAAGATAGTAATAATGAGAGTCACCATCTTACTCTAGATTTGATTGAAGAGAGATGAAGTCGTGCTCATTTAAACTCATTACATTGTTAGACCTTGATGAGAAGTAGGTACACTTCAAAATTTCATAGAAGAGAGTTCAAGGTTGTTGACAAGGTCCTACATAAACGTTTTCAACACATGAAAGAGAAAAGTCTCGGGAAGTTGGCTCCCAATTAGGAAGGCGCTACCAAGTGATGGAAAAGATAAAACCAAGCACCTACAAGCTGAAGGACAAGTACGATCGACCTTTACGACTCCTTTGGAACATCGAAAATCTAAAATTGTACTTAGATTAATCTTGAATATCTATCGTCTTGTAAAATAATTTTGGTCGGGGACACACTCTTTGCTACCTTGGTGGCGCGAGGAGGTTTTAATGAGGTGTCTATAGAAAGCGACCTATTAATATGATTTGAAGCCATGATTATAATGTTTGCAGGACATATAAGACCTTAAGGGTTTTTCAACTGATAAGTTAATCTACATGATTTATACGTTTGAACCTTTAGGTTTTTTCAACTGATAAGTCGATCTATATGATTTAGACGTTCAAAACTTAAGGGTTTATCAACTGATAAGTTGATCTACATAATTTATACGTTCGAAACTTAAGGGTTTTTCAACTGATAAGTTGATTTTCATGATTTATACGTTCGAATGTTAAGGGTTTTTTCAACTAATAAGTTGATCCAAATGATTTATACATTCGAACCATAAGGGTTTTTCAACTCATAAGTTGATCTACATGATTTAAATGTTCGAACCTTAAGGGTTTTTCAACTGATAAAATGATCTAGCTGATTTATAATATTGTTTAACAATTTTGTTTTTAATATGGTCCCATGTCTTGGTCTATGGTATGAACGCAGTCATCCCTACACAAATAATGTTCTCGTCCTTCAGGATCGAGCATTATGCTGAAGATATTAATGACGAGAGTCGGTGTCTTGCTCTAGATTTGATTGAAGAGAGACGAATTCGGGCTCATTTAAAATCATTACATTATTAGACCTTGATGAGAAGTAGGTACGCTTCAAAGTTTCATAGAAGAGAGTTCAAGGGTTGCCAACAAGGTCCTATAGAAAGGTTTTCTACACAAGAAAGAAAAAAGCCTCGGGAAGTTTGCTCGCAATTAGCAAACTGATCACTTTTGATCTTTAAAAATATGGAACAAGAACTAGGTACATTAACCGAACACGACGAAATTTCAACGACTATAAAAATCAAAGTACAAAAACGCGTCTACAGGGTCCAGAAAAAAAAACCCAAACAACAGTGATGTGTAAAAACAACTCAAAACTTAACAATCCGATGGTCCTTCTGATAACCCCGTCGGGGCGATCTTGTTTTGGAATGTCCAACCACAGTGACCCCAACGAAAAATTGGGATATCGACAATTAAAAGCAAGAACATAAGAAGCCTTGACATTGGCAACTTCTTTCTTCATAACCCTCATACACTTAGCAACACATTTAGTATTTTTGTCTTTACTCATTTTCTCTACTTCAACCCGAAGTTCGCAAAGATCTGTAGCCGTCTTAGTCGTCTGTAGTTGACGATAATGGTTTTGGACTCTTTGAGCAGCTAGATCTTGCACTGACCTATCCCAATCCTCCTCACTTTTTGATAAGGAAGTCCACATAGATTGGATAAGCTGGGTTTGTTGAGTTTCTATTGTATGCAATTTCGAATCTTTTCCCTTAAGAATCTCAAGGCTTGTTTCGGCTAAAGTAGCTCGGGCTTCTAATTTTTGCTAGTGAAGGCTTTACTCTTTTAAGTTCGCCTCCAGGTCGGATAAACACTTCTTCACATCTGACATTTCATCGCTGAGCTGCTATGCCTTTCTTTCTTTTAATGCTAGAGGAGCGAGCATGTGGTATAAGGTGGGGACCATTACGTCCGACCTCTGTAGCGGAAAATTGCCCGAAACGTGTGGAAGGGAGATTACAGGAAGTAGATCATCATAATACCTCTCACTATAGGGATCACATCCCATAAAGGATTTGGGAAACTCTTTCTGGGGATGTTGCAACAGAAGGGAGGTTTGACTCAATTAGAGCGGGGCTCAGAACAAGTTCGACAACTAGATGCTCCACCACTATGGCATTACTAGCAAACTCTCCAACTAGCGTATTGGTCATGTCATCCCCGTACTGTTTGAATAGCATCATGATAGTTCTATGTTCAACCATTGGCAGACCGAGCGTTTTTTCTACCACATCTCAGTCTCTTTCTCTTCTTGGCCACTTGAGGTCTTTTGTTTCCTTCATTACTAGCCGTGGTTTTCTTATTTTTCTCCCAACGGGCTTTCTTCTAATATTTCCTACCATTTGGAGATTTACCTTCACTAACAACTGGATTACCCGAGACCACGGTATGTTCAGGATCCACGTCGACCAATAAAAAAACATCGTTAGTACCCAACTCCATTGTTTCTTTCTCTGCGTACTGGTCAGATATTTCCTTTGATTTTGGATGTTTACTGGGAGCCCTATTCCGTTTCGCCGGAAAGACATTATCATTAGGGGCATTTGACTTTTTAACCAGAACAACAAGGTCGGGTGGCACCCGTATTGATCAACATCTAACGGTTCACACGAGCAACGCTAGAGGTTGCTGTTGACCAATTTTTTATTTTTAAAGCATCGGTGAAAATTCCGACCCCAATTCTTCATCGTAAATTCTTTAAGCTTTAGAAAATTAGTTGTGGCCGACGCCAAATTCTCTTTTTCCAACGCTTGCAACTTTGTATTGGAGAGTAAAAGAAGAAACACATTAAAAAAAGGTTATACAATAAGACGAAACTTATTGGATCAATTTGCAGGTCAGGTGCATCAGATTATCCTTCGAGTGAGGCTAACCATTCTTCCAAGAACCATTGACAAAGACAAACCGACGTTTCCATGCCTTGTCAACTTCTAGCAAGTCGTTCACGATCTTTATGTTATTAGCTAAGAAAGAGTAAAAGAAGGGAAATTTAGGTGATTTGGAAAAATCGATCAGTGCCACGTACTCCTTTAAGAGAATCGGTACCTCAGATAAGTGTGAAGATATTATACACGACATCAGCGTGTACCCACCTCCATTGTTTCTTTCTTTGTCTAGTGGTCATATATTTCTTCCGATTTTGGAAATTTACTGGGAGCCCTAGTCCGTTTTGCCAGAAAGACATTAGCATCAGGGGCATTCAACTTTTGAATAAAATCAACAAGGTCGGGTGGCACCCGTATTGATCAACATCTAACGGTTCGCTCGAGCAACGCTAGAGGTTGTTGTTGACCAAGTTTTTATTTTTAAAGCATCGGTGAAAATTCCGACTCCAATTCTTCATCGCAAATTCTTTAAGCTTTAGAAAATTAGTCTTGGCCGACGCCAAACGATCTTTTTCTAATGATTGCAACTTTGTATTGGAGAGTAAAAGAAGAAACACATTAAAAAAAAGAAGAAAAAAGGGTTATACAATAAGACGAACCTTATTGGATCCATTTACAGGCCATGCACCTCAGATTGTCCTTCGAGTGAAGCTGACCATTCTTCCAAGCCCCATTGACAAAGACAAACTGATGTTTCATTGCCTTGTCAGCTTCGACCAGGTCGTTCACGATCTTCATGTTATTAGCTAAGAAATAGTAAAAGAAGGGACATTTGGGTGATTTGGAAAAGCCGCCGATCAGTGCCACGTACTCCTCAGAATGGGCATTGGTACCTCAGACAATGGTGAAGCTATTATATACGACATCAGTGTGTACCAATCATTAGGAGTAAGTTGGTTCGGTCAAATCTTGAGGATCTCAAAGTATCATACTATGTCAAGGTCGAGCAGGAGCCTAAGTTTCTAGTTAAAGATGCTAGTAATAAGATTATCTCCCTTTTCTGTACGGATAACGACGTATCCTCAGGTGCCGAGAAACGGATTTTCATACAGACTGGAATGCCCAAAATGGTTTTCAGCTCGGATGTCTCCTCGGGATTGTAGTACAGATACTTACCACTAAAGAGGGTGATAATATGTTCCCTGGGTAAGTTAACGTGATAACCAGTTAGCACTGCTGAGATTTTGGGTAGCAAGGGTTACTCATCTACTGCAGCAGTAGCAGCACCATCTCTCGTGGTAAAACTTATTTCCCACCCTGATGCGCAATCTCACCCTCTTTGATGCCAGTTTTATCTACAGGGTCGATACGAGGAATTTGGGCATGTTTTGCACCACTAAGACCGGGGTCGACCGCCTGCTTAGTGCTGGTTTATTCAGTAGTCCTCACGAACACTTCTCTTAATGACGTTGTCAGTTATTTTTTGATATTCTGCGAGAAAAACATCTTCTTTTGTTTTCATATCTTTCTTATGGGAGACTCACTTGGTAGCAGGATTTCTTGTCGGGACAATAGGGACCGGCTTTTCATTTTTCCTTTTTGCTAACAACACTTTTGTGGGAGAAACCAACTCCTCAGGAGCGGGAGTAGAATGGACAAAGCTCGAGCTAGTGCTAACACAGACGTGACTGGGAATAGATTTTTTGGGGTTTTTAAATGTAGCTTCCTCGAGTTTTTGCCGTTGAATCCTTTCTGCATTGCGCTGTGCCATACCTCTAGTGGTGGCCGTAGTGTTATGACTAGTTCGATAACCTACGATGAACGGAGTCAATTGAACCATATCGAGATAAGAATACGAAGCACTTGAATATCTTATAATCATGTTCTACATGAGAAACTTTGGGGGTCGGACGAGATGGTCGGTTGGTAGGAGCAGTAGGAACGATTGGTTTAGAAGGGAGGTGTCGAGCGGAAGTAATGGTAGCGACGTTTTTGTGGTGAGATGATCATGGCAGTTCAGGGTTGAGAGAAAGCGAACTATCAATCAAACCTGCTGCTTTGTACTCAACGACCCTCTAAGACGATCGCCCCAAAAATTGGTTTCTTGGTCGGGTCGGGCTTCTTGGTTGAGGCAGGTTTTTTCATAAACGGTGACGACACCACTCTCTTTTTCTTTATAGAAATGTTAAAAACTAGAATCACCTTCTCTCTCTAAGTTTGTATTGTTGGTGAAGAATGAAGTAACAAAAGGTATTTATAAATGAATGACCCCATTAACAGACTTTTGCATGGAGAAGTGCAATCGATAAGAACCTTGGGAAGTCCAATAGTGGTTTTTTCAAAATTACGAGTAGACATGCTCCAAATAGTTGGAGGACACGCGTCAACGTCTGACAGTTTTACAGTGTTAGGAAGCTAGAGTCATCATTTAAGCCTCAGTCAATTCAAAAGGAAAAATCACAACGACGCACGTCAAATGACCTGGGGACACGTGGATGACCATAATGCAACCTTTCTTAGTGAGGTAAATGAGCTCAATGTGACAAGTGGGTTGGGCATAAAAGCCATCAGAATTAGGCCTAAGTAATACTTTTTTGTGCAACAAAAGATAGATAATACAAAAAAGTAATTAAGGTGAGACGTATGGTTAGAGTGTCTTATCAAAAGAGGTATAAAAAATTACCGACCGGTAAAAACAAGCGAGCAGTAACAGAAATGCCCGACCTATGACTATTGAACAAGGCCCGACAAATTTCCCTAACTTACAAAGACCAAATAATCGGCATCATATATTTCCCAGTTTTAACGCCGGTATAAACCGACCCTGCCCAATTCTTATTAAGGACATTAAAGTTCAACCCCATGGATCGATAGTCCTTGTTCGCTTTCTTGCAAGGACTGAAGGGCTTCTGATCAGGGCATCTGGGTCACTTTGGATGAACATAATCAAATGATGTGATGCTATATTTCTAATAATGTATAGCAATAATGGAAGAATGAGAAATAATAAAGACCAACTTTGTAAATAATAGTAATATAAGTCGAATGCGTGTATAAAAGGTTAAGAATAAAATCAATTGGATCAGGTGTGTAAAATAGGGCGCACCGCCGCCACTATTTAAGGCAAGATCCCATTTTTTTAGGGGAGGGGGGTGTGGTGAAGATTTAATATAATATTTACTCTTACCACTTTCTCTCTCTACAAACCTGTGTTTCTCTCTCTTGTTTATTATCACGACTTTGTCTGGTAGCAAAATTAGGTTCTAAATATTTTCTAGAACCATCAGCAATATCATTCAACGATTGGAAAATCCAAATTATCTCATAAGTAAACTAACCCATGGCTTTATATTCAACCCAATCTACATTTCAAGACACTCTATATTAGTATGACCATTTCTACCGTACTAATTTGAGTACATGAGCTTATTTGATATAACACAAAATATGTTCTAGTGTTGTCCAATGATTTACCGTTGAGAATGACATAATTTCACTCGCAATACTGAATGGATATGTGATATTTGGTCAAGTTAATATAAGATAATTAAGTAAACCTATCAATCAACGATATTTTTTTAGATAACTATATAGTTTTCACTAATTTTTAGTAACTGTGAATTATGAACCATTGATGAATTACATGGTTTTGCTTATAACTTTCATGTTTCCATCAATCAATCAAACATATATCTTCCATGCGATAGAAGAATACATTTCTTGCTTCTTGTTAACTCAATTCTCCAAAATAATTTCAGCGGTCCAAAATATCTTAAACTAAATTTTGAATGAATAAATATTTTAAGTAAATAAATACCTTCACCATTACTCCGAGTAATAATTAAGTATAAACACCCCAACCACTTTCATTAATAAGGGTAATACGAATTTACTGCTAGCACACAACTTAATTATCTCACTACTCTCTACTTTAAACATTAAATTCTCCAAAACACCTAAAACACTTTACAAAATTACCCTCAAACAGAAAATACACACACCACCTACAATACCGATTATTGTGATTCTCCCGAGGAATCTGGATCGGGAAACACTTTCGAAAATATACGTTTGTTTTCACTTTTTCGAAAATGGTAGACACACACTCCGTGAGATCAGCAAAATGGGAGGGGGGGGGGGGGTGGTCAGATCCATTTATTAGAGATAGGTCAGGTGGCTGTTTGATTGTTTTTCTTGGCGCGCTGCGGCTGAGATGTCGAATCCTTAGCCGTACCAGATGATGCCACGGGTGGCAGACTAATTATCGGCTGTGGCCACGGGATCGAGTTATATTTTCTTAGGTGTTGTTGATATGATACGACCGCAACTTGTGCACTTTGTTGTACTTGTGCGGCCAACTTAGACGCCTCAGTCTCTTTGATCAAAATTTGTTTTCCCACATGGACCAGTAGTGTGGAAAAATTAAATGCTTGTTTCTTAGTTACCACTTGCTTCATAGGTTCGTGAAGCAGTCCCAACCTGTAGCTTGCCAAAGCTACACTTTCTTCACAATGATTAAGGTTGGTCTTGGCGTCCACGTATCACCTAATGTAATCTCTCAAGTTTTCACCCACCTTTTGGTGGTAGTTGACAATAGTGTCTCTGTTTGCCCGAATTTTTTTACTTCCAACGAACTGCTCTCGAAACATGACCCAGAACATACTGAAATTTTTTATGCACCCTTGCGGTAATAGATTATACCACTTCGAAGCCCGATCTTTGAAAGTCATTGAGAAATCCCGGCAAAACAACTTATCGTCATCATCGAAGCTCATCATAATTATTATGAACACTTCTAAGTGATTGTCGAGATCTTTTTTCCCGTCGTACTTGTCTAATTTTGATATGTCAAATCGCTTTGGGATATGTCTTGAGAAAATTTCGTCTAACAAAGTGGTCGCTCTCTATTATGTCCAAAGCTAAAAGCGCCACTTCCCAGACCCTCAGTGAGGACTCCATACATAGCTTCTTGGCAAACTAACTCTCGATCCTATAACCGTAAGTTTGGCTTCCATAAAGGAATTGTACTTGTGGTAAAACTTCTTCTTTACTAAGTGTAACTATTTCTTCTTTCTCGTGAGAGTTCAGTTTTTTTTCTATACTATTCCCTGACAACCCAAAATGACGGGATCGGATACGTCGGGTCTCGACTTTCTTAGTTAGCCTTTTATCCTTATTTCTTCGTCGGGTCTCTGGTTGAGAGGATTGAGATTCGTCCGAAGAAAAATCAGTAGATTTGGTGTCGTTTCGTCTCGAGTGACGTTTGATCTTTCTTTCAACTTCCTTCTTTTGTTTTAGTGTCTGACGTTTGTCCCTGCCGATATAGTTCTTGTTTCGCGGTTCATCTGAGAAATCATCATTATCTGAACCGAGTGACCGTTCTCTGAACTTTCCTTCCCTACTTACTCGCTCAACCAAAGCCTTTTCTTTTTTGGCATTGAGCTTGGCTATGCCATCTAGGAATTGTTTTCCAGTCATGATTAGAGTCGATCATTTGCTTGCATTTCGACCATAATGATCGTGATCGGGATGTCCTTCTTCTGATCGGCTGCCTTCGGAACATGAATTAATCATTACTGGATTTTTCCCGACCTCTCGTTCCTCAACCACTTCAGGATTTATTTCTTGCTGTATCGTGATTTTGGGGGAATGTCCATTTCTAAAAAAAGTGGGTTTTCTTTATATAGTAAGAGTGGTGGACTCCTATTTTGCACTAATGGTCCTTCTAATTAGACCTTTATATTTTTTCACCTTGGTACCTTATATATTATTTACTTGCTAATTGAGGTTATATATTCCTCGAGTTATTTATCTCATAATACAATTTATTGCCCTTTGTCGGGTGATATATTCACTTTTAACTCAATAACGCGGCCCAACATTTTAATGACGTATCATACACGATTCACAGTTTAATGAAATTAAATATTGAAATTGGGGAGTTGTTTGAAAGAGATGAGAGATGGATGGCCCATTCAAAAATTCAATTATATTATTTTATTTAACAATCCTCAGATGAAACAATCAGTTCAAGAATTTCAGCTGGATTGGATAATCCTTGTCATACACTGCTAGAGTTAAGCTGATTTGATTGGTCTCCTAACACAACGAGACCTTTTCGTTGTCCATTTTTTCTATCCCGACAACGGAAATCATATACATTATTAAATTTTGCCGAAAGGTTTTTGGGATAAAAAAAGTATTTGGATGTTTGGGATGAAGTATGTTTAGCAAATGCCGAATGTGGACTTGGCACTATAAATTTAAAAATATGGAATTGTTCATCTTTTTTATTTATTTTTGAAAAATTAACAATAAGAACTCTTTATGGAGCCAATGGGTTAACCCTAACATCCTATACCAAATTAAAATTACAAACGTGTCATTCAAAAAATTTGGGACATAATAAATACATACAATTTTTTCCTCAACCATCAACGGATATCGCACCAAACCATAGTTATGTGTTATATACTGCATACCAACGGATTTATTTTAACAAATAAACGTTTCACAAAAAACATCATTCACATTATCAAAATGTACATTTATAAGAAAATTTAATAATGCATATAATATTTTCAAACATATGTATTATTTATAGAAAATAAATAAAAATACTAATTTTATAATTAAAAATAAACGAATATTATTATAAATCAAGAAACCGAGCAACATTTCACAACTTCCCGTGTAAGAAAGAAATGGACGCCAATCTTTTCTAAATGAGAATAGTATGGACTGGGAACTCGTTATTATCACTTGAGGATAGGGATGTTATCGGTCCGGTTCGGTCCGGGTTTTGAAGGAACCGGACCACACCGTTAAGCTTATCGGTTCGGACCGGACCAGATCGCTAAGCTTTCGGTTCTAATTTTTGGAACCGGACCGAACCGTTAAGTTTTCGGTTCGGTCCGGTTCAGTCCGATTCGGTTCGGTTCCGGTTTCGGTTTGGTATGAGTTCGGTTCGGTCCGAGTTCGGTCCGGTCCCGTTTCAGTTCGGTCCACTTAAAAAAATAAAATCAATTAAAAATTGATTTTTAATTATCTTTTTTATTAAAATAAATGACATAAAAACTAAAATTTATAAGTTGATCTTTCATTTTCTTAAAAAATTGATAATTAACTATTAATTTTGGTACTATAATTTATAAAAGAATATATAATAATAATAAATAATCGATTTTAACGGTTTTATTGGTCCGATTTCTTATCGGTTCTACCGTTTTATCGGTTCGATTCCGTATCGGTTCTTTCGGTCCTATCGGTTTTATCGGTTCGGTTCCTTATCGATTTTATCGGTTTATCGGTTCTATCGGTTCGGTTCCTAACCGGTTTTTCGTTTCGGTTCCTTATCGGTTTTCGGTTTTAGAATGGAACCGCGAACCGGACCGTTAAGGTTCGGTCCGGTTCTCGGTTCCAGTCCTTATCGGTTCGGTTCCGGTCCGATTCTCGGTTCCGGAGAACCGTTGACAGCCCTACTTGGGATATAAAATTTAACTAGTGATAAATTTTATAGAAGGTCCTATAATTTATTCAGAGGTTCAAAACTCTAAAGAAATAACATTTAATTCCACAAAAGTATGGTTCTCTAATGAAATTAGAGATGATATTCTTTTTGGAAAACGGGAATTGGCATGGCTTTAATAGCACACATTTATTTGAAGAAGAAAATGTAAACATTAGTCCCTACATGCAGAACATAGATAACCTGTTATCATAAAAAGACCCAGAGATAGAACCCAGTCATAATCCTATTAACGAAAATGAAGAGAGTAATCTAAGGAAAAACACTAGCCCTTTTTGGACTTTAAACATAAGACAGCAAAGTTGTTACTTCCAGATCTTGACGCATTTGTCATGACTAGCAGAGGCAACCATGCTGGTAGCTTGTGAGTGTGCAAGAGCGGATATCACACACGCATGCGCTGACATTGACGTGCACTTGTTCTCCCCATGTTCCATAGCTCCAGAGACTACAAAAAAACCCTGTTACTTGTTTACAATACGGTGAACTTATTTGCCTCAAGGGGGTAGCCGAGTTGGTTGAGTATGACATTCTTATAACTAAAAGGTCATGAGTTCGAGTTTCTCTACATACGCTTTCTCGGCTGAGCCCGTCACCTTGTGTGGTTTACCTTCTGGCGTTGGTTTGCAGGCTATCGCGTCAGACTGAGGGTTTACCCTGTGCGCACTCATTGCACTATGAGTAGCGGCTGCGGATTCTCTTCGGAAAAAAAAAATCTATCGGTTGAGAATCTTTATAAAAACTTGCAAGAGTACCAATGCTGTATAGTTTAAAAGTTATTTTCTCACCGTTGAAAATATTTTTCACAAGTATTACTAAGACTAAGGGTGCGTCGGGTTGATACAAAAAGTTTTCTGTTTGGCTATGACTATATATACCCAAATGTGATTTAAGTATATTCAAAAAATGCAGTTGACTTTTGCTTGACTTTTTTAAGACGAAAAAACCCTTGAACTTTCATTTAATATCTGAATTGCCACTAAGTAAAAAAAAACACTAAGTATATCCTAGATACACCCAATTCACAAAAAAATCTATTTGGTTATGTATACAAAAAAAACACAACTCTTTACTAGATCAAACCCCATATTACTACAGTTTTGTGAAATTCTTCAAATTGTTCTTGAACATTCAAAGTTGCCTCAAGAACATTCAAACTCTTTTTAATTTTTTTAAACTTCTTCTAATGAAAACACAAAATCAAAACTTGTTTTTTTTGAAGTTTTTTTAAAAAAGAAATTAAAAATTTAATTACTAAAAAAAATCATAATTTTAGGATGTTTGGAGGCCATTTTCCGGCCGAAATTCGGCCGGAAAATGGCCATTTGCGAAGGTTGAGTGTACTATAGATACAGAGGGGGCGTACCGGTCGGTACACCCCCTCGGTACCGGTCGTACAGACCCCCTGTACCTATGGTACGCTCGGCCTTCGCAAATGGCCATTTTCCGGTCGAATTCCGGCCGGAAAATGGCCTCCAAACACCCTAAAATTTTGATTTTTTTACCTAATTCAATCATAACCCTAAATTTTGATACTAAGACTAAGTTTTTATATTTTAGTTCGCCGGATTTTAGTTCGGCGGATAAATTAGAGAGAACTTGAAGGTTTTAGAGAGAAGTTAGAGAGTGTAAGAGAAAAAATGAGGTGGATAAGATTAGTAAAAAAAAAACCTTATATACCTAGAAAAAGGTATTTTTGTCAAAATTTGGGTATACTTAGATCACCTTTGGTATACTCAAAATTGGGTATACTTAAACCCGAATTTAGTATATATAGCCTGACCCTTTCTGTTTTAACTTTCACCGAAAATTATAAAAAGAATAACTATTTTCAATCTTTTGGGAACGCTTTTTACCTTCAGCAATCAAACGCATTTCACAATAGTTTTAATTTAGAGTGAAAATTTGTTATTATCTTCTTTTAGACGCAATATTGATACATACACACGTATTACAAAGGTACAACTTTTAGACGAAGTCACAATAAAAATTGTCGGTGGAAACAAAATTAGTTATTTTGTAATTTAGTTTATTCTAAAAAGGTAATTATTAACCAGATATCCATTCCGTTATCGAGTTTGACTATAAATATTTACCGTAATATTAGAATTTTAAGTTTTTCTGGATGGATTCATCATTTTGTTATGATTCTTATTGATTCCGTTCAAAGAGTTTAATTTCTATTTGTAAATATCAGATCCGTTGAAAGGAATTTCCAAAACAGTTGAAAGGAATTTCCTAAACAGTTTAAATAAATTTCCAAAAATAGATCAAGTAACTTTATAAAATTCATTTCTATCTGAGTTGAAAAGGTCAATTAGCATATTTTAAAAATAATTAATTTAAATGAGTTCGTAAAAAAATCAGTTCTAATATTTATTGGTTGAAATACGATCGAAGGAGACCAATGGCTTCTCTATGCGATGCCATCATTATCGAATTTTTTTCTAAAATACAATTTTTTTATTATGAATTGTGATCGCTTACTTATTTTCTAAAAAATCTTTTGTGAACGCTTTTTACCTTCAGCAATCAAACACATTTCACAACAGTTTTCATTTAGAGTGAAAATTTGTTAATGAAACAAGCACAATACAAATATTTAAATCTTTCATACTAACAACCTTCGAGGACTTGGGTAAATAAAATCTCACCTGGTAACCACCAACCATACGAGTGGAATAACTCGGATGGAATACACAGGAACGGAAGCTGTTTTCACTGGCATTGAGGCAGTGAATGCACTCTCCTGATATCAATAACCAGACCCTTACAGAATCTCGACTGACAGAAGCCAAATAATCTCCATTTGCGTCCTAACAAATAGACAACACAGTGCTCCAATGCCCCTGCACAGTCAAAATGACTCGAGACTTTTTATACGAAAAATAAATTTGTCTATTCGAGTTAAAGCACGAGAACGAAATAGTGTATCCTCCATGTCTACTGTTTCTTTATTTTATGTTCTAAATTTCCCCACAATTTAATTAAAAATAAAATATACATGCTTAAATTTTAAAAATATTATTATTTATTTATTTACCTGAAATATTGATATATAAACACTTATTACAAACGTACGAATTTTAGACGAAGTTACTGTAAAAATTATCGGTGGAAACAAAATTAGTTATTTTGTAATTCTTTTTAGGTTATTTCCGTTCCAATATCAAAATAAGTTTATAATTTTTTTTTGACTCCTACATGTTTATTTCTTTTTATAATCCAATAAAAATATTTTAAGTCATTTTAATACCAAATATTTTATAAATACCTACTTGATACTTACTTATTTATTTACTACCCCAATTTCATCTTTCCTTATCTAACTTTAATTTTTTAAATATATATACTACCCCAATTTCATCTTTCCTTATCTAACTTTAATTTTTTTAATATATATTTACTGTTTAATAATTGTTATTTTGGACTATTATGTTACGATTTTTATTAATATTATATATGTTTTAATTTATCAAAATATAAATAATTAATTTTGCTCTCCTCTCCAACCTAATATACTTGCTTCCTTCCTCTTCACCATCTTCATGCTTTCTCTTACCATTACTCTGTATCACCAATCTCTTCTCATCTTCAACAGTAATCTGTGATTTGAAACACAACATCATATTTATTTATGAATCAGCTTTATTGATTATTATTATACAAAAGTCCTAATTAGTAAATATCAGTATTAAATTGAGTACCTGGATATCGGATTTTGACAAGCCAGGTACATCAATTAAGAAAACAAAATGTTTTGGAGTTTCCAAAATGTCAACCGGAATGCCACTTGTTTCTCTGCTCTCGTTAGTCTCGCAAGATCGAGAAGGGAACGACAATTTCTCCATCGAAAGGTGAAATGGTTCAATGCCAGAGTGCTCATTCTCGAAATCTTTTCTACTCATTCTCGAAATCTTTTCTAAACACCTACATGCAATTAACCATTTCAGTTGCTATTGCTGTGATCCGCATGATAACAAAATGAAATACGATAACACCCGTGTATCCTAATATTAACAAAATGTCAACATCGCTTTTGAAGCATGTAAGAAATGTGGTTCTCCACCAGATCTTTATGTTTAATTTTTGTATGAAGAAAAGGGAAAACAAAAAGGATTGAAAAAGTAAATCGAATTCGTAAAAACTGCGAATTTCAAGATTTTTATGTATTCTAGCACTCCTCAACCAACCATAACATTAAAAATGTTAATTAATCGTATTAAATGAATTAAAACTACTAATTAGCAATTTTAACAAAATTAAAAGAGTTAATTAACAGTATTAATTTTTTTCCCAAGAAAGTTCTTTCATATATATTGGAAAGAGTTTTACAAGACTGTTAGAGACAGTCAAAGAGCGCTATAAGCTCATTGATTTACAGAAAATGAAACTAAAACTAGACTCATTTCATTCTTTTGCTTGTCCATCAGCATCATCCTCTTCTCTTAATCCTCCATCCTTCTCAACCTTCTTCTTCCAAAGCAGCCTTATCTTCTACAGCTCTCCATCCTTTGCTTTTGTGCTGAATACCTAAATCCTGCAAACAAAGACAAAAGCATGTAGTCAAGTCTTTCGACTTGCTAACAATGTCAGATCATGAAATGATATATCTTAAAGCACATAGATCAAATATTAAGAAAAACGGAAGTTTCCCAAGCCCATAGTATCAGCTCTCAATATGTTAGATAGCTCACAAAAGTTGTGCTGAGATTGAATACAGAAACTATTCTTTACTTTCAGAGCATGTTTAGCCAGCCAATCTGCAGCCAGATTTTGCTCCCTAAAAATATGCCTAATAGTCATTTGTGGTGCAATCAACTGTCTACAACACAATAAGCTATGTTCTAAGTACCAGGGACTCAAACCAGAAGCTAACATGTTAAACAAGGCTAAGCAATCTATTTCAATATGTACTAACTTAAGATTAGTCTCTTTACAGTATGTTAAACCATTTAATAATCCAGCAATTTCAGCACAAATAGGAGAACTCTTTCCTATCACACTCCCTTTAGCCATTATTATCTTTCCTAAGTTATCTCTTATTATATATCCAAAACTAGATTCACCATTGATTAAAGAAGACCCATCACAATTAAGCTTAACATGATTACTTACAGGCTTTTCCCACTTAATGTACATGAAAGGTTTGGATAGTTTTATATGATTATAGCAACCTAATTGTTTAGCTGTATTAAAGTCAGGAGACCAATGTTTCCTAGATAATGGAAATACTAAATCTAGTGAAGTAAACATTAAAATGACCTGACTCACAATCTGTTTATATGATGTAGAGATATTACTATGCCTATATTTATTCATGGCCTTCCAGATGCTCCAAATAATCATAGATGGCAATACTGTTCTAACATGAACTCTCTTAGAAGTTGACAGAAACCAAATGTTCACAATATGATTAACAGTCATGTGTTTACCTATCTTAATATTAAACTTTTCAGAAAAGAAACTCCATACAAGCCATGCAGTATCACAGGAAACAAACACATGATGTAATGATTCAATGCTATCACAGTATACACATTTACTAGCTAGTTGAAAGCCTTTAGATTGTAGTATTGTATCAACACTAATTAAATTGTTCAAGACTCTCCAAAGACAAAAGAACATTTTTTAGGAGAAAGATTGTTCCATACTTTATCTTTGAATATAGATGAAGGATGTTTTTGCCTTAACTCTAGTACTGTTTCCTTTAGCTTAAAAGATCCATCACTTGACAGTTTCCAAATAGCAGAATCCATAACATTTTGATTTATATGTGTTTTAATAATCTTGTTAACATATTGTAAAGGCAAGGTATTTTGAAGTTTAAACACATTCCAAGTATCATTAATGATATATTCATTCACTTTAGCTTGCTGATAATGTTGACAATTAGTATCAGTTAACAAAATTAAAGGTTTCATATCACTCCATTGATCTAACCAAAAATCTATATTACCTTGACCTATCTTCCACCTAATATGCTTCTCTGCCTCTAGTCTAACCTCAAACATTCTTTTCCAAACTTTTGAATCAGTATTCCTTAATCTAGCTTGCAAAGGGTGTATATTATTGCAGTACTTAGAATGTAATAACTTTGACCATAAAGATTTTTTACTTCTAAAAGAGAACCATAATTTATAAGCAAAAGCAGATTGAATATCCTCTAAATTTCTAAAATTGAGACCATTCTCCTTGAATGGCTTACATAAACTTGTCCAATTAGTCCAGGTCATACTTCTGTTAGACTCATTACAACCCCAAAGAAATTTATTTAATAACTTATTAAATCTAGAAATAACTTTTAGAGGCAGTTTTGTTGATTGCAGGTAATATATAGGATAGGACATGAGCACTGAAATTATTAATGTTATCTTACCACCAAAAGATATATGTTTAGAGTTCCATTCATGAATCTTATCCTTAACCTTATCTATTAAACATTCAAAATGTTCAGCAAAGTTATTTGAATGAATTGGAATTCCTAAATATGTAAAAGGTAATTTAGAAAACTTAAAGCCTAAGAAATCTTTAAGGTGATCTAATCTGATCCTACACATTTTTGAAGAAACTAGGAAGGTAGACTTTTCTTTATTCAGTTGCTGTCGAGATAGCTTTTGATATAAATCTAAGAAACAAGATAGATTTCTAATACTAGCTAATGAACCATTTAAGAATAATATTATATCATCAGCATAAGCTAGGCAACTAATGTTTAAGTTACTTCTCATACTATAAGGTCTGATCTTTTGCTGACCTACCAACATCTTTATACCCCTAATAAAAAACTCTTCAGCAATTATAAATAGACAAGGTGATAGGGGATCACCCTGCCTAAGACCATTCTTAGACTTAAAATATCCAGAAGTTTTTCCATTAGTGATAACAGAGAAGGAAATGTGTTTTATAGATTTTCTTATTAAGCATATTACTAGATCATTAAAACCAAAGGCAGACATAACTTCATATATAAACCTAAACTCAAGTTTATCAAAGGCTTTTGACATATCAAGACTTAAAATAAGGTTATCTCCTCTAGTTTTCCTATTCAAATCCTTTACTAGCTCCTGTACTATTAAAATATTTTCCTGAATCATTCTATTTTCAATGTATGCACCTTGCTCATCTGAAATTATTAATGGTAGAAGCTTAGCTATTCTACTTTGTATCAGCTTTGAGATTAACACATTAAACACAGAACAAAGGCTAATAGGTCTGAATTGAGTCCAATATTTGGGAGATTTAACTTTAGGTATAAGACAAATCAAAGTAGAGTAAACTCCTTTAGGTATATTTGAACTCAAGAAATATCCTTTAACATCATTAAGTAAATCAAATTTAATTATAGACCAACAAGCAAGATAAAATCTGGAGTTGAAACCATCAACTCCAGAAGCACTGTTTTTATTAAGAGATCTAATAGTATCATATAGTTCTTCAAAAGTAGGTTCTTTCAGAATGCTATCATTACTTTGTTCAGTTAAAATTCCAGGTATAACACTTCTAACAATAGACAGATCATTCATTAGGGAAGTCTTGTTCAACAAGTTTGTAAAATAGCCTACAGCAGAGAGACCTATCAACTCCTCCTCTTCTATCCAAATGTTATTTTCAAAAATTCTATTAATTCTGTTTTTAACTTTCTTTTTCTTAACATAATTGTGAAAAGTAGAGGAATTATTATCACCTTCAGTAGTCCAATTTACATAAATTTTTTGACACCAATAAATTTCTTCTTTTTCAAGCAGTGTTATCAAAATAGCATTTAATTCTTGCAGTTTCATTTGGTTTTCAACACAATTGTCTTCCTCAATCATGATTTCAGCAAGTTTAATTTCATCCTCAACTTTGTTTATGTTAACAAAAATGTTACCAAATGTATTTTTATTCCAATTTTATAGATTCTTTTTTAATCTCTTAAGTTTAGACCAATATATATATATATATATATATATATATATATATATATATATATATATATATATCAGAAGAGTCATTTAAAGGTATAGACCAATTACTTTCTACAGTTTTCATAAAATCATCATGTTTTAACCACATGTTTTGAAATCTGAATGATGTTTTTTGAGAACTAGTTTGCTTTAAGATTGTTATTAACAGGGGTGAATGGTCAGAACAAGTTCTGGCCAGATGATCCACCCTTGTAAAATTGAAAGTATCTCTCCAAATTTCATTATACAAACATCTATCTAACCTTTTCCATTTATGTTTATTAGTCCAAGTAAAATTAGATCCTACATAACCAGGGTCTTCCAATTTACAGTCAAAAATCATTTCATTAAAATCATCTAAACTTTTAGTATGCAGATTATTACAAGCTCTTTGTTCATTAATGTTAGATATAGAATTAAAGTCTCCTACAACTAACCAAGGAAACATATTAACAGATATAGTTCTAAGCTGATTCCACAAAGTTAATCTATGACTAATGTTACACTTAGCATACACAACAGTAAGCACAACAATCTCCCTATATGCAGAGTGACTAATCCTAACCCTTAAAAGCTGCTCAAAATTATCTAAAAGTTCAATTTTAAATCCATTCTTCCATAAAATCCATACTTTTTTACTTATATTTACTTGAACAAACTCAAAACCCAATTTAGAACAGATTTCTAGACTTCTATCTACTGCTACCATAGGCTCTTGCAAAGCTAATATATTAATAGAGTGCTTTTTAGTTAAATTCTTAATTCTTCTGATAGTTTTTATATTACCTACTCCTCTTACATTCCAATTTAACATTTTTAAAGTCATTATAAGAGTTATTTTGAGGATCCAAAAGATCCTTTATGGTTTCTAGTTTTAATAACAAGCTTATTCCTAGAAGATCTTCTAAGCAAATTGTTCAATAAAGGCTTATTCTTCTTCTGTTTAGGTGAGACAGGCAGACTTAAATTTCCATCAAAGTTATTTCCTTTATGTGAATTAGGGGAAATGATTAATCTGTTTCTAATAGATTCAGACTCAAACAATTCATCTACATCTTCATTCAATAAAGCATTAAAAGGGTTATTTATATTCATAGATTCAACTGCATTTTCTATATCTTTTTCTGAAACAACACCAGGTTCAAGTTGTTTAAATGCTATTAAGTTGTTATCAACAAATACAACATCATGAGAATTCAAATCACCCAATGTCATGTTATTATCAACAGCAGAAACTATATGCTCACATGCTAAAGAAATGTTACCATCACCATAAATAATTACATCATCTATATCTTTTTCTGAAATACTATCAGATTCAAAAATCTTAGATGCTATTAAATTGTTATTACTAAGTTCAACATCATGAGAATTACAATCATCCAATGCCAAGTTAATATCATCTTCAGAGACTACATGCTTACATGATAGTGAAATGTTATCATTCTTAACAACACAACTTTTATTAATATCATCATGCAAAACAATATCCTTACTACAAGCCTTGCCTAAATGCAATGTTTGATTATCCATGTCAGACATATTAACATTATTATTAACAAGATCTCTATCAGATGCTATAAATGTTTGATTATCCATGTCAGACATATTAACATTATTATTATCAAGATCTCTATCAGATGCTATATTATGCAATCTTTGATTATCCATGTCAGACATACTATCTGATGCAACAATCAGTATATTAGAAGACTTATCAGACCCTACACCAACATTAGAATCTACCTTCACACATGCAATTTTCCTAACAATGTCACTGGATTTCTCATCATGTTGATAAGTTTATGTATTTTTGATGTTATTAAAAGCTTTATCAGAAACATTATTAGTATCAAGATCTCTATCAACTATCTGTGTATTTATATTGCTTATGACACTTGATTTAGCATTCATATTTCCAGGAATCTCATTCATATCAGATTACACAGTATTGATTAACTCTTTATTAGTTATAGGTTTAGGCATCCAAACATTATTATTCTTTTTATCCTTAGTTTTAATTTCAATCTTTTTTAAGTTCTGTGTTTTCTTGAATTCTAAGTCTTCTGATTTGCAAGCAATATCCTTATGACCTAAATGTCTAAATTTTCTACAATAAGCAGGCTTATTTTTATAGATTACATCTTGCCAAAAACCATCCCTATCCCCAAAACTAACCCAAATTTTTTGAGGAAGGATACTAGAGACATCCAAAACAGTCCATACTTCACAACTATTAAAGCTAGCCCTATTTTTATTAGGCAAACAAGAATTTAAAGGTACACCAACAGCCCTAGCTAAATTTTCGATTGTATCTCTATTATACATATATTCAGGTAATTTAGGAAAAGAAACCCAAACATGAGTCAGGGGAGACTCACGTTTGGGGTTAAAATCTGGGCTCCATTTTAAAATCCTAAACGTAAACTGACCTATAGTTCTGACATTATACTTCCAAAAACTTTTGACATCTAACATATTTTCAAATTCCACAAAAACGTACCTAAAGTCCCACTTATATATACTGTAATTGCCTATTAGTTTTAAAGATGCTAAATATACTCTAAACTCTACAACAGAAGGACAGTCATACGAAAACTTAGCTATCAAAGTATATTTAGATAAAGAATTAAGAAAAAACTTATCTCTTTCGTAAAACTTGACATAGGTGTATCCATCTTCAGTAACAACTTCCACTTTGTCGTGCGTGAAGCCCTCAGCAGATCTAGCAAGAAGTGGTCGCGCCTCATTTCCCACCTTAACAGCTTCTGCATACGTTATTGTTGGTTGAGCCAGCTGCTTGGAAGACTCCATTTCGCCTTTGTGAGGTTCTTTATTCAGAGACTCATTTCTTTCAAAAATTGGATTTTCAAAGAAACGAGCCTCTGTGATAAGGTTTGATGGTAGATTCTGTGATGGTAGGTTTTCTGAGATGCGGTTTGGTGGTGGATTTGTTCGATTTCGTTCTTCTTGATGAAGAACAGAAATCGATTTCAGCATTCGTGTTTTGGGGCTAGATCTGAGAGAGACGAAGAGAGGTGTGTGGCTGTGAATACCACTAGGGTTATGCGAGCGATGAGAGGCTGAGAAGTGAGGCTTCTCTGTTAACAGGCTTGACCCATGGCCATGTTTTCAAGAATCGATTTTAGGTTTCTTGGAGGCCTAAATCGATCCCCCAAAAAGGTATTAAATGAATTAAAACTGCTAATTATTAGTTTTAACAATATTAAAAATGTTAATTAACAGTACTAAAACAATTAAAACGGTTAATTAACAGTTATAAATTCTTAACGGTATTAATCAAATATTTTTAATGGTTTTAATTTTTTCTCCAAAACATATCAAATAGACCACTCATTTCATTCTTTTTGTAAATATAAACACAACTTTGGTTTGGTTTTATTTTTTGAATTATGAATCAAAAGATAGGAACTTTAGAAAAAAGAAAAAAAGGAAAATTTATTTTTTGTTAGAAGCTACTGGATTATATTAGAGAGAAGGGTATTATAGTATTTTGGATTATGGTTGGTACCAAATTTAGAAAATCATCTTATTTGGTTTCAAATGTTGATTTTTAACTAATATTGGTACTTATATGGGAGTTTCCCTTTAGTTTATTCTAAAAAAGTAATTATTAACAAGACATCCATCCTTATCGAGTTTATATATATTTAGTGTAATATTCAGTTTCATTCTATTCTATTCTAATATTAAATTTTTAAGTTTTTTTAGATGCATTCATCATTTTGTTTTGATACTTATTGATTTCGTTTAAAGAGTTTAATTTCTATTTATAAATATCACATCCATTGAAATAAATTTCCAAAACTGTTTAAATGAATTTGAAAAAATGATTTCAAGTAACTTTATCAAATTCATTTCTATCTCGAGTTTGAAAAGATCAATTAGCATGTTTTAAAGATAATTAATTCAAATGAGTTCGTAAAAAATCATTTCTAGTATTTATTGGTTGAAGTACGATTGATCAAGACCAGTTGCTTCTCCATGCATGCCATCGTTATCAAAGAATTTTCAAAAATACAGATTCTTTATTATGAGTTGTGATCGCTTTCTTTTTTTAATACGTAACCGTATTAAACAGAGGATGCCAAAGCATGATGGATAAAATGTTTTTAATAGAAATCTATGTTTAAAACATCAACTTTACAACACTAATACATATATATATATATATATATCAAACTAAAATAAAATAAATGAAGTAATCTCTAGATATGATGTGGCAGCTTTTGAGTGTCATTTGTTTGTCCTTGCAATGAACATGTTCCAAAATATAGACCACCATTAAAAAAAAGTCACGAGGAATATCTATTGCTGCAAGTGGTAGCGTTGTATATAAGTTTTTGTTGTCTATTCAAACTACTAATTTTGTTAAGTGAATGTAGACTTCTCTTTTCATATTCCAATAACTCCTCTGTTTCTCTCATTTTTCATTTATTCTCACCGTTACATATCTGTATTCTACACTAACAAATTGGTATCAAAGCCCTTTTCTTAAAATATTTGTGAGGTTAAAATGGAAATAAATTTCTCAATCGCTGCACCACCAGTCTTCGAAGGAGACAATTATCAAATGTGGGCAGTTTGTATGGAGACTTACTTGGAAGCTTTGGGTCTTCGGGAAACAGTATAAGAGGATTACAAAATTCCTCAACCTCCAGCAAATCCTACTATGGCATAGATCAAAGCACATAAAGAAAAGAAGATGAGAAAATCAAAGGCAAAAGCTTTCCTATTTGCAAATGTATCTCATATGATATTCACACGAATAATGTCTCTCAAAACAACCAAAGAAATTTGGGATTACCTCAAGGCTGAATACGAAGGAGACGAAAAGATTTGTAAAATGAAATTCCTAAATTTAATTAGGGATTTTGAGTTGCAGAAGACGAAGGAGTGTGAGTGCGTGAAGGAGTACTCTAACAAACTTCTTAACATTTCCAACAAGGTGAGATTTCTTGGTCTCAATTAAAAGACTCCAGGATTATTGAAAAGATATCGGCGACAGTTCTAAAGAAGTTTGAAGCCACCATTACAACTCTAGAGAACACCAAAGATTTGTCAAATATATCTCTTACAGAGCTTTTAAATTCCTTACAAGCACAAGAGCAGAGAAGATCTATGAGGCAAGAAAGGGTGATTGAAAGTGCCTTACCTGTAAAACATCAAAACTACAACATGTATAAAAAATAAACTCCAAAAATCAATGTAGAGTGGAGATTCATCTAGCAATTTTCAAAAAAAGAAAAGAAGCAGGTGTCAATAAATCATACCCGCCTTGCCGCCATTGTAAGAATAAAGGTCATTCACCATATAAGTGTTGGATTAGACCTGATACTAAATGCTCCAAATGTAATCAACTCAGACATGAAACTGTAATCTGTAAAGTCATGGGTCAGATGCAGATGCGCGTGTAGCTGATCAAGAAGAAGAAGATCTGTTGTTTTGTGGTCACTTGTTTTTTAAGCAGAGAATCAAGTGAAAACTGGTTAATTAAAAATGGGTGCACAAATCATATGACATATGATAAAGAGCTCTTTGAGGAATGAAAAGACACTGAAGTCAAGAGAGTGAAGATTAGAAATGGTAAACACTTAAAATTAAAGAGAAAAAGTATATTAGTTATAACAAGCTATGGAGGTACACAATTTATTTCTCATGTTTTATGTGTACCAAAAATTGAACAAAATCTCTTAAGTGTTGGTCAATTGCTTAATAAAGGCTACAAGGTTTTCTTTGAGAATAAACAGTGCCTGATCAAAGATGCTAGCGGCAAAGACTTGTTCAATGGCAAAATAAAAGGAAAAAGTTTTGCTTTAAATCCAATGGAGAAGAAGTAGATGGCCTTTAAATCCAGAGTTTGTACTACTGGGATTTGGCACAAAAGGCTTGGGAATTTTCATCATCGAGGACGGCTTCATATGCAGTCAAATAAGTTGGTTGAAGGACTCACAAACATTAATGATGACATGCGTCATTGTCAGGCTTGTAACTTCGGGAAGCAACATAGGAAACCTTTTCCTAAATAAGGTTGGATAGCCTCGAGAAAGCTACAACTGGTCCATACTGATATTTGCGGTCCTTAACGAAAACCATCACTAAATGGTAATCTCTATTACATCATTATTATCAATGACTAAACAATAATGTGTTGGATTTATTTTTTTAAGCAAAAATCAGAAGTTGCTGGTGTATTTTGAAAATTTAAATCCATAGTTGAGAATGAAAGTGGATGTTTGATTCAGACTATAAGGTCTGATAATGACGGAGAATACACTTCAGAAATGTTTAATATGTTTTGTGAAGATGTTGGAATTGAACATCAATTGACAGAACCATACTCTCCTCAATAAAATCGAGTCAATGAAAGAAAAATAGATTCATTATGGAGATGACGAGATGCATGCTTCATGAAAAGAATATTCCAAAATATTTTTGGGGAGAAGCATCAAACACTACTCTGTACTTATAAAATTTAATTTCAACGAAACTTGTAAAAGACTTGACACCATTTGAAGCATGGTATGGTTACAAACCTTTTTTAAAGTTTCTTAAAGTATTTGGCTTCCTTTGTTTCACTTATATTCCATTGGTCAAGCGAGATATGCTTGATAAAAGAGCAGAAGCCAAAATACTTATTGGGTATAATACTATATGCAAAGCTTATAGAGTTTTCCAACCACTTACTAGTCGACTTATAGTGAGCCGAGATGCTTATTTGATTGAAAGTGAGCAATGGAATTGGGAAGACTCAACCAAGGTGAACCAGATTTTTAATCCATAAAACAGTTCAATCAATGGTAGAATGATTGGAGAAGAAGAACGTAGAAATTTAGGGAAATAAGCTTCAGTTCATGATGCCCCGATAAGAGGTACTTGGTCTCTATCTAATATTATTCAAAGGTGTAATGTAGCTGTTTGTGAGCCTACGGGGTTCTATGATGCAAAAGACAGTCGGCATTGGATGGTTTCAATACAGAAGGAGTTGTCGATGATCGAAAAACAAAACTTGGGAGTTGGTTGATTGACCTCTAAATAGAAAAAAAAATTAGAGTAAGATGGGTTTTCAGAACAAAGCTAAATTCTGATGGTTCAGTTAACAAATTCAAAGCAAGACTTGTTGTAAAAGTATATGCACAAGTATTTGTAGTTGACTATTCCGAAACATTTGCACCTGTTGCTAGGCTTGATACAGGTAAGATTTTTGCTTGCTCTTATTGCTTAAAAGAGTTGGAAAGTGATTCAACTTGATTTTAAATCGACTTTTTCTAAATGGAGCTTTGCAAAAAGATTTTTTTTCAAACAACCAGAAGGTTTTGTAAGCAGAGGGAATGAAGATAAAGTCTACTTATTAAAAGAGGATCTATACAGCCTAAAACAGGCTCCGCGAGCATGGTACAACATAATTGATGATCATTTGGTGGTTCTTAACTTTCATAAAAGTCAATCTGAACTCACATTGTATGTCAAGCATAAAGGTACAAATACCTTAGTCATTTCTCTTTATGTAGATGCTTTATTAATTACAGGAAACAATCTTGACCAAATTAATCAGTTCAAACTGGAAATGGAAAAGTCTTCAAATTGACAGACCTTGGTCTGATGTCATACTTTCTCGGTATTGAGATCAAACAACTCCATGATGAAGTGTTCATATATCAAGCAATGTATTCAAAACAAATACTTAAAAACATATAAATGGAAGATTGCAAAACAATGGATACTCCTATTAATCAAAAGGAGAAGTCGGTCAAAGATGATGCTTCCGCTAAGGTTATTGAAGCTGAGTTCAGAAGTTTGGTAGGTTGTCTGATGTATTTAACAACAACCAGACCTGACATATTAAATCTTGTAAATCTTATCTCCCAATTAGTTTTCTTTCCCAATGAAACACACAAGACAGCTTTGAAAAGAGTTATCAGATACGTAAAGGGACTTTGAATTATGGAGTTAAGTTTTTAAAGCAAAAATAGATGAAGCTAATTGGTTTCTCTGACAGTGATTGTGGTGGCTCAATTAATGATGTGAAAAGTATATCCGATTACTATTTTTTCCTTGGATCATGTATATTTTTTTGGAGTTCAAAGAAGCAGGAAACAGTAGCTCAATCCACTACAAAGGCGGAATTTATAGCAACGGTAACTTTTGTTAATCAAAATCTTAGGTTAAGGAAACTTCTAGTCGATCTAAATATGAAGCAAAAACAAAGAGCTGAAATACTAGTTGATAATCAAGCTGCCACCCAACAATCCATTCTTTAATGGAAAGACTAAGAACTTCAATATCAAACTATTATTTGTTTGAAGAGTTCAAAAGAATGACAGACCTTGGTCAAATGTCGCACTTCCTCGGCATTGAGATCAAACAAATCCAAGATGAAGTGTTCATACGTCAAGGATAGTGTGCAAAACAAATACTTAAAAATTTTCAAATGGAATATTGCAAAGCAATGCATACTCCTATTAATCAAAATGAGAAGCCGGTCAAAGATGATGGTTCTGCTAAGGTTAATGAAGCTGAGTTCATGAGTTTGGTAGGTTGTCTGATGTATTTAACAACAACCAATCCTCACATCTTAAATGTTGTAATTATTCTATCTAGATTCATGTTTTGTCCCAACAAAACACACCTCACAGCTGCAAAAAGAGTTATGAAATACGTAAAGGGGACTTGGAATTATAGAGTTTAGTTTTTAAAGGAGAAAGAGATGAAGTTAATTGGTTTATCTGACAATGATTGGGGTGGCTCAATTAATGATATGAAAAGTACATACAATTACTATTTTTACCTTGGATCATGTATATTCTCTTGGAGTTCAAGCAAACAGGAAACAGTACCTCAATCCAGTGTTGAGGCAGAATTTATAGCAATAGTAGCTATTGTTAATCAAAATCTTTGGTCAAGGAAACTTCTAGTTGATATAAATATGAAGCGAAAACAAAGAGTTGAAATACTAGTTGATAATCAAGCTTTCATTGTGATCTCCAACAATCCAATCTTTCATGGAAAGACTAAGCACTTCAATATCAAATTATTCTTTGTTTGAAAAGTTCAAAAGAATGATAGACCTTAGTCTGATTTCGTAGTTCCTCGGCATTGATATAAAACAAATCCAAGATGAAGTGTTCATATGTCAAGGAATGTATGCAAAACAAATACTTTAAAAAATTCAAATGGAAGATTGCAAAACAATGAATACTCCTATTAATCAAAAGGAGAAGTCGGTCAAAGATGATGGTTCTGCTAAGGTTATTGAAGCTGAGTTCAGGATTTTGGTAGCTTGTCTGATGTATTTAACAACAACCATACTTGATATCTTAAATGATGTAAGTATTCTCTTCAGAGTCATGTTTTATCCCAACGAAACACATAAGACATATGCGAAAAGAGTTATGAGATACGTAAAGGGGACTTGGAACTATGAAGTTAAGTTTTTAAAGGAGAAAAAGATGAAGTTAATTGGTTTATCTGACAGTGATTGGGGTGGCTCAATTAATGATATGAAAAGTATATTCGTTACTATTTTTTTCTTGGATCAGGTATATTTTCTTGGACTTCAAGGAAGCAGGAAACGGTAGCTCCATCCAGTGCCGAGGCAGAATTTATATAAATAGTAGCTATTGTTAATCAAACTATTTGGTTAAGGAAACTTCTAGTTGATATAAATATGGAGCGAAAACAAAGAGCTAAAATACTATTTGATAATCAAGCTGCCATTGTGATCTCCAACAATCCAGTCTTTCATGGAAAGACTAAGCACTTCAATATCAAACTATTTTTGGTTTGAAAAGTTCAAAAGAATGACAGACCTTAGTCTAATGTCACACTTCCTCGGCATTGAGATAAAACAAATCCAAGATGAAATGTTCATATGTCAAGGAACGTATGCAAAACAAATACTTAAAAAATTTCAAATGGAAGATTGCAAAGCAATGAATACTCCTATCAATCAAAAGAAGAAGCCGGTCAAAGATGATGCTTCTGCTAAGGTTATTGAAGCTGAGTTCAGGAATTTGGTAGGTTTTCTGATGTATTTAACAACAACCAGACCTGCCATCTTAAATGTTGTAAGTATTCTCTCCAAATTTATGTTTTGTCCCAAAGAAACACACATGACAGCTGCGAAAGGGACTTGGAATTATAGAGTTAAGTTTTTAAAGCAGAAAGAGATGAAGTTAATTGGTTTATATGATAGTGATTGGGGTGACTCAATGAATGATATGAAAAGTACATTCGGTTACTATTTTTGCCTTGGATCGGGTATATTTTCTTGGAGTTCAAGGAAGCAGGAAACGGTAGCTCAATCCACTGTTGAGGCAGAATTTATAGCAACAGTAGCTACTGTTAATCAAACTCTTTGGTTAAGGAAACTTCTAGTTGATCTAAATATGGAACGAAAACAAAGAGTTGAAATACTAGTTGATAATCAAGCTGCCATTGCGATCTCCAATAATCCAGTCTTTTATGGAAAGACTAAGCACTTCAATATCAACCTATTCTTTGTTTGAGAAGTTCAAAAGAATGGTGATGTGACTATGCGTTACTGCAAATCAGAGTATCAAATTGCAGATATTTTCACCAAACCTCTGCCACCTAGCAAGTTTGAAAATTTGAGAAAGAAACTTGGAGTTTGCAGCTTCTAAACAAGGACGATTGTTAACATTATTTAGAAGATTTTGTTGTCTATTGCTCGAGTTTTTGCAAATTTTTCTATTGGTTCTCTATAGGAATTTTGTGGGAAACTGAATTTTGTGAAAAAAGTCACAGTTTTCAATTCTCTTCATTCATACACTTACATTACTAGTTATTTTTATTTAATGTATGTCAATAGCTTTCCTCCTGTATTTAAACCAACAATTTTATTAAATGAATATAAACTTCTCTTTTCATATTCGAGTAACTCCTATGCTTCTCTCATTTTCATTTATTCTCATCATTAAATCTCTATCTTCTACACTAACAACAAATAAGGTATATATTATTTAATTTTCAAATAAAAAAATTAACGCTTTCATTATTCTTTTAAAGGTAAAAAATTAACACCATTAGTAGCTTGCTTAATGTGGGAAAATCTACTACACTATCACCTAGTTAATTAAAATATGTTTGTTCAAGTTTATCATAAAATACCATTATTCAAGTTATTTAACATCTGAGAATATCATTCGATTTACTTTTCCACCATTAAAAAAGGTAATAAATGTCTATTCGAGAGAAGACTCAATTTATGTTTGGTTATAAAAAAGACTATCTCAATGAGGAATTGAAAGCTGTAAACTGCAATTATTTTTCTCACATATTGGATCATTAACGAGGCCTTTTCGTTGTCCATTTTTCCTATCCCGACAATGGAAATCATATACATTATTAAATTTTGTCGAAAGTTCATATACATTATTCAATTTTGTCGAAAGGTTTTTGAAGTAAAAAAAAGTATTCGGATGTTTGGGATGAAGTATGTTTAGCAAATGCCGAATGTGGACTTGGCACTGTAGTAATCTACATATAGAATTGTTCATCTTTTTTTTTTTTGAAAAATGTCCAATAAAAACCCTTTATGGATCCAATGGGTTAACCAAATTTATATAAGGGGAACATCTATTTGGGATTTGGCGGTACGCAGTGAAGACTTGTCGTTGTTCAAGAACATCTTTGCATTGGGACAAGCTCCAAAATCATTAATCTGATAACCCCAACACCCTATGCCAAATTACAAACGTGGCATTCAAAAGATCTGGGACAGAATGAGTACATACAATTTTTTTCTCAAAAGCGTTAACGTATATCACACCAAACCATAGTTATGTGTTATATACTGCATACCAACAGAATTATTTTAACAAATAACGTTCTACAAGAAACATCATTCACATTTTGAATGTACGTTTATGAGATAATTTAATAATGCATATTGTTTATAGAAAATAAATAAAATTACTCATTTTATAACTAAAAATAAACGAATATTCTTATAAATCAAGAAACCGAGCAACATTTCACAACTGCCCGTGTAAAGAAATGGACGCCAATCTTTTCTAAATGAGAATAATATGGGCTGGGAACTCGTTATTATCACTTGAGGATATAAAATTGAACTAGTGATAAATTTTATAGAGGGTCCTATGATTTATTCCGAGGTTCAAAACTCTAAAGAAAGAACATTTGATTCCACAAAAGTATAGTTCTCTAATGAAATTAGAGATGATATTCTTTTTGGAAAACGGGAATTGGCATGGCTTTAATAGCAAACATTTATTTGAAGAAGAAAATGTAAACATTAGTCTCTACATGCAGAACACCATATTTAGATGGTTTGTCGACGAAATAGGTTTGATGCAGAAGGCCATGTTGCCCTATAAACGATTGAAGTACAGTTGGATAATATTCTCTACCATTATTATTTCTTGAAAATGAATTTAGACATTTAAATTGAATATGAAAAATAATTAGTATAAGTTTAGACATTTATGTTGCCCCATAAATATTTATTCTTTTATATTTTTTTTTTGAAATTTTTTTCAATAAAAACTCTTGTACGAGAGACATCTTTCACATTATTATAAAACTTTTAACATTAGAACTTTTTATTTATTATTTATTATTAAATCATTTATTTAACGTTAGGAATTCTTTTTAAATATTTATTATTAAACTGTTTATTTTGATAATTTGATAATGCGTATGATATTTCCAAAATATAAATTATATACAGAAAAAAATGAAAATACTAATCTTAATACTAGAAATAAACGAATATTAGGATAAATCAACGATCCGAGCTGCATCTCACACCTGCCAAGAAAGAAATGGACACCGAACTTTTCTAAATAAGAATAATATAGGCTGTGACCTCGTTACTCAGAGTATAAAATTAATCGACAAGATAGGTTAACTAGTGATAAATTTTATAGAAGATCCGGTGATCTATTCAGAGGTTCAAAACTCTGAAGAAAGGACATTTAATTCCACAAAAATATAATTCCCTAATGGAATATAAGAAATATGGACAAATTCATTTGATTCCACAAAAGTATAGTTCTCAAATAAAATTAGATTCCACAAAAGTATAGTTCTCAAATAAAATTAGACATGATATACTTTTTGGAAAACGGGAATTGGCATAGCTTTAATAGCACACATTTATTTGAAGAAGAAAATTTAAACATTAGTCTCTACATGCAGAACATAGATAACCTGTTATCATAAAAAGACCCAGAGATAGAACCCAGTCATAATCCTATTAACGAAAATGAAAAGAGTAATCTAAGGAAAAACACTAGCCCTTTTTTGGACTTTAAACATAAGGCAGCAAAGTTGTTACTTCCAGATCTTGACGCATTTGTCATGACTAGCAGAGGCAACCATGTTGGTAGCTTGTGAGTGTGTAAGAGCGGATATCACACACGTATGCGCTAACACTGACGTGCACTTGTTCTCCCCCATGTTCCATAGCTCCAGAGACTACAAAAAAACTCTATTACTTGTTTACAACACGGTGAACTTACAAAGAAATTATTATGTGTCACTTGTCAATCATCGAGAATGGAAATGGATCTATCGGTTGAGAATCTTTATAAAAACTTGCAAGAGTACCAATGTTGTATAGTTTAAAAGTTATTTTTCTCACCGTTGAAAATATTTTTCACATGTATTACCAGTGCTTAAGACTAAGGGTGCGTTGGGTTGGTACAAAACGTTTTCTGTTTTAACTTTCACTGAAAATTATAAAAAGAAAACTATTTTCAATCCTTTGGGAACACTTTTTATCTTCAGCAATCAAACACATTTCACAATAGTTTTCATTTAGAGTGAAAATCTGTTAATGAAACAAGCACAGCACAAATATTTAAATTTTTCATACTAACAACCTTTGCGGACTTGCGTAAAGAAAATCTCACCTGGTAACCACCAACGACCATACGAGTGGAATAACTCGGATGAAATACACAGGAGCGGAAGCTGTTTCCACTGGCACTGAGGTCGTGAATGCACTCTCCTGATACCAATGACCAGACCCTTACAGAATCTTGACTCACAGAAGCCAAATAATCTCCATTTGCGTCCCAACAAATAGACAGCACAGTGCTCGAATGGCCCTGCACAGTCAAAACGACTTAAGACTTTTTACACAAAGATAAATTTGTCTATTCTAGCTAAAGCACGAGCAGGAAAGAGTGGTATCCTCCATAAGGCACTATCCCTACCTGTAACAAATTTGTTTGTCTGTCGGTCTCAACATCGAAGATCGACACAGCATTGTCCGAAGCAGTAGCTAGTAACTGTCCTATTCGCGGTTGAAATCTAACATGTGTGCTACTCCCATGCTGCAGCATATCACCCGAGTTTTAGAGGACAAGACAATACATATACACCAGCAGCACAAAAGTGGAAAAATTTGAGAAAGAGAGTTTCAGGGCGCACTTTTGAAATACGAGCACAAGGATACTGATTGAGGTTCCAGAAGCGAATCTCAGCGTTGCGGTCGCAAGAGCAGAACAATTCAGTTTTGTTCGGGTGGAAATCAAGTGATAAGACGGGTGAAATATGACCTTTGTATGTCTTGATGCTGAAATTTGGCTGCAAGAATGAACTTAAGTAAGTTCCAAATGATGGTATATATTAGCAGTCACCTAATCATTTGAGCTCTTTGCATTAAGAGTATGAATATATTAGAAGAAATTCCCAAGAGTCGCCCATAAAGGTAGAAATTTTACTTCTGAAGCATCCCAAAGTTTGATAGTATTGTCAAATGATGATGTAGCAAACTGAGTGGAATTTGGTCTAAAGCGGACATCAGTGATGAGACGAGTGTGTTCAACTGGAGTGTACTCGGTTTGCAATGTTTCCATGTTCCAGAGAGCTACCTAAGTACACGACGAAACAAGTATCAATTTAATTTGGATTCAATAATAGAAGCTCACCAAAATATTTGCCAATTAAGCATCCGGTGACACATGTATCTGAGCCTATGATTAACTTTTTGCAATTAACTAACTTTAAAATTTATATGTCACGGTACCTACATGCAAATTCTAAATGACTGAAATCCTAAGTCTCCATTCAGCAGCCCAGAAAAAATCACTCTTGGCTCTATAACCGTTGAATGGCTATATGCTTGCAGAAGTGAAACAGATGGTGTTCATAAATTTTTTGCACATCATTTCATTAGATGTTTGCCTGAACACTCAACCTCACACAGTAATCAACCAGAAACTAAAAGGTCTGATCTATCACTTACAAGCATTTACAATTCAAATTCCATAAAATAAACTATCATAACCCTATACATATTTCCTACTACCGAGTATAAATCTGATATTCAGAACATATAATTCAGAAAATCTAAGGACTGCAACTCAATTTTCTCCACTCTTTATAGTAGGTAACACCCAAATACATATCCTAAAAATTACATTTTCATTCATGGCTTGTGAGCTGTGTAAAATATCTATCTACTTTGCGAATATTTAGCAAGTTGAAAATGGGAATCCTTAAACCTAAACTAAAATAAAAGAAGAAGAAAACATAAAGTAAAAGATGCAAAACATGACATCCTCGCAAAATACTAATTATTAATTTTTTTATTATTCTAATGCTAAAAAAGAACGGAATCAAATACATCAGTGATTGTGGCTCAAGCAGCACTTTTGCCCTTTTGTAGCTAGTATGTGTTCCCTGTTTGAGGGTTAATATAAACTATGTGTTACCTTCCTGTCGTGCCCAGCACTGGCTAATAACTTCCCATCTGAGGAGAAATGGCAGCAGATGACTTTGTCATTGCTTTGAACTATTGAACCAATTTCACTGAAGCTGAAGGCTGCGCATGAGAATGTGTAGTTATGAGTATTAGTTTGGTACAAAGATATTTTGAGAAGCGAGAAACTACACAATTCCCTTTGAAGTTTCAGAAGCATGTTCAGAAGAGTTTCCTTTTAATGGTTCAACCCCTCCATCTTCATTATCATGTGACAAAAAGGATTCCACGACGTTATCATCAAAGGCGCCAACATCTCCAAAATGTTCTCTGTCTTGCTGTATCAGAAAGAGTTTCCATAAGCAAAAAGTCGAAAGAAGTTAAGCTCTTCAAAGAAGTACATATTTTGTAGGTTGCAAGTTTGGAGAGCTACATGGCTTTGCTCCAACTTTAATGTCTCAGTCAATTACTCAAGTATATGATCTCTAGATATAAATATACTATCTGATGTTGTTCCCTGGAAGGGAGACACCAGAACATGTCAAAGAGTTTGGTATCTCCATAGAGAATTTGAGAAATTATCTCATATCCTCTCCTAGTAATCTTTTCTGTCCTAGATGATGGAATAAATAATAATCATAAAGAGATGATATGAATAAATTAAGACGCCTAGCGGTTTTACTAACTGATATCAAATTGAAAGAGGACGTTGGTTAGTATAAGACTGATAAACTGGAGGTAACTGTCTGTGATCCTAGACTTAAGGATGGTAATCTATCAGCTAAAATGGCTGTAGATAATAATTCGTGTGACTCAAGAAACATTATTCCTCCGACTAACAAAGGCACCACTCGTATGGATAAATTGAAGAAAAATACTTGATATCAGAAAAGACAATTGCAGTGACAATGATGCTTGCTCAATGATTGAAGATGCAAGTTCATCGAGTTTCATGGAATATCGACGTTTTAGATTATGAACATAAGCATACTAGAGCAACTCATATAATGATAGGCCTTTTGGCACGTTACCAGTTGAGTTGTCGATGGCGCAAGGCCACTTATTCCATCAGAACCATACATCACTGGCCTTTTGGGCATCTTATTAACATGCTGGAAGTTCCCTGCCATAGCAATTCCGTCCGCAGGTGTATGTGTAGATGGAGTTGATGGTTGAGAGTTAGAAGGAGGACCGATAGTATTTGCTGTCCCACTACTGTTAGCAGGTCCAGAGGATGAAGCTCCTTTCCTCTTCCGGTTAACCTACAACACCAGAGGAGGACAGATATAGCTTTCCATATAGAAAGAAGGAATCTTTAGTTAGCACAAACTTTTCTAAGATAGGTTCACCTAAAACCAAAGATCAACTAGTGGGAAAATTAATTTTATTAAAAGGAACAAATGTCTCATACATAAAATTCAAGACTATAACAATGATTGCTGAATAACACAGAAGACCTTGTAGCATTGCTCTTGTGACGATTGAAGAAGACCCTGCTGTTGAAAGGTAGATTGCTGCGCTGGTGGCATGTTCATCTGTTTAAAATCAACCAAAAGTTCATTAAACACCTGAGCTTGTGTCTGGACCAATTATCATGCTAATGATAGCATGGATATATGACTAAACATCCTTTTACAGGAAAATGCATTCTGTATTGAATATCAAAAGTATGCATCTATAGCTTTAAATGCACATAACTTAGTTACACAAGAAGATGAAACTTAGTATGTGTCTTAAGTATATATATATAGCTACTATAAATGCTCAAACGCAGAACGTGAACACGCAGAGATATGACTCAAGTTTTTTACGTATTGGTTGAAGCACGACTGAGGGAGACCTATTGCTTCTCTGTGCGATACAATCATTACCAAAGAATTCTTCTGAAATACAGATTTTTTGTTATGAGTTGTGATGGCTTCCTTGGTTTTAAGACGAAACAGCATTAAGCGGATGATGACAGAGCATGTATTCAGATGAACACATATTTTTTTAATAGGAAGTGGTGCTTAAAACATTGACTTTACAACACTAATACATATTTAGCGATAACATGAAATGTAATCGTACATCACCTATTCATGAATTTCTTTTTAAATAGTGGTATAATCTATCCGGAATGTATTGAGAAGAAAACTCTTACTTTCACTGAAGTTGACTGCATGGAAGAGCCAATAGATCCATCATGAGCATTTTGTTGGCCATCTTTTGCATTTAGAGTTCCACTTGGTAGTCCAGTAAATCTTGGAGGATCCATATTACTGTACATGGATGAATTGCCAATATTTCCTTGCGCCTGAGCCAAGAGCCGCTGTTGTTGCTGCGGCCGCAAAAGTTGAAATTGATTTGCATTTTGTGGAAAAGGTTTTTGAACTTGTGAAACTAAACTGTGCCGAACTTGGTCAATTCCCTGAATAATTTGGAAAAAAAGGTTCACAATAAGCATTTAAATGCTTAGAGAATCTGGAAGAGAAATGAACAACTTACAGTTGATGGCTGCCCGTTCAATGGAAGACTCGACCCTTAGAGAAACATAGAAACATTAGACAATGAAAATCCAGAAAGACCATGTTGTAATTAAATAAATCACTTAGAAAATGATATATATATATATATATATATGAAGCATGCTCATTGCTATTGTTGGATTTCAGTTTCAGAGAGAGCCACATTAAGGTTATGAGTAGATATGTCAATAATCAACACGACCCCTAAACCCCAAACGAAAAATTTAGAATTATAATTTAGATGTTTACGACCCGTTATTTAGGTTGACACGAATAGGACACCAAAAGAAAAAGAAAAGTTTCTGGTTCCCAAAACCCAAAAAAGACGAAAAAACACAAAACATTTATAGGTTTATGGTTTACCAGGCTAATCAGGTACAACAGGGTGTTTTGTGTCTAGCCGTTTAGCCAGGTGATCAGGTTTTCAGGTTTCCTAGTGCTTTTCGGTTGAGCCTGTTGGTTTTATGTTATCCGTGTAGCAGGGTGAAATTCGGGATTAACATCTCATAGATTTTCTGGGTTGGGGTCGGATTTGTGTCAGCAAATAATTTTACCAAACCCAAAACGACTCCACACGACCCCACCAAGTGAGACGAAATTGACCGTTCTAGTTATGAGTTATAAAAAAACCAATGAAAAGTAGGTTGTGTCCATGGAGAAATGCGTAGTTACTAGTTACAACTTTTTAACGGCTCAAAAACTTGAAGGACGTATTTATTGAATGACCTCGCTGTAACTTTTTTCTTTGTCTGCTTTTATTATATCCTACAAAGAATTAGATTACCTGCATTTGCGACACCAGGTCTCGATGGTAATATTCCCTGGCCGTACGTGGAGGAAGAACCTATTGCTCTATGGCAGGAACCAATATTAGCGTCAACTGCTGGAGAAAAACTGCCTTGCCCTCCTCGGACCAGCTGACTAGGATGGTTTGTAGCTGATTTCGGAAGGGCCCTCCTCGCATTTTGGGACGAATCTGAAGTAACTGAGTTTGGTTGCTTCATACGTTCTTCACACATCTGTCCAGCCAATTGACTGGCATTAGATTGCTCAAGCATTCCTTCGGAAACAATATGGTTGATGGGACCGGAAGGACGATTTGGATCTCTCTGTTGCAATTGAACTTGACGCACTAACTGCGTCCGCTGTATTTGGGGTTGTTGTTGCTCTTTGGCTTTAATTTGCTGTGACTGCGTTTCAAAAGCCATTAGCAGGAGAAAAAGTCTGAGCTGCATGGTAGAATAGTAGTTATACCAAACTAAGTAGCTTAAATAAATTAAATGAAGTCACCTCCAGGTATGATGTGGCTGGACGTCGCCGCAAACTTGTTACCTTACTAATAGGCACACGTCGAGCAGTGGATCATGCCTAATGCAAGCACCAATGTGCTGCCACAGGATGTTAATCTGGTCCATATTCATTTCACCATTGTTTCGTCAACCCAGGAGCTTATAGAAGAGTCCGGGACTTTTAAGTCGTGGAAAATCAACTAAGAGGGGGACTGCACCCATGGTGTGTGGTGCCAGTTTCTGGTTGCCAACACAAAGATCCTGGCACACTGTTTCTAGAACCTTCACGTACACTGCGTCACCAATAGGACGGCTGGGTAACTGGCGCTCATATTCCCGAAGGTCAGACATTAGCGCATCATATGACAGAGAGCTTTGATGCATGCCGGAGAAACAATTGCCAATACAGTCTTTTCCAAAGATGTGCTCGGCAACACATCACACTAACGGATCTTCCCGTGATGGGGACAGATCAAATGCAAACCCAGTATCTTTGGGTTGCGACACTATTGCATTCCAAATGCTAGTTGCTTACCTCTTCTCTATTTACTTCTAATTTAAATTATTATAATAACCTACATGTTTGGATAAACCGTATGTTCCTATGCAGCAGTTAAAAATTTTAACTGCATTTAAACCTGTAATATCATTTACTCGGACATTCATTTATGCTTTTCCTGCATAAAACACATGCAATATTTCCATCTATATCCACTGTATGCTAACTTCATTCTTATTATGCACGAAGTATTTTCATATGAAACGTTTCCGCATGTAATTTTTAAACAAAATTTAACTGTAAATCCCAAGCATAATGTAATTAATCTAATTCGCAGATTATCACTATTTCCATAATTTCAGAAAATAGACGGCCACAAACAAGTCATCCAATAACAAAGGGAGAAAAACTTACAGGACGATGATACCATAATCCATTGATGCTTTAATACTTGATGCTCATACCTTGATGGTACCAAAACTTTATTTTTAATATCTCACCACGACATTGAAGTGCCTTGTCCAATTTTGCAAACTTGTTCTTAATTCTCTGCTTTTATTTCAATCTTCATACAAATCTTTTCATAAAACAAGAACATTTAATTTCAATCTTTTGTTGGGAATATTGTTTAGAGATTTCCGGATAAAGTCTGAAGTCTTGTTTTAACAATTTCAGATTGAAATTATTTTGGTGGTTCTCCAAAATTTTCAACCGGATAAAATCAGAGCGTATGCCTTTGAACAACGAGAATGGATTTTTGTTGTTGTTTTTTTTTCTTCAACATACTTATTTATTCAACCAAATTTCAAAAACTGTAAAACAGTTTTAAGTCCAATAACGGCTATAATTTTAAATGATAAAAACGGCCAAAATTATGCAAATTCAAATTTGAATTAATTTTCCAAATTCAAAATTTCCATGAATATTCACAATAGCCTTATCATTTAAAATAAATTTAACCACAACCAGGAGACGCCCCTTGGACCCACTAATCATAATATATTCTTACAAGCGTGTACTCCACACTCTCCGACTTGCTCGATAATATATTAGGACTGCATTGGTCGACTAGTCAATCCAATTACACTAAAATATCCAACAATTTCCTCCATAAAGGAAGTTACAAAATTGCCTTTTTACCCATTTTTTATTCACACAACCATTACCCTAACATACTGATTCTATTCAGAACAACAAAACTCATTCTTCACCCTACAGAACTACCTTACAAAGAAGAAAACTCATTTTCACTTATCACTACCTTACAACAGCTGATTCGAAGATAGAGAAAGCTTGGAGAAAAAAATTCTAGGTTCTTCCCCATTATCAAATTTAGGGTTTGTAGTTAGATTTTGTTGTTCGATTTCGATTAGGGTTTGAAGTTAGATTTCTATGTTAGATTCGATTAGGGTTTCATTTGGGGTTTGATTTCATTGTTAGAATCGATTAGGGTTTGATCTTGGGTTCGCCTTGAGATATCCTACTGTTCTGAATTTGTTTTCCCACTACATGTGATTCTGAGTAGGGCACTCGGAATCACATACTCAGTGGGCAAAACAAAATTCAAAACAGTGTGTAAGGGCCACTCGGAATCAAGTGCATCATGCTTTTCTTACACTCGTGTTTTACACTTGATTCCGAGAGGGCCACTCGGAATCAAGTGCAATGTCCCAGTGAACAAATTATCACATAATATAACGAGACAGAGGGTTTGCAACTGATTCCGAGTGGCCCTCTCGGAATTAGTTGCACATTTTTTTTGAAAAATTGCAACTGATTCCGAGTGGCCCTCTCGGAATCAGATGCACATTTTTTTTGAAAAATTGCAACTGATTCCTAATTCCCGGCTCGGAAATAGTTGTTTTTTTTTCAGAACTGTAAAAACGGGTTTAGCTGAAAAAAATAAGTTTCGAAATAGGTATTTTCAAGCTACAAAGTTGTAAAACGTAAAAACAAGTTTAAATTACATTGTTTGTCGATTGAGTGTTGTTCTCCGGCTTTGTTTGAGTTTCTTCATTTTCCATGATTAATCTTCAATAAAATTGAAGTTCTTTGTTTTAGGGTTAATTTTAGAGGTAGAATCATATATCTTGGATTAAAGTTAGGTTAATGCTGTGTTTTTTCATATAAGACTATCTATTAGATAAATGGCATCTAGTGATAAATTTGAAATAAAAATAAGGGTAATTTGGTAAAAACAAGTCACTAGTGTTTTTGAAAATTTGAAAGATGGAGGAAATAAAAAATAACATGGAGGAAATAGCTTTGGTCTTTTAAAAACACTATTGACTTGCTTTTACCAAATTATCCTTATTTTTATTTTAAATTTAAAACTAGATGTCATTGATTTAATAAATAGTCTTATATGAAAAAACACACCAATAACCTAAATTTAATCCAACATATGATTCTACTTCTAAAATTAACCCTAAAACAAAAAGATTAATCATGGAAAATGAAGAAACTCAAACTAAACCGGAACGAACAAGGTAATTTAATCTTTGTTTTGTAATCTTTGTTTTTATGTTTTACCATTTCGAAACTTCTTTTTTCAGCCAAACCCGATTTCTGCAGTTCTGAACGAAAAACAACTGATTCTGAGACTGTATCTCGGAATCAGTTGTTTTGTCCAAAAGCAACTATTTCTAGCCAAAAAATTTAAACATTCTCGGAAACACATGCTTTCGCTAAAAAATAGAATATAAAAGAACAGTCATGGTCACAAAATCGAACAAAACTCGAAAACAGATCCAACCAAAAGCATAAACCCTAATCGAACCCTAAATCTACCAAATAAGAACCCTAATCGAACCCTAAATCTACCAAAATAAGAATCCTAACCTAACAAGAAGATCCATAGCCAAAAGAAACTGGAAAACAAAAGACATTAGAAAACTGAAGAGATTAGGGGTTTGAAAAGAAACCGGGAAACAAAAGAAAGTATAAAACTGAAGAGAGAGATAAGTATGGTTTTTTTTCTTTGAATTTGTTAATGGGTAGGATAATATAATAAATGGGTACAATAATGGTGTTCTTGAAAAGGAAAGAGATAGAATAAATGAGTAGAAGGACAAATGTGTAAATTCCTTTATGGAGGAAATAACAAGATGGGGAAATAAAAAATTATCATGGAGGAAATAGCTTTGGCCTATAATAATATTTAAAATATAATTATATTTAAACTTTATATATTGGCATATATATCACTATTTAATTAATAAAAACAACAATGTTGGTATATTTTTCTAAAAAATTTAGTTTTAATCTTTTAAATCGAATAAAAAATCCATGAATACAAACAATAAATATTAAGATCAATTAATAAAGTTTTATTATATTTCCATTTTCGAGCGTTAAATTTTTAGCATGTCCATCGGTATCATTCGGGTAATACCAATTTTTTTTTAAATCAAACTAAATAAAAAGATTTTTTTTACTTAAACACGTTGAAATAGAAGTTTGGAGGACAAAAAAGAAAAACAAATATGGCCACAAGCCCAGAACCGGTGGTGCTGGGCCTTGAGATGAAGGGAAATAAGCTTCAGTTCATGATGCCCCGCTAAGAGGTACTAGGTCTCTATCTAATATTTATCAAAAGTGTAATGTAGCTGTTTGTGAGCCTACAGGGTTCTATGATCCAAAAGGCAGTCAGCATTTGGATGGTTGCAATGCAGGAGGAACTGTCGATGATCGAAAAAGAAAACTTGGGAGTTGGTTGAACAACCTGAAGATTTTGTAAGCAAAGAGAATGAAGATAAAGTCTACTTGTTAAAAAAGGATTTATACGGCCTAAAACAGGTTCCGCGAGCATGGTACAACATAATTGATGATCATTTGGTGGACCTTGACTTTCATAAAAGTCAATCTGAACTCACATTGTATGTCAAGCATGAAGGTACAAATACCTTAGTCATTTCTCTTTATGTAGATGATTTGTTAATTATAGGAAACAATCTTGACCAAATTAATCAGTTCAAACTGGAAATGGAAAAAGTCTTTGAATTGACAGACCTTGGTCTGATGTCATACTTTCTCGGGATTGAGATTAAACAAATCCAAGATAAAGGGTTCATATGTCAAGCAACGTATGCAAACAAATACTTAAAAATTTTCAAATGGAAGATTGCAAAGCAATGAATACTCATATTAATCAAAAGGAGAAGCCAACCAAAAATGACGGTTCCGCTAAGGTTATTGAAGCTGAGTTCAGGAGTTTGGTAGGTTGTCTGATGTATATAACAGCAACCAGACCTGACATCTTAAATGCTGTAAATCTTATCTCCAAATTAATTTTATGTCCCAATAAAACACACATGACAGCTGCGAATAGAGTTATCAGATACGTAAAAAGGACTTGGAATTATGGAGTTAAGTTTTTAAAGCAGAAATAGATGAAGCTAATTGGTTTCTCTGACGGTGATTGGGGTGGCTTAATTAATGATATGAAAAGTACATCCGGTTACTATTTTTGCTTTGGATCAGGTATATTTTTTTGCAGTTCAAGGAAGCAGAAAACGGTCGCTCAATCCACTACTGAGGCAGAATTTATAGCAACAGTAGCTATTGTTAATCAAACTCTTAGGTTAAGGAAACTTCTAGTTGATCTAAATATGGAGCGAAAACAAAGAGCTGAAATACTAGTTGATAATCAAGTTGCTATTATGATCTCCAACAATCCAGTCTTTCATAGATTGACTAAGCACTTCAATATCAAACTATTTTTTGTTTGCAAAGTTCAAAAGAATGACAGAATTTGGTCTGATGTCGTTCTTCCTCGGCATTGAGATCAAACAAATCCAAGATGAAGTGTTCATAGTCAAGGAACGTATGCAAAACAAATACTTAAAAATTCAAATGGAAGATTGCAAAGCAATGAATAGTCCTATTAATCAAAAGGAGAAGCCAGCCAAAGATGATGGTTCTGCTAAGGTTATTGAAGCTGAGTTCAGGAGTTTGGTAGGTTGTGTGATGTATTTAACAACAACTAGTCCTGGCATCTTAAATACTGTAAGTATTCTCTCCAGATTCATGTTTTGTCCCAATGAAACACACATGACAACTGCGAAAAGAGTTATGAGATACGTAAAGGGGACTTGGAATTATGGAGTTAAGTTTTTAAAGCGGAAAGAGATGAAATTAATTGGTTTATCTCGCAGTGATTGGGGTGGCTCAATTAATGAAATGAAAAGTACATCCGGTTACTATTTTTGCCTTGGATCAGGTATATTTTCTTGGAGTTCAAAGAAACAGGAAATGGTAGCTCAATCCACTGCTGAGGTGGAATTTATAGCAATAGTAGCTATTGTTAATGAAACTCTTTGGGAAAGGAAACTTCTAATTGATCTAAATATGGAGCGAAAACAAAGAGCTGAAATACTAGTTGATAATCATGCTGCCATTGTGATCTCAAACAATCCAATTTTTAATGGAAAGACTAAGCACTTCAATATCAAACTATTCTTTATTTGAGAAGTTTAAAAGAATGACAGACCTTGGTCTGATGTCGTACTTCCTCGACATTGAGATCAAACAAATCCAAAATGAAGTGTTCATATGTCAAGGAACGTATGCAAAACAAATATATAAAAAATTTCAAATGGAAGATTGCAAAGCAATGAATTCTCCTATCAATCAAAAGGAGAAACTGGACAAAGATAATGCTTCTGCTAAGGTTGTTAAAGCTGTGTTCAGGAGTTCGGTAGGTTGTCTGATGTATTTAACAGCAACCAGACCTGACATCTTAAATGTTGTAAGTATTCTCTCCAAATTTATGTTTTGTCCCAACGAAACACACATGACAGTTGCGAAAGGGACTTGGAATTATGGAGTTACATTTTTAAAGCAGAAAGAGATGAAGTTAATTGGTTTATCTGATAGTGATTGGGGTGGCTCAATTAATGATATGAAAAGTACATTAGGTTACTCTTTTTACCTTGGATCAAGTATATTTTCTTGGAGTTGAAGGAAGCAAGAAATGGTAGCTCAATCCATTGCTGAGGCAGAATTTATAGCAACAGTAGCTACCGTTAATCAAACTCTTTGGTTAAGGAAACTTCTAGTTGATCTAAATATGGAGCGAAAACAAAGAGCTCAAATACGAGTTGATAATCAAGTTGCCATTGCGATCTCCAACAATCCAGTCTTTCATGGAAAGACTAAGCACTTCAATATCAACCTATTCTTTATTTGAGAAGTTCAAAAGAATGGTGATATGACTATGCGTTACTGCAAATGAGAATATCCAATTGCAGATATTTTCACCAAACCTCTGCCACTTAGCAAGTTTGAAAATTTGAGAAAGAAACTTGGAGTTTGCAGCTTCTAAACAAGGACGATTGTTAACATTATTTAGAAGATTTTGTTGTCTATTGCTCCACTTTTTGTAAGTTTTCTATTGGTTCTCTGTAGGAATTTTATGGAAACTGAATTTTGTGGGAAAGTGAATTTTTTAGAAAAAGTTAAAGTTTTCAGTTCTCTTTATTCATACACTTACATTACTAGTTATTTTTATTTAATGTATGTCAGTACCTTTCCTCCTGTATTTAAACCAAAAATTTTATTAAATAAATGTAGACTTCTCTTTTCATATTCGAGTAACTCCTATGCTTCTCTCATTTTCATTTATTCTCACCATTAAATCTCTATCTTCTACACTAACAACAAATAAGTCATATATTTTTTAATTTTCAGATAAAAAAATTAACACTTTAATTATTCTCTTAAAGGTAAAAAATTAACACGATTAGTAGCTTGCTTAATGTGGAAAAATCTACTACACTATCACCTAGTAAATTAAAATATGTTTTCTTGAAGAAGACATAATTACTTACCTACTGGACGTGAAGGAACTCTCCCTTCTGTCGTAAAAGACTTTGCAGTGGCATGCAAATTGTTTTTCACCAAATAGTCATATAGGTAAACATCAAGCCTGGCAAGTAAACAACAATCCTTCCAAATTCAGTTTTGATCGCAAACCACTAAACATTAAGAGTTTATATCTCTAAAATCATCTTTCAAACTCACAATGCAATAGTACTAAACATTAAGAGTTTGTCGCAAAGAAAACAAAACCGTGTTGTTGCTTGAGTCTTCGTAAAAATATAAGCAACTTGCAAAGCCGATGGAACATATGGAAGCGAGATGGTGCCGATCTAAAGATGATGCCAAGTGAAGTGACAACCTATTTTAATGTGCTTCGTCCTCTCATGAAAAACATAGTTATTTGCTATCTCAATGTCGCTTTTGTCATCACAATGTAAGGAAGTCTGTTTATTAATTTTAACCCCCATATCTGCAAGAATCCATCGTAACCAAACAATCTAACATGCGGTCACGACCATAACACGGTACTTAGCTTCAGTAGACGATCTAGAGACAACATCATGTTTCTTGCTTTTCCACGAGCTTAATGAATCTCCAAGAAAAATACATAAACCAGTAGGAATTTTCGGTCATGAAGATCATTATCCCAATTAACATCGCTATAGGCACGCAGTTAAAGTGAAGAATTCCAAAAACAAAATGCTTTGGAACTGAGTACCACAAAGATATCTCAATATTTGAAGAACAACTCCCCATTGGATGAATGTAGAACAGTAACAAACTCACTAACCACATAAATACCATTGTTATGGATATAAGGCCCATGCCCATTAGACTTTTTTTTAAATTTTAAAAACCCTACGAGAACCGATTATATGCTTACCAAATGGAGGTTTAACTATATCCCATTTAGAGTTTGATAAACAACAATAAGATCTTCGATTATTGCATTCTGCTAATGAGAATCACAAAAAACTTGTTTAAACGAATGAGTTCATATAAATCATGTATGTTTGCTATGAAAGAAGCAAAACGAATTGAGTAAAAAGAATACACAAAATCTGGTAGTTTGGTATACTTACTTGTACGAGTAGATCTTCTGAACGTGGAACTGTTGGTTCGCCAAAAGTAAGAGTTAACTCATAAATTGATGGAGCAGAAGTACTATCAACTTTCTTATGAGCTGGCCCTATGTTGCTATTGTTTTCAAAAGGATCAATAGTCCAAAATTTAGTACTTGTTGTATCATGTGATTTCGCCGGAATCGAGTAAAACAGGATAAACTCAAGAAATGTAACATGTCGAGTTACATAATTTTTTTGACTAGTGGGATAAAAAAATTTATAACCTTTCTGTCTAACACTATAACCCAAGAAAACACATATTGCAGTTTTCAGACCCAAAATGATAACGAATAACAAAAATGTACACCTACACACTCGTAAGGAAGAATAGTTTATGAGTTGTCCATATAACTTTTGAAATAGAGATAATGAAGCAAAGAATGACATGTAAGAAGATATATGACGAGACAAACCAGAATCTAAAATCCACAAAAATGAAAAAAAACCTAAAGTGGATGACGAAGACAGACCTGTCTGAGATATTGACGTAGACATGACCGCATGATTGGAAATAAGAAATTTTCTAAATGATTCCATAATCTAGGAGTTCATTGCAGAGGGTAGAATGGTGTTATCACTATCTTCTAGTGATGAAACAACAGTAAATTTTGGAGGACTAAATATAGGACAAAATTGTTGAATATGACATGTATGTTGCATAAAATAACGTTGTTGAGAGGTCGTTGCGGAAGTGTTTGTTGCCGAGGCGATTGTTGTTGTTTCGATCTCAATATTGGGAATTGTGATTTCTAATGATTCTTACTTTTACAAAAAATCACACTCATCAAATGCAACCCTTGCTCCTCTTGGTATTACTCTAGATTGGTTTGGAACATGAGGTCATTGGTTTAGAACAACGAACACAGTAGGAGCATTGGTCACTTAGACCCCTTATCAACTTGAGTTTTGATTCGTGTTTCCTCTAATATAAGCTTATGAACAACCTAATATTTCATTGGGAAGAATATATTGATGAAGAATTTATCCACGCAATTCTTCAAACTCAGAGCGTAAGGTTATAAATCTATATTAATCTTTGCTCTTCTCTTTTACCAACATAGGGCTTGAATACCCTCAATTCTACCGATTATTTTAGCGTAAGTGCCAATTGATCTCATAAATCTGGCATGGCAACATAATCATCTAAAATAATCAATTCGTTTTGTTGTAAAGAACGAATATCAAATTCTAACTGGTATTGCCTAGAAAAATTGGATTGAGTATACAATCTTTCCAAGTGATCCCAATCCTCTTTTGGTGTTTCATCTTTGGCCAACTAAGTACCAATTGATTGATTTATAGAATTATTGATCTAAGTGATGATATTTGAGTTATCTGTCTCACACGTGTCAATGAGCATAACATAAGTCTCACAACTGGTTGTATCAGAAGGTTGAAGCTTTGTACTTGAAACATATCCCCACATGTGCTTGCCACGAAAAAACTTATTCATAACATGCTCCAGTAAGGACAATATTTTCCATCGAGTTAGGTAATTATGGACTGCATAAAGTCATATTTTTCTGTCATATCTGGAATAAACGAAGTCCAAATTCTGAAGAAAAAAAATACAAAATAAAACAATATTAATTTTTTTTTTAAAACTCGAGTCAAATGAAAAGTGCCAAATTACTATAATTTCGGTCAATTCACTGCTAATTCACTTTAATACCATAAATCAGTTCACTAATACCACCCATCAAATCATGAACTAATAAAATTTAATATAAATTATTAAAACACTTTACTACTTTTATTTAATTCACTATTACCACTTGTCAAATTAGTGAATTAATTTATGTAATATCAATCTAAAATCACTAATCCATTTAATGTATTTTATTGATATTGCAACCCTAACACCACCCGTCCAATTCACTAATTCCAAATAACAATTACTTGATTTTTGTTCAAACACTACATTTAGCTAAAAAAATAACTAAAATCAATTACTGCATCCAAACAATTACAGAACCGAAAGCCGAGTGAAATTTCTTTCAAGTTTGACAGTTTAGGGAAAACTGATCAAGATTCCAATAGACATTCAGATTGAGTCTACCAGCCATCTATCAAACCAACCAAAGATGGAACAAATCCCTGATACCATGTTAAAAACTTTGGCTTCTTTGGCTTCGAATGTTTTGGTCCAAAACTTTGGCTTCTTTTTAGTCCTTTTATTAATATGTACATGTTTTGCATCAACTACTTTTGTTTGTTTTTAGTAAATTTTTATTTACTCATTAACATTTTTGGTTTTGTTTCTTTATGTACGTCGTAAAAAGGGTGGTTTCTTGATGACATGTTTCGTTTTACAAGCGCTTCAATTGCTCCATTTATTGATTTGACAATTGATTTTGATTCTATTTACATTTTTCTTAGCAATATTTTGTTTTGGGTTATTTAGATCAAACCTAACTATATTAAAAGATGGATGTCCTAATAGATGTTGATTGTGAATTCAAGTTAGGTCATTAGTTATAGTTTAATAAAAAAAATGTATTGATGAAATTAGATTGTCGATGAGTTTAATTATCATCATATGAGTATTATCCTTTAATTACATTCATATCTTGTGTTGAGTTTGGTGTGAGAATATGTCATGACACAAAAAATACAACTGCCACCATATAATATACTTCACGCCACGTAAAGTGTGTCATGTCAAACTGTTCATCGTCTATTTGTACTATCACTGAAACTTTATAATGTTACTACCGTAAAAAATTTACCCTGCCACATAAAATTCGTCATGACACAACTATAGATCATACCACATAACATATATTCTGCTACAATCACATAAAATTTGTTTTGCCACGAAAAAACAATAATATTATGTAATTCATTATTATCTTCGGGCTAATAATATTGCACACATGCGCTAAATCTTGGTAACACTTATAAAATTACTTAAAGTTGTATCAAACAACCACCTACTATATTTCATTAATGTTGAATACATTAATCTTGGGTTTTCATCTAGTTTAATTTTATATATTAGTTTGATAGGTACACTTAACAACTTCTTACTTTTGCAGGAAGCATCCCTTTCGAATACAACTCAACAAAGTTAGTAGAATTTTCAGCATTTTCTATAATCTGAAATCTTTTATATTTAAAAATTATACATTATAGATCGTAACTGGAAACTAGAGAAATGTATGATACATTGTGTTTCCAAAACGATTTTTTATTAATTGGATAAAATGGTAACAAGATAAACATCATCTGAATACTATGAGTATTTAAAAAGTTAGTTAATAGAAAGGTTTTCATGTCATGTATAAGTTTATGCACAAATATGATTGAATATGTACAAAAAAGTTTATGTTAATTATTTTGATCCATAACTAGGGTTGTTACTAGTCATACAAACCCGATAATCTGTCTGAGACCGGTATGATAAAGTCCGTCCGAGACCAATCCAATAATGTTATCGAGTTGTCAACGAGCCGATGTTTGAACCTAGACGGATTAGGGCCCAGACCGGTAAACCCAATAAAAACCCGATTAATTTTTTTATAATATATGTAATTTTATATCAATTAATATCCACGTAATAATCTACATATATTTATATTACTAAAAAATATTTAATTAAAATATAATAAACTATAATACAACACGTATTGATATTAAGTATATATGTATATTATATATCTGATAAGCTAACACGATGATAACAATTATGTGAATAAAAGCTAATATTTAGGTGTAGTGGAAATAAAAAAACATCAATTTTAAGTACTCTTACACCTAACCTAGGTATCAAGTTCTATATATGCTAATATAGTTTGGTGTTATTTTGTTATCAGACTGTCCGGGTTTGGCTGGATCAGACCGATCCGCTCAATTATCGGATCGGATTTGGTCTGTCTCCTAAACCGGACTAATTTAGCAGTTTGGACCAGTCTCATAGCTACCGGTCTGAGCCCAAAAAAATTCAAACCCATACAGGGCCGGTCTTGTAACACCCTATCCATAACTAAATAAAAGTGATGGAAAATTTAGTATATGTTCTTTATTTGGGATTGATCGGTATTCTATAACTTTTGTATTTGTTAATACGCTTTAGTTGGTTATTATAGCTGCTTCGTATGTTTTGAGAAGTGTAAGGCCTCACAAAATCAAAAAATACCAACGTATCGAACAGACCTTGACACTCATATTATCTTTCCAGATAATATTCATAATTTTAAAATCTACTAATCATTAACTTGCAATATAGCAGATGAGGTAAGCATGACTCCAAGATTAATTTTTAAACTTTTTAAAAATAAAATAAAAGATGACTGTATGGTATTTAAATCGAACATACATTGACACTCATATTATCTTTATACACAAAATAGATGAAAACCTCAGGCAAGTTCTACGCATTCAAAGAGAATCATACATAGATTTCAATGAAAAAAATACCATTAATTAAAACTCCAAATCGAAGACTAATAGATCAATAAAAAATAGGAATATGGAGTTAATTATACCAATGAAAATGAAGGTAAAACTCGAGAGGGTTAGTCACAATTGTTAATCTCATATACAAACATGAGTGATTTTTGTAGAAATCGAAGATGTATTATGGAATTTTTTATTAAATAAAAAAGATTTGGAACGAAGAAAAATAAATAAAAAGGTAGAGGTAGTTTTGGAGTATCCTTAAAAAATATCTTATTAGCCATTATTTATGTAATTGATAACCTTATTAGCCAAATGTTTTGAATATGACCATGTTGGTCATTTAGAATGGTGAGTAGACCTAAATAGTTCATAACCATTTTATAAACATATTAACGTGTAATCTATAACATATTAAAATATAGAGTGCTAATTTGTTTTATTACTAACTCTACTAAAAAAACTAAAAGTACCAAATGGGTTAAGTTAAAGGGTTACAACAAGTTGCATGTTCTTTTTTAAATTGATATTGGACTATATTTTTTTTGTAAATTAACCAAGATTAATTTTTACTTTTTATGACTATAATTTGGCCATTGACTCAGCACCTTAACAAAAAAAAACTAATTTTTTTAGATTAAAAATCTTAACTTAAATCCTTAAACTAAACCTCTAATTCAAAATAATTTAAAATCGTTAAACAAACACAATTTAAAAAAACTGAAGGATATGGTATTAAAAATCTCATTCACGCAAACATTTTTAAATAGGTAATATATAAACATTCGGGTCATGTGGTACCGCAAGATACAAGCAATATATAGATCGAGTTCTATCGGGGTGAATGGTAATTATCGCGATACTAGATCTAGATCTGAATATGACCGAGATCGCTCATGTGTGTTCTATAAATTTTTATATGTTTTGTTTCTTATTTTTAATTATATAATATTCCGTCGTAAGAGGAAAATGATACAGATTGCATTGATCTTGAATACGTCCATGATTCTAGTTATTTACTTTTTCATAATGAATTATTATACGAAAGACAAATTATGTGAGTAACTTAAGAGAATATGTGAAGAAAGCAGGTCTATTATTATATTAAAACGCTAAAATAATGCGCATAACATAAAGACTCATTGAATACCCTTCGAATGGGAGACCCAGCCAAGGATCATTGATTTAGAGTGATCAAATTTTTATTCAGTTTGAAATGACATCAACATTTTTTTATCCGCTCTGCATTCTCTTAAGATATTTTAGGTCACTCACATAAATACTTCTTAATATGCAGGTTATGTTATTTTATCCTTAAAAAAATATTATTACTAAAGTAGAATAATTATAATAATATGTAAACTATGAATGATAAAGACAAAGTAAAACTGATGAAAACAAAAAAAGAAGACACGATGATTATTCTATCATCATAGTTTCCTCTTTTTTTCCAGTGCGGTGTGAAGTTTCAAGTTATTTATTGGCGGTATTACTCTTGTAAAGTTCAAAAGTACGCGTTCTTCGAATCCAAGGTTGAAAATTTGCTATTTTCTTAACCCCTTTAAATATCACTCCTTACATGTGAGATTTACGGTGGAACAACATGCTCTGTACGGTAGAGGTAGTGCATCTTACAGATAATTGTATCCTAAAAGATTCTTCTTGCGTGTTTTTTGCTACTTCTTTTGTGGCTCTCATCAACAACTAATCTTCAACAAAATTCCACAACATTATGTGTATATATATATATATATAGTACAATTTATTTTCATCATGAATGATGTTTATATATATATATATATATCAGTTAAGGATAACAATCTTTACGAAGACTAATCAAATAACTTCACATATTAGATGAAACATCATAATCCACGAAGAGTAATGAATGAGTGTCAGTCGGATAGAAATACTTCTAACCATTTTAAAAACCAGAATTTTCACTTCAAGATTTAAATTTAAAACTATAATGAATCCAATTATTTATGATTTGATTTTTTTAAATTTAATCTCAAAATAAAGAGTCATTAAGTACATATAAACTGGTGTGGTTTATTTCTGTTTGAGAGTAATTTAGTAAAGTGTTTTGGGAATTTAATGTTTAAGGTAGACTGTAGTGAGATAATTAAGTTGTGTGCTTGTAATAAATTCTGATCACCCTCATTAATGAAAGTGATTGGAGTATTTATACTTAATTAATGACCCATAGGCCTATCGGGTCAGGTTTTGGAGTCGGGTCAAGTTTAAGAATCCATTAGCCAAAGATGTGAATGCCCAACACTTAACTTAGTCATGTTCCATTATATTTGTCCTGTTCGGTTTTTCATAGTAGTGGTTTTGTCCGAACAACCCTCCGAATAAAAGCAAGTTACAGTGCCTAAAATATCTGACCTCACTAGTAGCCCCATTAGGTCTTACAAAGAATCTTTGGAAGAGCTAACTTTTAAAAATCAAAATCAAACTCTTTCCGATCTGTTTCCGTGTCCGAATCGAAGAGTTTATCTCTCTCTGTCAAGAATTTCAAGAGTCAATAATTTCAAGAGTCAATCTGTCGAGAACTTGGTAAGACTGATTTTACCGTTAAGAATTCCAAGAGTCTTTTTTCAACGTGGACACGTGTCAGGGTCTGGTTTGACCTGCCAGCCATTTTTCTGCTAGATTTTCGTACTTTCTAGGCTAGAAAGTTATATAGGTTTTAACTCTCATACTTTGTAGTCCTTAATCATTGCTTTGATCGTTCTATCTTCTCCTAGGTAACTTCGAGTTTTTATACTTATTTAAATCTATGCTACCGTTTTATTGTTTTCACAAACACAATACGTTTCTAGAGAGAGAAAGCTTAGTGATCGTTTTTAAAATTGCGCTTGAGTAATTTATGTTCACAACCAGAAACACACTGGTATATAGGGGTTGGTTGAACTTGTCTGAATTGGAAAAAGCAAGAAACATTACAAAAGGCGAGAGGATCGCAGTTGGTCGTCCTATTTCTCCTGGTGAAGGAATCAATCAATCACAAGCAAACACAGACCAAGGGCCATCGTCATCAAATTCATCTAAGGTCAGAAAACTTCCTTATGTCCCAACTCTTTCTCTCCTTCAATCTCGATCCTGTGTTCAAGAATCTCAGAAACCTCTCTCTAAAGAAAACGTCGTTTTTAGTGTTAGGAAGCCTTCACCCTTTATTCCCATGGGTTTGGACGCTGAGAAGTCCCCTGAGAAGAATACCCCTTGCCGAATAACTCGCCAATCCAAGGCTAAGTCTACTCCCACCTCTTTGAAACACACTATTTCAGATACAATAAAGCCTTTTCCAAGAACCCAAACGATCCGCACAACAGCCCTTGGTAGAAGCCAAGTCATCTGAGCAACCTTCCATTACAATATCGGGAATGATTACAAGATAGTGAATGACGTTCTAGAGTCAGAAAATCCATGGAGGACACAGTTCCTATTTATCAGCGGAGCTTGGGAGAATGGGAAAAAGATCAAAGTTGACTCTAACCCAAGTCAACTGACCAGTCGCTGGAAGAGCATAGGTGAGTTTTATTCATGTTTCCCTCAATCTTTCAAATACTAGGTGGTTACTCCGAACTGGTTTGTATCTCTTTTTAGTTTTTCCAAAGAATTTCTTGGACTATGTAGAGGCAGGTCAAGACATTTGCGCCAAACTAAATTTCTGGGCCACTGATATATATGGGAATGGTTTCCACAACTGGTTTACCTTGGGGAACTTTGTGAGGTCTCACATGTGGAATACCATAGAGAGAAGAGACCTCTCATGGGAAGAACTGACCACCCCTCCTCCCGCAGACGTTATCCTAATGAGAACTGAGGTTAAGGATGCCGAACTTTACTTACCTTCCAGGGTCAAAGCCCATAGTCATCTGGACAAGATGAAGAACAAAAGAAAAAATAAAACCACAACTGACCCACCTCAGGCAACTACCGAAGGGACTGGTTCGGAGAATCAATGAGCGATTAACGTTGTTCTGCTAGAGGCACTTGAAGTTACTGTCAAGGAGGCTGGTGGATCGGACAACCCACCAAATATTACAAAGAAGGACAAGAAACGCAAAGCAAGCATTGATGAAAATGATGAAAAGCAGAAAAAAGTCACTCTAGGATAAGAGATAATTTTACATCCTTCAGAAATTCCTCCTTCGGCTCCTGTTGATCCCACTTTGCAATTAAAATTCCACCAAACCTTTATTCCGAACATGCCAATGCTGATGGAGAGGTAAATCTCGATGCCTTTCAAAATATTAACATATATTTCACTGAATTGGACAAGGATGACTTTGCAGGGCCTTATCGTCCTGCCAATTCATCCAATGTTGTGATCCATAATGGTGAGACTTACGTGATATCAAGTGAGTAAGACACCCTGAGTCATGCCCTCTTGGGTTACATCCGTCCAGTGGTTGATCTGGAGAGACAAGTGAGGGATCAAACAACTACCATAAACTCCCTGACTACAGAGAAACAACGCTTGACTAATAACCTCTCTACTTCTCAACAAAGCATAGAATCTCTGAAGAAAGAGAAAGAAGGTTTGGCTGCCAAACTGCTCAATTCAGAAGAGGATCAAAGAAATCTCCAGACCAAGTATTCCAAGCTGGAAACTTCTTCTTCCGATGAGATCAAAGGTTTGAAAGGGCAACTAGAGGCTAAAGACAAAACCATCAAGACTCTATCTGAGGACAAGGCTAACTTGGAGGATGTTGTTAAGAAGAAAACAGAGGAGAATACAACTCTAGTACAAAAAAAAGCTGAAGAGATAGCTGCTAGAATAGAGAAGTATGCCTTTGGAGTGGTAGACACATCGGAAAAAAGAGATGATGGCATCAAATCCGATATGGTCTTACTGTTTCATGAGACCTTTCCTAAGAGGACTTTTGGTCCTTTGTGGAAATTTGTGGAATACGATGACCTCCTTTTTCATATGATGGCTGATGGTGACAAACACAACTATTCAAGTGAGGATGATTCTAATGAAAACAAAGGAGTTGGTGAGAGTTCAAGTATTGAACTCAAAAGTCCGAAAAAAATGGTGGTGAAGAAACAATTGAAGGGAACAAGCCCTAGGGTTGTATTGTTATATTGTATATGTTTTTTTTGAAAAACTAAAGTCCTTGGATGGCCAAGGTATTTTTTTGCATTGTTTGTTTAATTTCCGTTCCTTAAAACTTAAAGTCCTTGAATGTTCAAGGCATCTGTGAATCATGGATCAGTTTTAGTCCTATCAGACTTTAATATCATATTTCCCTTCGTTTAAATTTTGTTTAACTCTTTATGGCCAATGTTTAGATAGCCTTCAATATTTCAGAGGTGTTAAGTAAGGGTATTAAATATCCTCAACCACGTGTGTTTAATAAATGTGATTAAGTGTTTAATATGTCCGGTCAACTCAAAGATATTTGAGAGTCGGGGTGTTTAATAAGCGTTTAATATATGACCACCTTTCACTATGGCTAAGTCAAAAACAGAATTGCACCAAACTTTTAAAGAAGGCATAAGATATTATTGAAAAACTCGAACATGTTTAATAAGCATTTAATATCCAACCACATTTTCACTATGACTAAGTCAAAACAGAATTGCACCAAATTTTGAAGAAGGCATAAGATATTATTGAAAAACTAGGACACCTCGTTAAAACCTCTCGCGCCACCAGGGCAGGAAAGAGTATACCCTCTATTATTTACATTGATACTTGAAAAGTAAATATTTACAAGAGAGGTTTATTCTAAGTATAACCTGAGATGTATAAAGTTGCATGGGTGCTTGAGTGCTCTCCCTTTCTTGTCTTGGAGCCTGTATGTTCATGGTTTAACTTTCCCACACACGATATAAAGGCCTTCCCAATTTGGAGCCAGCTTACGAAACTGTATTTTCTTTGGTGTGTAAAATGACTTTTCTTAAGACTTTATCCCCCAACTAAACATCTCTTCTTTTAAATTTGGAGGAAAATCTACTCCTCATCAAACCCTGGTAATGCGCTGTCCTCAAACGTGCTTTAACTTTTCTTTTTTTAATCAAATCTAACTGATTCCTGACTGCTATATAATTAGCCTGTTTGGAATAGTTTTGGACTATATGAGATGGCAAAGTAGCTTCTATGGGAATGATTACATCCATCTTATACACAAGGGAAAAATGAGATTCTTGTGTAGCAACCCGAGGTGTAGGTCGGTAAGCCCGCGATACCTCTTGTAAATAACTTGGCCATTTTCCAGCACCTCCCTCCCGATTCTTCTTCAACCCGGACAAGATTGTCCGATTAGCAACTTCAACTTGCCAATTTGCTTGAGGGTGGAAAAGAGAAGAAAAACATTGTTGAATTCCTTTGGAGGTGTAAAACATTTCCATGTTTTTATTATCAAACTGTGGCCCATTATATGTGGTAATCTTTCGGGGGACCCCAAATCTGCAACATATGTTAGATAAAATGAATTTGATAATTGCTTTCGAAGTGGTTCCAGCTAAAGGAGTTGCCTCTATCCACATAAAAGAAATAGTCAATAGTAACTTCTACATCCACCGGATGCCATGGGATGAGGCTCAACTAGATCTAATCCCCACCTGGTAAGGGTGGTTTGGATATGGATTCCATAAGAACTGCTGGCACATGAATTTCATTTCCATATCTTTGGTATTGATCATACTTTTTAACATATCTTTAGCAACTGCCATTATGGTTGGCCAGTAGTACCCTGTTAATAAAACTCTCATGGTTAAGGAAATATAGCCACAGTGTGCAGAATCTTCTCCATCATGTAGTTCAGATAACACAACTTGGGACTCTTCAAATCCTAAGCAACGTAAGAGAGGTCTGCTGAAAGATTTCTTGTAAAGAAATTCCCTTAATATCAAGAAACCACGAGCCTTATACTTGAATTTCTTAGCCATGGATTTATCCAGAAGCAAAATCCCATCGGAAATAAACTGAAGAATATCATACCTCCAGTCTTTGGGCTGAATGGTTACTATGCTCATATTTTCTTCATCCTCTTTATCTTTTTATGGGCACATTTGTATTGATGGACATTCTTGCATCATAATGCATAGGTAAGATTGAGAATAAGCTATGGTTATCAAAGAGTCTGCCACAGTATTCTCCGATCTAGGGATGTGTTCATAGCAGATACTCTTGAAGCTTGCTGCAACTTCCCTTAACATTAACAAGTATTTAATCAATTGTTCTTTCTTTGCTTCCGACTGCCCTTGAACATGGTAAATAAGTAATTGGGAATCACTCATTAACCGGACTCTCTTTGCCCCACATATGAGAGCTAGCTTAAGACCATCTATAGCTACTTCGTATTTAGATTCATTGTTAAGATCCCTGAAACCAAAACGTATAGCTTGATACATAGTATCACCATAGGGATAAATAAACAAATTCCAGCCCTACGTCCATAGTACTTGATCTACCATCAGTTCAGACTACCCATTTATTCTTAGATTGGATTTTTGATATATGTCCGGAAGATTTATCAACATGGAATTCTACTAAGAAATCAGCCACTGGTTGGGCTTTAATTGTTGTGCGGGGAGCAAAATCAATATCATAATCACCCATCTCAACCACCACGTGGTTATTCTGATTATTACATCAACTTTCTGAAGAACACGCTTTAGAGAAAAAGACATTCGAACGACAATAAAATGAGCTTGAAAGTATGGGCTCATCTTTCTTACTATAATTACCAAGGCTAATGCTAGTTTCTCTAACTTTAAATATCTTATTTCAGCATCCAATAGACTTTTGTTAATGTATTACACCCGATGAGGGTAATTATCCACCTCTCTTACAAACACAACACTTATTGTATATATTAAGACACTGCTAAGTATATGTAGAGTCCCCCCCTCCCCCCGAACAGGTTTGAAGAGAGTCTTAGGTGAGGAAAAACGATTCTTGATTGCAATAAAAGCCTGATCACGCTATGGAGACCAATTAAAGTTTTTGGCATTCCTCAACACTTGGAAAAACGGGGCACATTTGTCTAATGATCTTGAAATAAACCTGTTCAAAGAAGCCAATCGTCCGGTCAACCTTTGAACTTCTTTGGTGCTCTGAGGAGGGTTTATAGCTAGAAAGGCATTAAGTTGATCCGGATCAGGCTGAATTCCTTCTCACTTATTATGTAACCCAAGAACTTTCCAGATCGGACCCCAAATACACACTTTTTAGGGTTTAGTGTCAAATTTACAGCCTCTAAGTTAAAAAATATTTCTTGAAGGTCAGATATATGTGCATCTTCCTCCAAGGTTTTAACCATCATGGATCTTGTCCCATAAATCAAATAATAAGAATACTACTAAGTAGAACTATAAAAACAATGATGTAGATTTTTAAAAAAAATTAACTTGTCTAAAGTGAATGAGGTTGACACCCAAGTTATTACCGATAAAAATGAAGGCCATCAAGATGATGACATATTTACCTTGCTGAAGAAGGAACCGTGGGGGTAGTACAACAAAGCAGCGAATGACACAACAACTTATTGAAAAACCTTTTAAAACAAACAAAGACACTCACAGAGAAACACTGGATAAGAGAAATGGTCCCCCAAACTCTTCTTATGAAGATCTCTCGATGGAACATTAAAGTATTAAAAAACCTAAAATATAATGAAGTTCGTGACTTTATTCATATTAATAATATATATATATATATATATATCATATCTATCATCGAAACCACAAAACTTTATGCGTACTAAACTCTAAGGTTGAGAATTTTGTGATAAATTTAATGAAGTGATACGTGACCAAATTGCAATGTGTTTGAACACTCATAAAATTTATATATAGCTTCTATAAAATCATCTTCAAGTCATACATTGCCTTGCCAAGTGCAAGGTTAATGCCTTCCTTCTCCAATTAGTGTTGTTTATGCATTTAACATTCTGCTTGGGAGAATGGATTTATGGGACAACTTGGTAGAGTGGGTCAGTAACTTAATGTTCCATGGTTGTTATGGGTGACTTTAAAAAACACGTTGAATTTTGATGAATATTGTAACATAAGGGATATGTAGCCTTATGAGATAAAAGACTTCAAAAAAAATATGTGTTATCGAGACTTATTGATCTACCGTTCACATGTAATTTCTACATGTGGACTAACCACATTCTTATCAAGTTGGATAAAGAAATAAGCAATATCCATTGGTGTACATCGATGATACATTGCTCGGTAAATGTTTACATGGCCTTTGTATTATTGACTATTCTTCGTGCATTGTGGATATGTTTGTTTAAGTTTATCATAAAATACCATCATTCAAGTTATTTAACATGTGAGAATATCATCCGATTTACTTATCCACCATTAAAAAAAAGTAATAAAGGTCTATTCGAGAGAAGACTCAATTTATGTTGGGTAATAAAAAATTCTGCCTCAAGGAGGAATTGAAAGCTCTAACGTGCAATTATTTTTCTCACATATTAGATTCGGCTAAGAGGGAAAACCAAAGTTTGATCTTGCTGAAATAAAACTCCGATATGACCTCATATATATTACTATTGAGTGAGGTTATGAAACTTAAAAAAATATTCTCATTAATAATGCAAAATTATTATTTTTTTCCAATAAAAAATAAAAATAAAAATTATGTCGTAGCAGCGTCGTTAGTTGATGGTACTTTATCTACGTCAGAAGACCAGTGATGAATGTATTTGTTGACTATTTTAATGATTCTCTTAACAATCGAATTGATAATAAACTGGTGGATAACGATGTATTTGGGTATGCCCATTGCATTGGAGAATATAAATAACAACTAGTGTGTGTTGGCATTATTGAAGATAAAATTTGGATGACTCTTAACAATATCGGGAGAGACAAGTCCCCCAGTCCCGATGGTTTTCGTTTTTTAAAAATACACTTGAAATTTTATTGGTGTGGACCTTATTGTCGTTTTAAGGAGTTTTTTGCATAATCAAATCTCCTAATGAAACTTAACCAATTTGTTATTTTTTAATCTTAAAGTGAAGACATACTACTTTTGTGATGGACTATTGGATAATCATTTTGTGTAACATGTTGTATAAGCTAATCATTAAGATATTGACTATAAGGATGCAATATGTTATGGATTTATTAGTGGATAAAGCTCAGTCCACTATTTTTCGAGGATAGTTGATAACGATAACATACATCTCACAAGAGTTGATCTGTGTGTACAATCCAAAGTAAATTTCACCAAGATGTATCATTAAGATCAAATCTCATAAATCATATGATATAATATTATTTTATTTAACAATCCCTACCTGAAAAAATCAGTTCAAGAATTTTAGCTGGATTGGATAATCCTTGTCATAAACTGGTAGAGTTAAGCTGATTCGATTGGTCTCCTAACACAACGAGACCTTTTCGTTGTCCATTTTTCCTATCCCGCCAATGGAAATCATATACATTATTCAATTTTTTCGAAAGTTTTTTGGGGTAAAAAAAAGTATTTGGATGTTTGGGATGAAGTATGTTTAGCAAATGCCGAATGTGGACTTGGCACTATAGATTTGAAAATATGGAATTGTTCATCCTTTTTTATTTTTTTTTGGAAAATTGCCAATAAAGACTCTTTATGGATCTAATGAGTTAACCAAATTTATATAAGGGAACATTTATTTGGGATTTGGCCATACGCAATGAAGACTTATCATTGTTCAAGAATATTTTTGCATTGGGACAAATTCCAAAATCATTAATATGATAACCCCAACACCCTATGCCAAATTAAAAACATGGCATGAGTACATACATTTTTTTTTCCTAAATTGTTAACGTATATCACACCAAACTATAGAACTATGTGTTATATACTACATACCAACGGATTTATTTTAACAAATAATGCTTCTAAAAATACATCATTCACATTATAATCACATGTACGTCTATAAAATTTAATAATACATATAATATTTCCAAACATATGTATTGTTTATAGAAAATAAATAAAAATACTAATTTTATAACTAAAATAAACAAACATTATTATAAATCAAGAAACCGAGCAACATTCCACAACTGCCCGTGTAAGAAAGAAATGGACGCCAATCTTTTCTAAATGAGAATAATATGGGCTGGGAACTCGTTATTATCACCTGAGGATATAAAATTGAACTAGTGATAAATTTTATAGAAGGTCCTATGATTTATTCAGAGGTTCAAAACTCTAAAGAAAGAACATTTAATTCCACAAAAGTATGGTTCTCTAATGAAATTAGAGTTGATATTCTTTTTGGAAAACGGGAATTGGCATGGCTTTAATAGCACACATTTATTTGAAGAAGAAAATGTAAACATTAGTCCCTACATGCAGAACATAGATAACCTGTTATCATAAAAAGACCCAGAGATAGAACCCAGTCATAATCCTATTAACGAAAATGAAGAGAGTAATCTAAGGAAAAACACTAGCCCCTTTTGGACTTTAAACATAAGGCAGCAAAGTTGTTACTTCCAGATCTTGACGCATTTGTCATGACTAGCAGAGGCAACCATGCTGGTAGCTTGTGAGTGTGCAAGAGCGGATATCACACACGCATGCGCTGGCATTGACGTGCACTTGTTCTCCCCCATGTTCCATAGCTCCAGAGACTACAAAAAAACTCTGTTACTTGTTTACAACACGGTGAACTTACAAAGGAATTATGTGTCACTTGTCAATCATCGAGAATGGAAATGGATCTATCGGTTGAGAATCTTTATAAAAGCTTGCAAGAGTACCAATGCTGTATAGTTTAAAAGTTATTTTCTCGCGGTTGAAAATATTTTTCACAAGTATTACCACTGCTTAAGACTAAGGGTGCGTTGGGTTGGTACAAAACGTTTTCTGTTTTAACTTTCACCGAAAATTATAAAAAGAAAAACTATTTTCAATCTTTTGGGAACACTTTTTTCCTTCAGCAATCAAACACATTTCACAATAGTTTTCATTTAGAGTGAAAATTTGTTAATGAAACAAGCACAGCATAAATATTTAAATCTTTCATACTAACAACCTTTGCGGACTTGCGTAAAGAAAATCTCACCTGGTAACCACCAACAACCATACGAGTTGAATAACTCGGATGAAATACACAGGAGCGGAAGCTGTTTCCACTGGCACTGAGGTCGTGAATGCACTCTCCTGATACCAATGACCAGACCCTTACCGAATCTTGACTGACAGAAGCCAAATAATCTCCATTTGCGTCCCAACAAATAGACAGCACAGTGCTCGAATGCCCCTGCACAGTCAAAACGACTTGAGACTTTTTACACGAAAAATAAATTTGTCTATTCTAGCTAAAGCACGAGCAGGAAATAGTGGTATCCTCCATAAGGCACTATCCCTACCTGTAACAAATTCGTTTGCCTGTCGGTCTCAACATCGAAGATCGACACAGCATTGTCCGAAGCAGTAGCTAGTAACTGTCCTATTCGCGGTTGAAATCTAACATGTGTGCTAATCCCATGCTGCAGCATATCACCCGAGTTTTAGAGGACAAGACAATACATATACACCAGCAGCACAAAAGTGGAAAAATTTGAGAAAGAGAGTTTCAAGGCGCACTTTTGAAATACGAGCACAAGGATACTGATTGAGGTTCCAGAAGCGAATCTCAGCGTTGCGGTCGCAAGAGCAGAACAATTCAGTTTTGTTCGGGTGGAAATCAAGTGATAAGACGGGTGATATATGGCCTTTGTATGTCTTGATGCTGAAATTTGGCTGCAAGAATGAACTTAAGTAAGTTCGAAATGATGGTATATATTAGCAGTCACCTAATCATTTGAGTTGTTTGCATTAAGAGTATGAATATTAGAAGAAGTCCCCAAGAGTCGCCCATAAAGGTAGAAATTTTACTTCCGAAGCATCCCAAAGTTTGATAGTATTGTCAAATGATGATGTAGCAAACTGAGTGGAATTCGGTCTAAAGCGGACATCAGTGATGAGACGAGTGTGTTCAACTGGAGTGTACTCGGTTTGCAATGTTTCCATGTTCCAGAGAGCTACCTAAGTACACGAAGAAACAAGTATCAATTTAATTTGGATTCAATAATAGAAGCTCACCAAAATATTTGCCAATTAAGCATCCGGTGACGGATGTATCTGAGCCTATGATTAACTTTTTGCAAATAACTAACTTTAAAATTTATATGTCACGGTACCTACATACATGCAAATTCTAAATGACTGAAATCCTAAGTCTCCATTCAGCAGCCCAGAAAAAATCACTCGTGGCTCTATAACCGTTGAATGGCTATATGCTTGCAGAAGTGAAACAGATGGTGTTCATAAATTTTTTGCACATCATTTCATTAGATGTTTGCCTGAACACTCAACCTCACACAGTAATCAACCAGAAACTAAAAGGTCTGATCTATCACTTACAAGCATTTACAATTCAAATTCCATAAAATAAACTATCATAACCCTATACATATTTCCTACTACCGAGTCTAAATCTGATATTCAGAACATATAATTCAGAAAATCTAAGGACTGCAACTCAATTTTCTCCACTCTTTATAGTATGTAACACCCAAATACATATCCTAAAAATTACATTTTCATTCATGGCTTGTGAGCTGTGTAAAATATCTATCTACTTTGCGAATATCTAGCAAGTTGAACATGGGAATCCTTAAACCTAAACTGAGATAAAAGAAGAAGAAAACATAAAGTAAAAGATGCAAAACATGACATCCTCGCAAAATACTAATTATTGAATTTTTTTTTTATTCTAATGCTAAAAAAGAACGGAATCAAATACATCAGTGATTACGGCTCAAGCAGCACTTTTTCCCTTTTGTAGCTAGTATGTGTTCCCTGCTTGAGGGTTAATATAAACTATGTGTTACCTTCCTGTCGTGCCCAGCATTGGCTAATAACTTCCCATCTGAGGAGAAATGGCAGCAGATGACTTTGTCATTGCTTTGAACTATTGAACCAACTTCATTGAAGCTGAAGGCTGCGCATGACAATGTGTAGTTATGAGTATTAGTTTGGTACAAAGATATTTTGAGAAGCGAGAAACTACACAATACCCTTTGAAGTTTCAGAAGCATGTTCAGAAGAGTTTCCTTTTAATGGTTCAACCCCTCCATCTTCATTATCATGTGACAAAAAGGATTCCACGACGTTATCATCAAAGGCGCCAACATCTCCGAAATGTTCTCTGTCTTGCTGTACCAGAAAAAGTTTCCATAAGCAAAAAGTTGAAAGAAGTTAAGGTCTTCAAAGAAGTACATATTTTGTACGTTGCAAGTTTGGAGAGCTACATGGCTTTGGTCCAACTTTAATGTCTCAGTCAATTACTCAAGTATATGATCTCTAGATATAAATATACTATCTGATGTTGTTCCCTGGAAGGGAGACACCAGAACATGTCAAAAAGTTTTGTATCTCCATAGAGAATTTGAGAAATTATCTCATATCCTCTCCTAGTAATGTTTTTTGTCCTAGATGATGGAATAAATAATAATCATAAAAAGATGATATGAATAAATTAAGACGCCTAGCGGTTTTACTAACTGATATCAAATTGAAAGAGGACGTTGGTTAGTATAAGACTGATAAATTGAAGAAAAATACTTGATATCAGAAAAGACAATTGCAATGACAATGATGCTTGCTCAATGATTGAAGATGCAAGTTCATCGAGTTTCATGGAATATCGACGTTTTAGATTATGAACATAAGCATACTAGAGCTACTCATATAATGATAGGCCTTTTGGCACGTTACCAGTTGAGTTGTCGATGGCGCAAGGCCACTTATTCCATCAGAACCATACATCACTGGCCTTTTGGGAATCTTATTAACATGCTGGAAGTTCCCTGCCATAGCAATTCCGTCTGCAGGTGTATGTGTAGATGGAGTTGTTGGTTGAGAGTTAGAAGAAGGACCGATAGTATTTGCTGTCCCACTACTGTTAGCAGGTCCAGAGGATGAAGCTCCTTTCCTCTTCCGGTTAACCTACAACACCAGAGGAGGACAGATATAGCTTTCCATATAGAAAGAAGGAATCTTTAGTTAACACGAACTTTTCTAAGAAAGGTTCACCTAAAACCAAAGATCAACTAGTGGGCAAATTAATTTTATTAAAAGGAAACAAATGTCTCATAGATAAAATTCAAGACTATAACAATGATTGCTGAATAACACAGAAGACCTTGAAGCATTGCTCTTGTGACGATTGAAGAAGACCCTGCTGTTGTAAGGTAGATTGCTGCGCTGGTGGCGTGTTCATCTGTTTAAAATCAACCAAAAGTTCATTAAACATCTGAGCTTGTGTCTGGACCAATTATCATGCTAATGATACAATGGATATATGACTAAAACATCCTTTTACAGGAAAGTGCATTCTGTATTGAATCTCAAAAGTATGCATCTATAGCTTTAAATGCACATAACTTAGTTACACAAGAAGATGAAACTTAGTATGTGTCTTAAGTATATATATATATATAGCTACTATAAATGCTCAAACGCAGAACGTGAACACGCAGAGATATGACTCAAGTTTTTTAGTTATTGGTTGAAGCACGACTGAGGGAGACCTATTGCTTCTCTGTGCGATACAATCATTACCAAAGAATTCTTCTGAAACACGCAGAGATATGACTAAAGTTTTTTACTTATTGGTTGAAGCACGACTGAGGGAGACCTATTGCTTCTCTGTGCGATACAATCATTACCAAAGAATTCTTCTGAAATACAGATTTTTTGTTATGAGTTGTGATGGCTTCCTTGGTTTTAAGACGAAACAGCATTAAGCGAATGATGACAAAGCATGTATTCAGATGAACAAATATTTTTTAATAGGAAGTGGTGCTTAAAACATTGACTTTACAACACTAATACATATTTAGCAATAACATAAATTGTAATAGTACATCACCTATTCATGAATTTCTTTTTAAATAGTGGTATAATCTATCCGGAATGTATTGAGAAGAAAACTCTTACTTTCACTGAAGTTGACTGCATGGAAGAGCCAATAGGTCCATCATGAGCATTTTGTTGGCCATCTTTTGCATTTAGAGTTCCACTTGGTAGTCCAGTAAATCTTGGAGGATCCATATTACTGTACATGGATGAATTGCCAATATTTCCTTGCGCCTGAGCCAAGAGCCGCTGTTGTTGCTGCGGCGGCAAAAGTTGAAATTGATTTGCATTTGGTAGGAAAGGTTTTTGAACTTGTGAAACTAAACTGTGCCGAACTTGGTCAATTCCCTGAAAAATTTGGAAAAAAAGGTTCACAATAAGCATTTAAATGCTTAGAGAATCTGGAAGAGAAATGAACAACTTACAGTTAATGGCTGCCCGTTCAATTGAAGACTCGACCCTTAGAGAAACATAGAAACATTAGACAATGAAAATCCAGAAAGACCATGTTGTAATTAAATAAATCACTTAGAAAATGATATATATATATATGAAGCATGCTCATTGCTATTGTTGGATTTCAGTTTCAGAGAGAGCCACATTAAGGTTATGAGTAGATATGTCAATAATCAACACGACCCCTAAACCCCAAACGAAAAATTTAGAATTATAATTTAGATGTTTACGACCCGTTATTTAGGTTGACACGAATAGGACACCAAAAGAAAAAGAAAAGTTTCTGGTTCCCAAAACCCAAAAAAGACGAAAAAACACAAAACATTTATAGGTTTATGGTTTACCAGGCTAATCAGGTACAACAGGGTGTTTTGTGTCTAGCCGTTTAGCCAGGTGATCAGGTTTTCAGGTTTCCTAGTGCTTTTCGGTTGAGCCTGTTGGTTTTATGTTATCCGTGTAGCAGGGTGAAATTCGGGATTAACATCTCATAGATTTTCTGGGTTGGGGTCGGATTTGTGTCAGCAAATAATTTTACCAAACCCAAAACGACTCCACACGACCCCACCAAGTGAGACGAAATTGACCGTTCTAGTTATGAGTTATAAAAAAACCCAATGAAAAGTAGGTTGGGTCCATGGAGAAATGCGTAGTTACTAGTTACAACTTTATAACGGCTCAAAAACTTGAAGGACGTATTTATTGAGTGACCTCGCTGTTACTTTTTTTCTTTGTCTGCTTTTATTATATCCTACAAAAAATTAGATTACCTGCATTTGCGACACCAGGTCTCGATGGTAATATTCCCTGGCCGTACGTGGAGGAAGAACCTATTGCTCTATGGCAGGAGCCAATATTAGCGTCAACTGCTGGAGAAAAATTGCCTTGGCCTCCACGGACCAGCTGACTAGGATGGTTTGTAGCTGATTTCGGAAGGGCCCTCCTCGCATTTTGGGACGAATCTGAAGTAACTGAGTTTGGTTGCTTCATACGTTCTTCACACATCTGTCCAGCCAATTGACTGGCATTAGATTGCTCAAGCATTCCTTCGGAAACAATATGGTTGATGGGACCGGAAGGACGATTTGGATCTCTCTGTTGCAATTGAACTTGACGCACTAACTGCGTCCGCTGTATTTGGGGTTGTTGTTGCTCTTTGGCTTTAATTTGCTGTGACTGCGTTTCAAAAGCCATTAGCAGGAGAAAAAGTCTGAGCTGCATGGTAGAATAGTAGTTATACCAAACTAAGTAGCTTAAATAAATTAAATGAAGTCACCTCCAGGTATGATGTGGCAGATTCTGAATGTCTTTGGTTCGTTCTTGCGATGAAAATGTCCCAAAATACAGACCACCATTCGAATAGAAAGCCACCAGGGATATCTATCCCTGCACGTAGATCACATATTTTTTATTTTAGTTAAAAAGTTAACGCTATTATTAAGGTAAACAATTAACACCATTAGTAGCTTGTTTTATGTGGAAAAAGCTACTACACTATGTAAATTAAAACCTGTTACTTACTTACCTACTGGATGTGGGGAAAGTCTCCCTTCTGTCATAAACGACTTTGCAGTGGCATGCAAATTCTTTTTCACCAAGTAGTCATATAGGTAAACATCAAGCCTGGCAAGTAAACAACAATCCTTCCAAATTCAGTCTTGATCGCAAAACACTAAACAATTCATTGAAACACTTACATTTTCTCTGCTTCCCAATTGCTCTGCGCCATTGTTTTAGATTCTCAAGTCGCTAAAGCAACGCGACTACGTACAAAAACATAGTTCAGTTTTACCCTTACAATATTCAACAATGAAGAAAGAAAAGTTCAACTACAGAACCCATCAAGTTACAGAATTCATATATTTAATCAAGCAACTTGATCACGATACTTAAATATGAAATAACTTTCACAATCAACAATATAGAAAGAAAAACAATAATCAACCTGATAGGACACCGGAGATTTTGAGGGAGCAGAGAGAGAAATTCGGGGGTGTGGATTGTGAAAGGGCAGAGGAAGTGAAACTAGTGGGTGAAGAAGTCCTTAATAAATTACAGCTCAAAAAAAAAAGGAGCGGAATTTCAAATTAATCAACGTCTCTGAAAGTGAAACATGAAACAACGCTTTTAAATCACACGATTGAGGAGGGCCAGAGAGTGAGTTAATTTGCTGATTGAGTTTATAATACTATCTTTTAAATATCTTTTAAGAATTTCCTCAATTGTATCTTAAATACTATCTTTTAAGAATCTCTTAAATTCTATCTTATATATCTTATATCTTAAAAAATATATTTGAAAATTGAGAAAAATATTTTAGATATTTTAGAGATTAATCATTAAGACGTTGGAAAAATATTGAGAAATAATATTTACAAATTTATCAGTTTTAACAATATAAAAATATTTAATTTAAAAATTATTTTTGGTTCACTTTCAAACAGCTATTATCTAATATAACTTATTAAAATATTTTTAAGTCATTTAGGTACCATTTTATTTTATAATACCAAATTCACCCTTATTCGTCTACTTACAAAAATTTTAAGTTTAGATGTCTTCCCCGACAAAAGGAGTCGTTTTGCTTTGGGATTTTCTCGAATTTCTCTGCTCTTGAATCGTCAGACCTCGTCATAAGAAGCACCACTCTCCTTCACCATGGGGGTACGATCTCTCACTTTCCCCGATTCTTTCTTTCTACTGATTGATGGCCCTTTCTGTTTCAGTACATCGTTTAGTTTTTGTTACTCTCTAATATTAACTACCTTTTTCTTTCAACTTTTAAATGTTTTGCAATTTAACTTTATCTTAAGTATGTATGATATGTTTTTATCATGATTTGAAAGGATATAAATATAAAGATTAGCAATATGTATTTAGACTAGGCAAGAATATAACATGACATTGACAACAAAAGATCCTTATGATACATATATCTATGCGTGTTTTGCTGTATAATAGTCCGAGGAAATTGTCTAATGATATCAAATTACACTTTTTGTGGTGTGTAGTATAGTCTGAGGAAATTGTATAATGATATACATCTATGTTTTTTGTGGTGTATAGTATGAGAAAATTGCCATTAGCCTAATGCTAGATCATCTATTTCTTACAGTTTGTTATAATATGCAGTGGTATTGAAGCTAAGCAGCCTAATTAAGCTTCGTATTCGGAATATATATATTAAAAGGCTGACGAATAAGAGGGAAAGCCAATTGTGCATGGTTGTTGACAAAAGAGTGGTATGATTGCTTTGAAGCGACTCTAGAGATGATGGCCAAGTTGATGGACAAAGCAATAGGAAGCCAATAGACTTCGGATCAAGTAAGGGCTATGATTCGATGGAACTGATGAGATCGAGCTACATATGGGTTTGGAAGCAATAGATGGTGTTGGAGTTTTAGACTATGGTTTTGCTAAAGTAGGTGACTTGATGATCAAGCACATAATCTGTAAGTTTTTACACTTGTGGAAGACTGTAAGATCTGTCAGTTTTTATACTTGTGGAAGACATAAATTCAACCTTAGGAGAGGCTATATTGAAGCTAGTGTCCTCTAATCCACAGTCCCAAAATGAGAATGAAGATTCTATCTACCCCGTTGTCGTTTATATTTTTTCAAGTTCAGTCGCCTTATATCTTTTCCATCGATCATGACTTTTCCTCCAGTTGGATCGAAGAATCTCTCGATTAACAGCTATCACACTCTTGCCGCATCCACTCACCCAAACAAGTGCTTGGCTCCGACCAGCACGGATCCTAAGGCTGAGGTCTTTGAGCACCACAATATCAGGCCTTGATGGGTATGCAAAAAAAAAAGGAAAGGAATATTAAATTAATCGACATCTCTGAAGGTGAAACATGCAACAAGGCTTTTAAATCGCACGACTGAAAGCTGTGATTGTTCCATTGAGGAGTTAATTTGGTGATTAAGTTTATAAGTATTTCTTACATACTTCTTTTCTACAATTTATAGAAATTCATATAACATGTAATCTTCAATCGTTTGAATACCTACGTAACAATTTCATTCTAATTATTTATTTAGAAATTCAAATATTAAATGGAATTCTCACCCAACGATATCAAAATCAAACCTTTATTATTAGAAAAAAACATCTGGAAGTGATATCTTGTTAGTTTCGGTTTGGATTTTAGTGGAATCTTATTAGAATGATCAACAAGTAGTAGACCCCGTCTGGATTTTAGCGGCATATACAAGTAGTATTTGCGGATTATTTTTTGTCATAGGATATTTTTGGTTTTTTGTTTAATGGAGTATTAACTTTTAAAGTGGAAGATAGAGATAAAAGAAGTGTGCACTAGTGATTAAGATTATTCAAAAAAGTCCATCCACTAAATGTGGTTGGTTAGGGTATTTATATTTTTGTTTGGTGACTCATGGGTCGTTCGAGTTAGATTTTGGATTCGGATGCATTTCACAGTTTCCAAAGCCCAAAACGAAAACGGTTTAGCACACAACTGAATCATAATCCACTTAGGTCTACTGTTCATTGAAAGTTTAGTATAGAAGATGTTCGAGTTACTCCTTCGGAATTAGTGCTAATGACCTTCCAACAAAATCTGACCCTATCGGTAGCCCCTTTAGTTCTTTAAAAAATGTTTTAGAAGGGCTAATTATCGAAGATAAGACCTGAATCGGATCTGAAGAGCTTTCTTTTTGGTAAGAAGGAATCCAAAACTCAGAGTTTTAATGAAGAACTTTGGATTACACGTGTTAGTCTCTGGTTCGAGCACTCAACCGTTTTTCTCTCTACGTACTTGGACCTATCTTTTGAAAAAGTTATTAGTTTATGTCATTAGTCCCTAATTATTATTTAGATGATTCATCTCCTCTAGGCGAAGTACTCAAGTGTTTTTTTCACCTATATATATATATATATATATATATATATATATATATACAATCGTTTTATTATTTCTATTTCTAGAGTGAGAAAAAAAATTCAAATTCGAGTTTCTAGAGAGATAAAGATTGAATCTTTGATATGTTCACAGTTAGAGGAATTTTATGTTCACAACTAGAACTGCTGATCTGATCAAATGAGGCTATTTGAATCTGTCTGAATTGGAAATAGAAAGAAAGGAAGTAAGAATTATTCTCGGGCTCCCTGCTTCTCCTGGAAGAGTGATTGGCCAAACAATGCCGGAGCCGGACAAGAGTTCATCTTCCTCTAAAAATTTAGTAATTAGAAAAACTCATTTTGTTCCAACTTTATCTACACTGGACTTTGAACCTTCAGTTCAAATACTCATAAAAGTCTTTCTTTAAGGATGAAATAGTTTCATGTATCAAGAAACCATCACCATTCATCGCTATGGGGTCGGATACTGAAAATAGTACACCCTAAAGAGTCACTCGACTTTACAAGGCCAAAAGTACCCCTCCATCCTTCTGCCCAACTCTCTTTGGATCCAAATCCATCACTTCCCCTCAATGAAGCTACTCAAACTGAAAAAGAAGCTAAAAATACTAAATTGGCCGATCAACGACCAAGTAAAATGGAGGAAAATGTGGAAGATTGTTGGGAATATACCCCACGTGAGACGTCCGGAAATACTGGAGATATTACAGCAGTTCAGACTACCAGAGAAAAAGCGGGGATGCCTAATACCGAAGCACTTCCAGAGTGCCTAGAGGGGAAAGTAGGGCCCCACTTCCACATGGTTAGTGTGAAGTACTTACTGGCCCTTGATAAAATATCTTATGTGTATATACGCATACTCATGAATTGGATAGGATTATGAAAAAATGGGGCTTTCTGGAGTTTATTAAGGTGAGGATTCCCATCCCTCCAGAAACTCCGATGAACTGTAAAGTCGGGGAAATAGTGGTATACAGTGAGGTGTTGAACTGGGGTCTTCGTTTCCCCTTAGATCCATAAATAGTAAGGTATTTTCATCTCGTAAATCTTTACCCAATCCAACTGAGTTCTAATTCCTGGTATACTCTGATAGCCAGCTGTATAGTTTCGAGATTGTCAAAAATTACAATGCCTATGGAGCAGTTTGCTGTCGTGGCTAGCTTGTGCAGAAATCACCACATCCCTTTCTATCATTATAATACGGGGAACGACTATAAAGTGGTTAACGATCTATTGGAGGTAGGAAAACCATGGAGGACCTAGTTTCTCTACATAAGTGGGGTTTGGGAGAATGAAAAGAAAATAACCTCCAAAGGAAATCCAAGCCAATTGACCAGATACTGTAAGAGCTCAGGGTTACTCCCGCTCGGAATTTTTTTACTAGTATTTAGATTCTACTTTGTTATACAGAACTGACTGTTGTGTCTATTTTGTAGTTTTTTTGAAATTATTTTCAGAGCACTTGGAGGCTGGAATGATCATCTTCACCAAATTAAACTAATGAGCCTCAAAGAAGTGGGGTCTTGCCTTCCATAAGTGGTAACATGGAGCTTACTTGGGAACAACTTACTACTCCCCTTTCAACAAAGGTCATCCTCAAAATAACTGAGGCAAAGGATGGTAAAATCTACTTGTCATCTCGGAATAAAGCCCATAGCCATCTGGATAAGATAAAAAAAAGAAGTAGAAGAAGAAGGAGGAAGTTAACCTATCACACCAGATTCCCGATGTGGGTGATTCGGGTAATCCTGAAGGGATTAATGCTGCCCTGTTAGAGGAAGTTGCTGTAACAGTGGGTGAAACCAAATGGTCAGAACATCCACCACAAATTAAGAAAAAAGGTCATAACAAACGAAAAGAAGGTAGTGACCGAAGGGCTGGGAAAAAGAAGAAGGGTACTGTTGTGAATGAGTCGAATAGTGCCTTGACAGTGTACTGTGTCCGGCAGTTCGAATAGTGCCTTGACAGTGTACTGTGTCCGGCAGTTCGAATAGTGCCTTGACAGTGTACTGTGTCCGGCAGGACAGTGTGATAATGATATTGTCCAATCACTTCAAAAGAGCTAGTCTAGTGGTATGAGCCCATTAGGCCCATAGTTTAGTAAGTCTATTAATTCCCTATAAATAGATTACTAGGGCGACACAAAACACAATATGAAATCTGTAACCTTTTCTATCATAGTGAAACTCTTTTCTCTAGCGGCGCCCGTGGACGTAAAGAATTGTCGAACCACGTTAAATCCTGTGTTTCATTTAAATCTTTCATTCGCATATATTCTGTGCTTGAGCCATTTTGTGATAATTGCATAGTATTTTATAACAAAATTGGTATCAGAGCCACGTGGTGAAATTAGGGCTTTTGCAATTAGGGTTTCACAATGGCGTCTACAGCAACAAAATACATGATTGAAAAATTTGATGGGGGATCCAGCTTTGCGTTGTGGAAGATTAAACTGAAATCTTCATTGGTACTGCAAGGGTTGTGGAGGGCTGTGGAGAATAAGTTACCAGAAGAGATGAAAGAAGAGGAGAAACAAGATCTTCAAGAAAGGGTTTTGTGCTGGATTTTAATGAGTGTGAAAGACAATGTGCTTCGCGAGATTAGTGGTGAGAAGACTGCTGCCTGCGCATGGAGAAAGCTAGGAGATCTTTACTCAGAGAAATCAGTAGTAAACCGATTATATTTGAAGAAACGTTTGTATGATTTCAGATTGAAAGAAGGTATGTCCATAACAGAGCACCTAGATAATTTTAAATCAATTATAATGGACTTGGAGAACATAAATATCAATATTGAGGATGAGGATCAAGCTTTGTTTGTATTGAGATCGTTACCAGCTCCCTATGAAAACTTCGTAGATACGATTATGTATGGTAAGGATAAGTTATCGCTAGCAGATGTCAAAGGGGCACTGAAATCAAAAGAGATAAGACAGTTGCAGCCAGACAATCAAGCTGAAGGGGAAGGTCTTATGACTAGGGGAAGATCTAAAAGCAAAGCGAGTTCTTTAAGAAGGAAGAACCTGAGGTCCAAGTCAAGGGTGAAGCACTCAAACTTTTATGAATGCGGTGAGCAGGGTCATTATAGGAGAGATTGTCCGAAACTGAATGGTAAGAAGGGAAATCAAAAGGAAAATGCAGCAAACATTGTTGAAGGTGTGAACGATTCCGACGATAGTGAAAACAGTGGTAAATGAGATGTATTATCCGTGAGTTCAGACTTTGGGCAAAACTCTTGGGTACTTGATACTGGCGCTACATATCACATGTGTCAGTTCAAGCAGTGGTTTGATACGTACAAGCCAATGCAGGGAACTGTCTATTTAGGGAACAATCATTCGTTGACTGTTGGTGGTATTGGTAACGTCAGAATCAGAATGTTTGACGGGGTTGTTAGAATCTTGACGTGCTGGCATGTTCCTGGGTTAAAAAGAAACCTGATTTCTCTTGGGACTCTAGACTCTCGGGGTTACAAGTACCATGCAGAAAATGGTGTAATCAAAGTGACAAAAGGCTCAATGGTATGCATGAAAGGTAGTTTGCAGAAGGGTCTTTACATTCTCCAGGGGAGTGTTGTTATGGGCGATGCTGCAGTAGCATCATCAGGGAGTAATAGCCAAAGTAGGCAGGATCAAAATAAGTTGTGGCATTGGCGTCTTGGTCACATGAGTGACAGAGGATTAGCTGTTTTGGGAAAGAGAGATTTATTGAAAGGGTATAAAGCAGAATCATTGGGATTTTGTGAGCACTGTGTGTTTGGTAAACAAACTAGAGTCAAATTCAGCAAATCGGCTGTAAGAAAGACTAAAGGCACAGTGGACTACATTCACTCAGATCTTTGGGGTCCAAACAGAATTCCATCCAAGAGTGGAGCGAGATACTACATGAGTTTGATTGATGATTATTCAAGGATGGTGTGGGTTTACTTTTTGAAAACGAAAGATGAGGCATATTCAACCTTTGTCAAATGGAAGACGATGATTGAGAAGTAAACGGGAAGAAAAATCAAACGTATTAGGACAGATAATAGGTTAGAATATTGCAGTCGTGAGTTCAACGAGTTCTGCGAAGCTGAGGGAATAGTGCGCCATCGCACTTGTTCTAGAACACCACAACAGAATGGAGCCGCAGAAAGAATGAACATAACGCTTTGTGACAAGGCACGAAGTATGCTCTCACATTCCGGTGTGGGAAAGGATTTTTGGGCTGAAGCTATCAATACAGCGTGTTACTTGGTGAATCGGTCTCCATCAACGGCTATTGATTGTAAAACTCCTTTTGAGATTTGGTCTGGATCGTCGGCTGATTATGAACATTTGAGGGTGTTCGGTTGTCCTGCGTATGCTCATGTGAGAGATGGTAAGCTTGAGTCGAGGGCAAAGAGATGCATATTTCTAGGATATGCTACTGGAGTGAAGGGATATAGGTTATGGTGTACCTCTCCAAAGTCTCAAGGTTTTCTCATCAGTAGGGACGTTACTTTTAATGAGTTTGCTTCGATAGACAGTCAGAAGGAAGTAGGAGAAATGGTCGAATCAGGATCGGTTGTGAGTGAACAGGTGGAGCTTGAAGTAGAATCAGTTCCTAGCAGGTCCAATAATTCAAGTGGTTCTGAGGTGGATCCAGAATCAGGAGGTGAAGCGTCAGCATCAGATGATAGTGACGATGATGCGCCTGAACCAGAACAACAACCTTATAGCATAGCATTGGGCAGAGAAAGAAGAGATATTAGACTTCCAAAAAGGTATACGAATCTAGTTGCATATGCTCTATCAGTTGCAGAAGAAGTTGAGATGCAGGAACCTAGTAGCTACAGAAAAGCTATAGCGAGTTCAGAGGCAGATTGATGGATTGGTGCTATAGGGGAAGAGATTGAATCTCTTCAAAAGAATACTGTGAACGTTGGCTTAACTTTTAACAAAACCGATATTGGTGAATCGCTGAATGATGTTGCAGGATCATTGGTTAGTTTTGTTGATTCTGATTTTGCAGGTGATATGGATAAAAGAAGATCTCTGACAGGATATGTATTTACTCTAGCTGGGAGTGCGATCAGTTGAAAAGCACAGTTGCAAGCTACTGTAGCTTTGTCTACAACAGAGGCAAAGTACATGGCGTTAACAGAAGCAGTTAAAGAGGCAATATGGTTGCAAGTTTTGGTGGCAGATTTGGGCTTGGATATGACTACTACAAAAGTGTTTTGTGACAGTCAAAGCGCCATACACCTTACAGGAAACCAGATGTACCATGAGCGTACAAAGCACATAGATGTCAGGTATCATTTTATTCGTGATATAATATCAAAGGGAATTGTTGATGTGAAGAAAGTGTCTACACACGATAATCCAGAAGATATAATGACCAAGGCAGTATCAGTTCGAAAGTTTAGGGAATGCCTAAACTGGATCGGTGTTCGCAGTATAGAGTGAATGCCTTAAGGGAATTTGGTGAGTCAGAAGAAGAGAAGATTCTTTGTTGATAGTGAAGAAAGGATATTCGCCTCAAGGGGAAGATTTGTTGTGAATGAGTCGAATAGTGCCTTGACAGTGTACTGTGTCCGGCAGTTCGAATAGTGCCTTGACAGTGTACTGTGTCCGGCAGTTCGAATAGTGCCTTGACAGTGTACTGTGTCCGACAGGACAGTGTGATAATGATATTGTCCAATCACTTCAAAAGAGCTAGTCTAGTGGTATGAGCCCATTAGGCCCATAGTCTAGTAAGTCTATTAATTCCCTATAAATAGATTACTAGGGCGACATAAAACACAATCTGAAATCTGTAACCTTTTCTATCATAGTGAAACTCTTTTCTCTGGCGGCGCCCGTGGACGTAGACAATTGTCGAACCACGTTAAATCCTGTGTTTCATTTAAATCTTTCATTCGCATATATTCTGTGCTTGAGCCATTTTGTGATAATTGCATAGTATTTTATAACAGGTACTATAGGGTCAGAGATAATACTCCAACCTACAGTTGCTCCTCCTACTCTTCCAACTGATGTTCTTTCATAAGAAAATGTTCAAGCTGATCCTCCTTCTCTGGTGTTTCCTACAACCGATCAGCCTACTATTGAAGGTGACGTTAATCTGGATGACCTTGGTTACACATATTTCAGCGAGTTCGATAAGGATGAATTTGATCGAAACTTTCTCCACTCAACCATCACAACCAATGTAATGATTTATGATGGTGAATATATTGAATTATCAAGTGAGCGGGATACCTTGGGCCATGAAGTCTTAGGCTACATCAGGCCAATAGTTGACCTGGAAAGACAAGTTAGGGCTCAGGCTAAAGATATTACTTCTCTTGGCACCACCAATCAAGACTTAAAGAATTCCCTTTTTAGCCGAACAATAAAAAGTGGAAGATTTAGACAAAGATAATAAGAAGTTCAACACTGATTTGGAACAATCCAAGACTTCCCAAGGAGACATCTAGACCAAATATTTCGAACTGGAAACAACTACTTCTAAAGAGATTAAGTCTTTGAAGGATCAACAAGTCACAGATGCAGGCACCATTAACGCACTATCCGAAGAGAAAGAGAAGTTATATAAACTTCTTAAATAGAAAGAAGAAGAAATTGATTCTCTAAAGAAGAACCAAACTGAAAAGATTGCTGCAACAATGGAGAAGCATATTGCTGGTGTGGTGGAATCTATGGAAAAGAGGGATGGGTGTACTAAGGCAGACATGGTCTTGTTATTCCATGAGACCTTTCCAAAAAAGAACCTTGGAGCCCTGTGGAAGTTCGTACCATACGATGAGATACCTTTCCATACCCTACCATACGGTGATAAACATGTTGTTTCTTCACCAAATGAGTTTGATTCTGATGAGGGACCTGATGAAAGCTCGAGGACTAATGCCAAAAGTCCCAAACAAGATGAAGGTGAATGGAAAGAGTAGGAGAAGCATGAAGGTAAGGAAAAACCAGAAGGGAACGAGCCCTAAGGTAGTTGTACTTTCAATTTTGTGTTTGAGGTTAAAGTCCATGTATGGCCAATGTATTTTGTGTAATGGTGGATCAAACATCTTTTAATGGTTTTTTAAAGTTACGTTTTCCTTCATATGCATTTCTCTCTCTCCTCGTGTGTTTTTTTTATAATTTCGTTGAACTCTGATATCTAACGGTGGTATGGATTAACCCAATCCGGTATTTAAAAATGTAAAGTTAAACAAATCTTTAATATGTCTGATGTCTTTAACAAGTTTTTAATCCATCCAATCACTTCAAATATGTCTCATTCGAAGGTGTTTAATAGGTGTTTAATTCATCCGATCACTTCAAAGATATTTAATTTGAAGGCCAAAGGTGTTTAATAGGTGTTTAATTCATCCAGTCACTTCAAAGATATTTTATTGAAAGCCGAAGGTGTTTAATAAGTGACTAATTCATCCAATCTCTTTATATCCGTTACGATTCTTTAAAAAGGCATACAATAATATTATTTAAAACCGAACACCTCATTAAAACCTCTGTGCGCCACCAAGGTAGGAAACGTATGCCCCAAATATTTATATTGAAGTATGACAAACTGAATGTATACAAGATGATTTTATTCTAAGTACAACATGAGATGCTCAATGTTCCATGGGTGCTTTAACATGTTGCCTTCTTTGTCACAAAGTCTGTATGTTCCTTGTTTGATTCTTTCACATACCATGTATGGGCCTTCCCAATTCGGAGCCAGTTCTCAAATTTTTTCTCCTTGGTATTTAAAAAGACTTTCCTCAACACTTTATCCCCTATCTGGAAATCTCTTGTTTTTACTTTGTATGCAAACCTAGCTCTCATCAAACCCTGGTAGTGTGCTATTATCAAATGTGCCTTTACTATTATTTCATAAATCGGATCCAACTGTTTCCTAACCACCATATTATTAGCTTGTTCAGAATAGTTCTGTATCCAGAATGCGGGCAAAGTAGCTTCTATAGGTGTGATTGCATCCATCCCATAAACAAGAGCAAGAGGAGACTCTTGAGTAGCTGTACGCGAAGTAGTTAGGTAGGCCCACAATACTTCTTGCAAATACCTTGACCATTTCCATGCAGCTCCTTTAAGATTCTTTTTAACCCTGTTAAAATTTTCTGATTAGCAACTTCAACCTGCCCATTTTCCCGAGGATGGAAAGGAGAAGAAAAAAAATGTTGAATTCCTATCAAAATGGAAAATGTTTCCATGTCTTTATTGTCAAACTGTGGCCTATTGTCTATAGTAATACCCTGAGGAATTCCAAATCGACAACATATGTTAGATATGATAAACTTTATAACTTCCTTAGAAGTGGTTCCAACTAGTGGGGCAGCTTCGATCTATTTAGATAATTAGTTTATTATCACAATTATCGTTCAATAACCTCCGTATGCCATGGGAAGAGGTCCAATTAAACCCAAATCTCATCTATAAAAAAGTATGGGTTCGGATATTGACTCCATAAGAACTGCTGACACATGTATTTTATTCTCATATTTCTGGCAAGGATCACATCTTCTGACCATATCTTTGGCATCTGCCATTATAGTAGGTCAATAGTATCCGTCTAACAAAACTCTCTTGGTTAAAGCTTTATAACCACAATGTGCTGACCCCTCTCTATCGTGTAATTCAGATAGAATATTTTGGGACTCTTCAAACCCTAGGCAATATAGGAAAGGTCTGGTAAGAGATTTTTTATAAAGAATTTCTCTCAACACTAGGAAACCACAAGCTTTGTATTTCACTTTTTAGCCAAAACTTTATCCTATAGTATTTCTGGTCCCAACATATCATGAATTTCAAAATAATTACAAGAGGACTCTTGGGCTCTGAAGTTACCGATGATAACGTGTCAATTGGATTCTAATATTGGTACCGAGATTATTTATTTATTTTCGAAGTGCTATGTCTTGCTGCCAAATTGATTATTTGTGCCACACTCAATTCTTTTGACAGTCTTGATGATGAAAGTAAAAAGGTTTCGATTGTTCAAATATGATTCTTAGTCTTGGTTGTACTGAATCCGTTTCGGACGAAGAAGATGACTTTCTCGATAATACTAAAATAATTTAACTGCAAAATATATTTGTTTATATTGGATTTGGGGGTAATTATCTGAAATAATATTTTTATAAAAAAAATCTTTGCTTTGAACAATTAGTAAAACCAAATAAATTTTTATATTTTTTATTATTAAATTAATAAATTTAAATTGTTTTGTTATTAAATTTTATATTATCCCGCAACAAAGCGCATGAGTTTAAACTGAAATATAATCATGTGTGTGGACAAATATTTGGATATTTTAATTCAAAGTTTTAAATATTCATTGATTGTTTGGCACGTTGGTTTCAAATATTCTAAACGGATCAAACATTGACTTTATTTTTATTTTTATTTACATCTAACTAAGAGAATTTTAACTGGAAAAATAAAAGGCATGGTACTTAATTATACATCAATTATAAGCAAGATGTTATTATAATCAGAATGTATATGGTTAAAAATAAAATAAATAAATAAAAAATATTGATTTAATGTGGTTCGAGAGTAATATTTATGTTTACGGTGGACCGAACACCAATCTAGTTGATGTATCCCTTAAACTTCCAAACTGATTATGCATTGTTCATTATATATGTTAGATTATCGTGCGTAGACACTTTTTTCCATCAATATTTTCCTTTGACATTATACTATGAATAAAATGATACCTCACATTTATGTGTTTTGTATCTCGTGGTACATTAGGTTTCTTGTAAGGTGTATCTCGCTTTGACTATCACCGAATACTTTTGTGGTAGTTCAGTTTAAGCCCAAATCTGCCAGCAAACCTTGCAACCATATTAGTTCCTTAAATCTTTCTGTTACAACCATGTATTTAACCATGGTTGTAAAAAAAGCTACAGTATCTTGCAACTACAATTTCCAATTCATCGTACTCCTAGCTAGAGTAAACACATATCATGTCAAAGATCTAATTTTATACATATCTTGTACAAAATCAAAATCAACAAAACTAACCACTGATATTGCAATATCGTCCAACGATCCACCAACATCGGTCTTGTTGAAGGTCAATATAACATTCATAATATTCTTAAGATAACGAACTATCCATTTCATCGCATGCTATTGTTCTTTTTAAGGAAAACCAATTACCTACTGAACACACTAACCGCATGTAAAATATCAAGATCTTTGCACACCATAACATACATGATGTATAGAATGCACTTGAGTATGGAACCTTCGAAATTAGTTCTAACTTAGCATCGACATTGATCGATTCTGCTACAGACAACTTGAAATAAGTGGGGGAAACGAGATGTTAACTGCATTCAGATCAAACATGTTGAATCATTGTAGTACTTTCTCGATATAGCTTTGTTGAGAGATGTGTAATGATGTTACGCTTATGTTCTTGGTAATATCCATCCTTATAATCTTATTTATCTAACCCGAATCCTTGATTTCAAACTTGGCAGTAAACATAAGAATTATCTAATATCTGCTGATGATACACACAGGTGTCATATGTACTCTTTGTGAACCTTGTTGACATCACGAATGTATTAAGTCGTTTGTACTATTACATAGATGATTATCTTAAACCATATAATGACTTTTTTAGCAGATGAACCTTGTCCTCCATGTTAGGTTTGATAAATCACTTTGGTTTCCTTATCTAGATTAGTTCCTCCAATTTATCATGTATAAATGCAGTCTTCATATCTAACTGCTCAATATCTATTATGACTAACAAAACTCGAATCAAAATGTGTTTCACCATTGTAGAAAATACTTCATTAAAGCGATTATTTCCTTTTGAGTAAAACTGTTAGTGACCAGTATTGCCTTGAGTCGAGGTGCATTAGCCCCTATATTAACTTATATTTTCTTAAGTACCCATTTCAGCTTACTATCTTTTATTCTTAACAATATCAACAAGATTTTATGTTTAATTCTTATGAAAATATTCAATCTCTTCCCTTATGGTACCGATCCACCTATAGGCTTCTAAACTCGTTATAGTTTTCCCATAGCTTGTAGGCTCCTACATCTCAACTTCTTCGATAACTAATAGAGTATGTGCAACTACACTCGCATAAGTATTTTATAGTTTAATCTCTTTTATTTCTCTACTTAATTTTATGTTATAAGGTTGTTGTTTTAATTGGGGACATCATCCTCATTATCATCAGTTTTTGACGTTTCATCTTATGACACTAGATCCACCTCAAAATCATTCCAATTATTAGACTTGGTAGGAACATTTGTATCGTTCAAGGTGAGATTCTTTACTTTATGCCCATACCCTTTTAGAACAATGAAATTGAAAGCCTCAATCAATTTATCACTTAATTAATATATTTTTGTAGAACCATTTAATTAATCATTAAAAATATATCAGGTAAGAGAATTAAGGTATTTTTACTATTCTTTCCACTCTCATTTTCTATGCACATAAGAAGTGTATTCGTAATCGAATTCAAGTTTCAACTTATCATTACCTAAATTTTATGCATTCGTTTTTTTTCTCTTCTTCGGTGATCGACGACATAGTTGTTGGTTTGCTCGTTGTTTCCTCTTCTTCAGTGGCCGACGACATAGCTGCTGGTTTGTTCAATTCTTCTGTGATCGACGACATAGCTGCTGATTTGTCTGATTCTGCAGTGATCGAGGACACAATTGATGGTTTATTTAATTCTTCGGTGATCGACGACATGGTTGTTGGTTCGTTCGTTGTTTCATCCTTTCAACGACATAGTTGTTGGTTCGTTCAACTCCTTGGTGAACGACTACTTAGCGACTGATATATTAGCGACTAATATATTCAATCCTTCGATGATAGACGACATAACTATCAGTTTGCTGGTCGAGAAGGAAGATGAGATTTGTTTTTATTTATGGCGCGCGAGTTTACAGCTGAACAACTATGCCGGTCTCGAAGGAAGACGGTAATATTATTTTTTTTGCCCGTAAGATTAAAAATTAAAATAAAATCAACTATATATATCCAGCTTTCGTATATCTACGTAGGACAAGCACGTCTTTCCTATGGTATCATATTTAATGTTTTAAAATAAAATAAATATTTTTTCTTATTTATTCAATATTGTAAAATAAAAATAATAATTTTTATTTATTGAAATATAAAATCAAATTTAAAAATATTTGAGATAATATGTTTAACACATGTATAATAAAAAAAGATTTTAGCAATTTTATTATAATATATTTTAAAAATTCTCTATTTAATAAAAATTATTCTATCAAAACTATCAAAATAAACAAGAATTTTTTTCTTTTAATTAAAAATTTGCTTTGTTATTATTGTTATATTATGTACTTGTATTTATGTTTCACATCAAACTAATAATATCTATATTTTTGTTAAAAGAGTATTGAGAAGCATATTTTCAAAAATAATTGAATGTATAACATATACATAAAATTAAAAAAAATTAAAAAATGTATATATCAAAACTTATGATTAAAGGTTTTTGGTTTCTAAAAAAAACTCGAAGAAATACAAGAATAATCCTCTTCATTATAGTTATCATTTTGTAGGTATAATTTTGTTTCCGTCCAATCCTTCTACCCCTCAGCTCCCAATCAAACTTGTCCAACACTTGAAAAGGGTGACCCTATAGGTACTAGGTTCCTGCATCTCAAATTCTTCGGCACCTGAGAGAGTATATGCAACTAGATTTACATATATATTTTTTATTTTAATCTCTTTTATTTCTCTGCCCAATGTTATATTATAAAATGTTGTTCGGGTTCAGTCACATCATCCTCATTATCATCCGTTGCGGACGTTTCACCTTATGATCTCAGATCCACCTCAAAACTATCTCAATTATTAGACCTGTTAGGAAACCTCAGGGTGAGTTTATTTACCTTAAGTTTATACCCTTTTGGAAGAATGAAATTGAAAGCCTCAATTAATATATTATTTATTTATTATATCTTTGTGGAATCACTTAATTAATCATAAAAACATATAAAGCAAGAGAATTAAGTGTTTTTACTCTTCTTTTCATTCTCATTTTATGTGCATAGAAATAGTGTATTAGTAATCAGATTTGAGTTGCAACTTATGAGTGCCTAAATTTTCGCACTCTTTGTTTGTTCTTCTTCGGTGATCGACAACATAAGTGTTGGTTTTGTTGTTGTTTCCTCTTCTTCGTTATGGACGATATAACTGCTGGTTTGTTTAATTCTTCGTTGATCGACGACATAACTACTCGTTTGTTCGATTCTTCGGTGATTGACGATATAACAGCTGGTTTATTCAATTATTCGGTGATTCACGACATAGTTGTTGGTTCGTTCTTTGTTTCCTATATAGCTGTGGGTTTGCTCAATTCTTCGGAGATCGACACTTAGCTGCTGATATGTTCAATTTTTGGTGATCGACGACATAACCAGCAAACTGAGTAGGGAAACGATAAATATATTTTTTGGCGCACGAGCTTTACGACGGAACAGTTATGCCAGTTCTGAAGGAAGACGATAGTATTTTTGGATTTTTGGGTAAGATTAAAAATTGTTGGATTTTTGGGTAAGATTAAAAATTGTAATAAAATCAACTATATATATATAAATATATCCAGATTTCCTATATCTACCTAGGACAAACAGGTCTCCCTTATGGTATGATATTTAATGTTGTAAAATAAAATAATTTTTTTTTATTTATTCAAAATAAAAATAATATTTTCTTACTTATTAAAATATAAAATCAAATTTAAAAATATTTATGATAATATATTTAACCCCTTTATAATAAAAAAATATTTTAGCAATTTTTTATAATATATTTTAACAATTCTATATTTAATAAAAAATATTTTACCAAAATTATCAAAATAAACAATAATTTTTAATATTCAAATTTACAATTTAGTTTGTTATCATTGTTATATTATATAATAGTAGTATAATATATAATAAATAAAATAGCATTGTGAACCATATTTTCAATAATAAATAGAACAAAAAAAATTGATTGTATAACATATTTAGAATTTTGTTAATATATATATATATATATTAAAAATTATGGTAAAAGGTTCTTCGTCTCTGAAAAATCTCGAAGAAATACAAGAACAATCCTCTTTATTGTAGTTATCTTTTTTTTTTCGTCCAATCCTTCTATTATTCAGCTGGAGTCATACTTGTCCAAAGGTGATCCTATAGGCAGCGGCGGAGCTGCAGTTCAGGAACCCACAAAGTTTTACTATATATTATAATAAACGCTCCAAAATATTAAAATAGTCTTGTCTCTATGGTAAAAACCTGAGGTAGTATAACACTAGTCTAAGTAAGTTAATAAATATAAATAGAGATAACTTAGAAGATTGTATATGTGTTTTAGAAAATTCAAAAGATTGGTTTAAATGTTTTCCATGAATACTATTTTTTTTCTTTAACAAGAACCTAATTTTAACACTAGATAAGTAAATTAAATTCGAAAATCAAAGGAAAAGATTCTTACTCCAACACTTTCAAGAACATTGACTATATCATAGTTTTTTCGTCTCTCGACTCCTACAGATCTCAAGACAATCAAACACGTGTCAAGATACACACAGTATACGAAGATAATTAAAAAACGACTTCGATAAAATGACCATAATGTGAGGCAGCATCGTCAAGCCCGATAACCTTGGTGTGCTCATGATTATAGATTGACAAAATACTCAACAAAATAACTAATACATAAGGGATTCATGAATACAAAAACACTAGTTAATCAAACAAACCAAAAAAAATCATACATAGTGCATAAAAATCTAATGATTTATATTGTGTGCTATTTCATTTTTGGACAATAACGAGAACCCCACAGGGATCAAATCCTGGATACGCCACTGCCTATATGAAACTAGATTCTCACACACATATATATATATATATATTGATCTCTCTTATTTCTCTGTCTAATGTTATATTATAAGGTGTTGTTCTGGTTCGGTCACATCATCCTCATTATCACTTGTTTCCGATGTTTCACCTTATGATCTGACATCCACCTTAGAACCATCTCAATTATTAGACGCGTTAGGAACCTTATATCATTCAGGATGGGTTTCTTTACCTTAAGCCCATACCCTTTTAGAAGAATAAAATTGAAAGCCTCAATCAATTTATCATTATATATTTTTTAGAATCACTTAATTAATCATCAAAACATATAAGGTAAGAGAATTGGGTGTTTTTACTCTTCTTTCCATTTTCATTTCCTATGCATAGAAATAGTGTATTCGTAATCGGATTCAAGTTTCAACTTATCATTACCTAAATTTCTGTGTTCGTTTTTTGCTCTTCTTAGGTGATCGAAGACATAGGTGTTGGTTTTTTTGTTGTTTCCTCTTCTTCAGAGATCGACGACATAGTTGCTGGTTTTTTTAATTTTTCATTGATCGACGACATAGCTACTGGTTTGTTCTATTCTTCGGTGTTCGATGAAATAACTGCTGGTTTTTTTAATTCTTTGGTGATTGACGACATAGATGTTGGTTGTTGTTTCCTACATAGCTGCAGATTTTTTCAATTTTTTGGTGATCGACTACTTAGCTGCTGGTATGTTCAATTTGGTGATCGACGACATAACTAATCAGTTTGCTGGTAAAAAAGAAAAAGATGAAAATATTCTTTTGACTTTTGGTGGCGAGCTTTAGAATTGAACGAGTCGCCTCCTATGGTATGTTACTTAATGTCGTAAATAAATAAATATTTTGATTTATTTATTTAATATTGTAAAATAAAAATAATACTTTTTTTATTAACTGAAACATAAAATCAATTTAAATTATTTTGATATAATAGTTTTCACAAACCTATATAAGAATATATTCTTGTTATACTATATTTTAAGAATTTTCTATTTAATAAAATTATTTTATCAAAACTATCGAAATAAACAATAATTTTTAATATTTTAATTTAAAAATTGGTTTGTTATTATTGTTATATTATATAGTTATATTTATGTTTTACATCAAACTAATAGTACGTAGGTTGATTTAAAGAGTATTGTGAAGTATAATTTCAATAATAAATAGAATGGAAAAAAATATATAACATATTTATAAATTAAAAACAAATTTAATATATATATATTATAAAAATAGATTATTGAGCTTCAAGAAATACACGAATAATCCTCGTTATTGTAGTTATCTTCTCTATTTTTGTAAATCTTGGCCTTTTTTTCTCCATCATGGCTACTTGCTGGCATTCACCATTGAATAAGATTGATTGCAGTGTTACACTTTTATCTTCGTCCAATCCTTCTATCACTCAGCCGCCCAATCAGACTTGTCCAACACTAGGAAATGGTGACCCTAGAGCTAGTAGGTTCTTGCATCTCAACTTTTTCGGCATTTGATAGAGCATATGCAAATAGATTCACATATTTATTTTAGTTTAATCTCTCTTATTTATCTGTCCAATGTTATGTTATAAGGTTGTTGTTCTGGTTCGGGCACATCATCCTCATTATCATCCTTTTGACTTTTCACCTTATGATCCTAGATCCACCTATGAACCATTTCAATTATTAGATCTGTTAGGAACCCTGTCTGGAATATGAGTACCACATATTCTGTCTCCGTATACAAGTAAGAACAACTGATCTTCACACTAGTATGATATTGTCCATTTTGAGCACGAAGGCCCGCACGGTTCTGATTTTGGTGTACTTCTAAAATGCCTCATACTAGTTGAGATATGTTCTTACTTATCTAGCATGGATCATTCTCATGTTTAACCGATGTGAGATGTGGGAAATTAGTTGTCACCTTAACAAATCCTCTTCTTGAACAAAGTACCACTTCAGCCTCCTCTCAAGCTGCGCACCTCCTATTAGATCATATCGTCTTGTTTCTTAGCGTCACACTCCAATGAAGTACCACCTGCTTGATGAGCCACAAGCACTCCGAACTAGGATCTCTAGAGCAGATCATTCACATTGATCACGATTGATGGTTCATCATGTTCGACCTCTCAGACTTTTATCAACACTTCAGCCTCCTCTCAAGCTGGTCACCTCATATTAGACCATACTGTATTGTTCCTTAGCGCCACACTCCAATCAAGTAACACCTGCTTGATGAGCCACCGACACTCCGAACTAGGATATCTAGAGAAGATCATTCACCTTGAGCACAGTTGATGGTTCATCATGTTCGAGCTCTGAAAATTTCATCAACATCGCATTATGTCTAGGCCTGGAGCTCTGATACCATATTTGTGAGGAATATTAGTACCACATATTCGGTCTCTGTATATAAGTAAGAACAATAGATCTTCATACTAGTATGATATTGTCCGTTTTGAGCCCGATCTCCGTATATAAGTAAGAACAATCGTTACTTATATATCATTAATCCTTCCCATGTTTAGCCGATATGGGATATGGGACTTGGTCATCACCCTAACAAACCCTTTTATCGTTCAGGGTGGTCGACGAATGAAATTGAAAGCCTCATTCAAGTTATCACTTAATTAATATATTTTTTAAACATAAATTAAGGTGTTTTTAAACTTAATTTTTTTAGTGTGTAAACTAGTTTTTCTCATAGTTATATTTAAAATATATAACATATTTATAAAATTAAAACAGTTATATATATTGGTGAGGATAATTATCACCTGAGGGTAGGCTTGTAATTTGTTTGGTGTTTAATAGTAGTATGTGGGTGTTATATATTTAGTGTAGAGAGTAGAGAGATAATTAAGCTGGCTGGTTGCAGTTAATTCTCATTGCCCACACTTAATGCAGGTGGTTGGGTATTTATACCCTAATGTTTGGGCATTTATGGGCTTTTGGGTCATGTTTAATGGACCCGGGTCATGTTCAAAGACCCATGAGCTCTAAGTAGGAGAGCAAGTAGCTTAGTCAAGTAGTGTTTAGGTTTTTTAGTACTTTTGTCATAGTTCGAACAGCCATATGGGCTAAGTGTTCGAAGTGATCTGTCCGGTCCGGAGGCCTTGGACCGATCTGTCCTTGTCCGGGGAGCATGCAGAATTCGGACTCATCATATATAAATTATGAATTACGGTTCTTGTTCTTCAAGAAAGAACACAGAAATACAAGAATAATCCTCTTTATTGTAGTTATCTTCTTCATTTCTCTAGATCTTGTCCATTTTTTCTCCATCGTGGCTACTTGCTAGCATTCACCAATGAATAAGGTTGATTGCAGTGGTACAATATTATAGGTAAAAGTTTATTTATGTACAATATTATAATGAGCATATGCAACTAGATTCGTATATTTTTTATAGTTTAATTTCTTTTATTTCTCTTTCCAATGTTATGTTATAAAGTTGTTGTTCTGGTTTTGACACATCATCCTCATTATCATCTGTTTCCGACCTTTCACCTTGTGATCATAGATCCACTTCATAACCATTTCAATTATTAGACCTGCTAGGAACCCTTGTATCGTTCAGAGTAGGGTTCTTTACCTTAAGAACACACCCTTTTGGAAGAATAAAATTGAAAGCCTAAATTAATTTATCACTTAATTAATATATTTTTGAAGAATCACTAATTAATCATAAAACATATATAAGGCAAACGAATTAAGGTGCTTTTACAATAGTGTATTCGTAATCGAATTGGAGTTTCAACTTATCATTACCTAAATTTTATGTGCTCGATGTTTTCTTATTTTTCGGTGATCGAAAACAATATAGTTATTTATTTGTTTGTTATTTCATCTTCTCCATTGATCGACGATATATCTGTTGGTTTGTTTGATTCTCCGGTTATCGACGACATAGATGTTGGTTTGTTGTGATCGACGACATAGCTGCTGGTTCGTTCGATTCTCTGGTTATCGATGACATAGATGTTGGTTTCTTCGATTCTCAAGTAATAGACGACATAGCTGCTAGTTTGTTCGATTATTCGGTGATCGACGACATAGCTACTGGTTTGTTCATTCCTTCGGTGGTAGAGTACATAGCTGATTGTTTGTTCAATTCTCTGGTTATCACAACATAGGTATTAATTTGCTAGTTGAGAATGAAGATGATAATTACTTTTTGACTTTTGGCGTGCGATCTTTAGAGCTAAACAACTATGTCGGTTTCGAAGGAAGACAAGAAACTTGTTTTCTTTTTGGATTGTAAAATTAAAAATAGCATCAACTATGTATATATATGTATCAAGATATCTTATATTTACATAGGACATGCGGGTCACCCCTATTTATTTATTCAATATTGTAAAATAAAATTATATTTTTTTATTTATTGAATAAAAAAATCTAATTTAATAATATTTGATAGAATATTTTTAACACATGTATAATAAAATCTTTTAGCATTTTTGGTATATTATACTTTAACAATTATCCATTAATAAAAAATATTATATAAAAAATATCAAAATAAATGATAACTCTTAATTAATTTAATTTAAATAAATAAAAATTTGTTTTGTTATTATTTTTATATTATATACTTATATTTATTTTTTAATTTGAAATAATAATATCTAAATTTTTTGTGAAAGAAAATATTTAAGATGGGAATACTACTTAGTTTCATTTAAAAAGTATTGTGAATCATATTTTCAATATTGAATCGAATGAAACAAAAAAAAATTAAATGTATAAAATATTTATGAAATTAAAACAAGTGTATATATATATATATATATAATATTATGAAAAAAGGTTTTTGTTATGCAAGAAAACTCATAGAATTACATGAATAATCCTTTTTTTAAGTTATCTTCTCTTTTTCTGTGAATGTTGGCCCTTTTTTCTTTATCCTCGTTACTTGTTAGGATTCACCAATGAATAAGGTTGATAGTAATGGTACAATATTTTATATGTAAAATTTTGTTTATGACAAATCCTTATACCACTCAACCCCCCAATCAAACTTGTCAGACACTCGACAAAAGCGGTCCTAGTCCTCCAAAGAAACCAACTCTTGCTTCAACGTTCGTTCTGATGGCCGATAAACTCCAAAAAATCGAGAAGACAAATGATGATTGTTCGATGAGTAAAAGATCTCCGAAGACCGTCGCAAAAAGGTATGTTAAAGTTGAAACTAGACTTACTACTTTTACCCCTCTAAATACTCCTTAAGGCACCCCCTAGCCCATCATGTCTTTATTGTCAAACTGTAGACCATTATCCATCATTATTCTCCTCGGAACACCGAAGCGACAAAAAATATCGGATTCAATAAACTTGATCATATCTTTGATTTTTGTTCCTGCCAATGTATCAGCTTCCATTCACTTAGAAAAATAGTCTACTGCGATTATTATCATTTTTCATCCTCCATATGCCATCGTTAAATGCCCGACCAAGTCAATACCTCATCGGTGAAGAGTTAATTCTTTGAATATTGATTAAAGAGGTACTCCTAGTGCATGCATTGCGTTAGCAAATATTTGGCAAGTATCACATCTCTTAACTATTCTTTGGCATCAGAAGCATTTGTAAGCCAGTAATATCCCGCCAAGATAACTATTCGTATCAATTTTTTGTAACCATAATGTGTAGATTCTTCTCCATCATGTAAATCTAGATGACTAAGAGCCTTATTCCTAGCCGGTAAAAAGAGCTTACCATCTTTTTCTTCAATCCGTTTGAAAATTTCAGCAGCCTTAGGATGATCGGTGAACAGATCCCTGGAAATATCCCGAGTTGAGCTTGTTCTCCATATATGGTCCCTTACCATGTCAGCTGTAGTGAAACAATTATGGAAACTAGTTCCCTGATTTTCTGTGGCATATTGATTCAGTTTTCAAAAAGTGGTATGTCCCTCTTCCAAATATTCTGAGAGCATCTTGGAAAACATTGAAAGACAAGTCTGAAGTACAAGTTAATGTCAATATTATCCGATGTAGGGATCAATATTAATACTCAGTGAATAGAATCATTAACTGTTTACCTGAGTTTTTCCAATATTTGGTTAGCAAGCTTGGATTTTCCTTGTTTCTGGTTCTGATACCATTCTCCCAAACACCATTAATATAGAGTAATCGATTCCTCCAAATCTTGTTAGCTTTTAGGAGGTCATCAACCACTTTGTAATCATTCCCCATGTTGAAATAATAGAAAGAGATATGATAGTTTCGATATAAGCCGACCACAACTCTAAACTGTTCCATAAGCATTGAGATCTTGGAAAGCCTTAAAGAAATGATGCTAACTAATAAGGTATACCAAGCATTAAGTCTTAACTGACTTGGACATATCTTTACTAGGTGAAAATTTCTAACTATCTATGGGTCCAAAAGGAATCGAAGCCCCAGTTGAGCACTTCAGTGTATACCACTAGCTCCCTAATTTGATTATCTATCGAAGTCTCATCAGGGATGCGAATGCTCACATTAATGGACTCCGGAAAGCCAAACTTCTTCCTTATCATATCCAACTCAGCAGTGTGGGTATACATGTAATAAAATCTTTGAAGTGCTAGCAAGTACTTGACACTGACCTTGGAGAAGTTGGGCCTCACTCGCCCAACAAGTCACTCTAGAAGCGGGTCAACATTGGGATTCGCCACTACCTTTTTATTTTCTCAAACTGTACTAGTGTCCCCAGTATTTCTGGAGATCTCTCATAGGATGTCTGACCCACTATCTTCCATCGTCTCCTCCATTATTTGTGGTACATGATCAGCTGACTTGTGCCCAATATCTTCTTTCTCCATATGAGAAGTTTTAATGGGAGAAGTCGATAGGCTTGGATCCAAAATTGGCAGTATTGGAGACTTTCCCTGTGGTGGACCTTCTTTGGGCTTCTTTGCCTCTTTGACAAGTGGAGTTTCATTTTTGTCTTTAGATAGCCTAGTAACCCTTCGAGGTGGGCTCTCTCTTATATCTGAACCTATAGAAATGAAAAAGGATGGGGTTTTGCGACTGGTAACAGCTCTAGCTCTGTGAAAAGAGTTTTCGTTTAGTTAAACTGCTGGTTCTGGTTGCTCTGGATGTTCAAGATTTATTAAAGTTGGAGCATGGAAATTTTTCTTAGAAACTATTGTTGGTTTGTATGAAGATGAACTCATGTTTGGTTCTGAAACCTCTTCAATGATCAATCTACAATGAGAAGTAGCTAGTCAAGTCACGATTTTGGCCTCTCTTTTCTTTCTATCTAACACAGAAAAGTTAAGCCAGCCTCCTTTGATTAAGGTAGTTCTTGCTGTGAACATAAAATCTTGGAAAATATTAGATGAATTGAACGCCAATGAGGTTTCTAAGTTTCACCCTCTAGATTTAAGATTTGAAGTTTTTCATACTCTACAAATAGAAACACTAAAAAAACATACTTATATACTAAAATAGTCTACTTGAGTGTTTCACCTATTGGACGTGAATCGACTAGGTAATAATTAAAGTCTATTAACTGTAGCCACTTAATTATGGAAGTTTAGTTGTAAGTACGACTAGTAAGTCCAACTGGAAGCTGACACGTGTAACATAACAAAGTAATGACATTTGAGCTGATCAGTAGACCCTTCAGATTCACTTCAAATACAGATCAGATATTACTCTATACGATTAGCTCTTCCAATTTTTTTTTGAAAAGTTAAGGGGGTTATATGATCAGTTCAGATATTGTTGGAAGCAAATCTCCAGTAATTTTGATAATATCCGAAGGGCATTTCGGACACACCAAATAAAAGACAATGGATGAACAGTAGCTTGAGTAGAACAATGACTCAGCTACATGCATAATAGCTCATTTCTTGGGCCTGGGGGCTCATATGAATGACCCAATTATAAGATTCGACCCACGCCACCCATAGGTCAAGGAAAAACGCTATAAATACTCAAACCAAAATCATTAAGAGGGTTTGATTTTTGTAAAATAAATTTAATACAAACACACACCTCTTTTCTCTCAGAACCGCTTATAAAAATAATGAAGATCCACCAGCTATAGTCTTTCCCCTTTTACCCTTAACCAAATTTCACCATCACGAGATTCAACCTTGGTGTCGAGGGTAACTAGGTCGGTACTCTTGGTTGGATATTGGTTATCATAATATAAGTCGGAGCAATTTGTATAGAAATTTGACTGTATGTTATCATCAAAGATTGTTGGAACTGATTATGCTTAATTTATGCCATAAAAGCCACTTATGAAGCCTGTGCTTCTTCTACCAAAATTAACTTTTTCTACCTGATCCAACAATGCTCTAAACTTCATTGCCTGTTTTTCACGACGTTATCTTTTAAAATACTAGGGAGATGTCTCATCTGAAAAGTTACTAAAGCCACTTTGTCTTTGTAACCCTCCATGTTAGGATTTCCCCAACTTTTTGTTTATACTAAATAATTGTATCACCATTTGCACAAAACATTTTTCTTCCCATAAAGTGTTGGCGGAATATGTTCCAAAACATGTCAAAATTCTTAATAGAACCTTGTGGCAGTAAGTTATACCATTTCGAAGCACCATCCTTAAATATTTTGGAAAACGTACTGCACAATAATTTATCATCATCATCGTACTTAATCATAATTTTTTTGAACTGCTCGATGTGTTGTCTGCATCTTGTGTCCCATCGAAATTTTCTAACTTCGAGATGTCAAATTGATTTGGCATGTGCCCTGACAGAATTTCCGCGGAAAGAGGTGATGACCTCTAGTTGTGCCCGGTCTTATACATACTGCCCATGGGGCCTTCGTTTGTAATGGTATATAAATCTTCTTTGGATGAGTTCATAAATTGGTTACTCACACAGTACTAAAAAAATTGACTTCTCGATAGGATCTGACCATGCGGTGTAGCTTGCTTCCTTTTAGTGATGGTCTCTACTTTATCTCGTTCTTCAGACCCAAATACCATTTTTTTATCTTTTGTTTTCTATTTTTTTTCTATTTTTGAATCTTTAGCCCGACGATATATTCAATGGATGTCCATAAACCTCTTCAAATCATTCTTCTTATCACTAGTTTTGCATCGGTTATTTATTTCTAGGGAGGATGACTCATTCGATTTAAAACGAGAATAATCACTCGATTCAGTGGAATCGCATCAACGTATAGGCTTTATCTTTATCCATACAAAATAACGGTTTTGTCTCTAATGCATTTTACGTGTATCACTTGTCCGACGAGCATATTCTAATTCATTTATTTTTCAGTTACCTGTTTTCTTCGAAACTTCGGCCTAAGCCTTTTAGAATTCAAAGCTCCATTCTTTTTTTAGTTTAACTTTTCTATATTTTCTAAGATTTTTTTCGTCCGAGCCACTAGAGTAGACTCTTCGAGTAGCTCGTCGCCATACTGACCATCATAGTTTCGTTTCTCTACCATCTGCTCTTTGAGATGATGATCTTCAGATAAATTTCTGATCACCAAACCATCACTTCCAACATTTTTCTCTCCTAGTACCTCTGTATCCATTTATCTCAAAGTGTTTGACAATACAATAGTGATTTTGGCAAAACTATTCTTGGTACCAATCGATTTCCCACAAACGGTGCCAATGATAGTTTCAAAAGACTTCTTAGAGAGATTATGAGTCTAAGATATATTTGGTGGATATTGTTTATAAAGAGAAACACGATAAATTTAGAGAGATAAGTTGATAAAAATATTAATAAATTAATAAATATTCACCATTTCCCTAAAAAAGGTGTTGCTTTATATAATACAAGAGGTGGACCCAAAAATTACATGATTAGACAATTTAAGATCATTCTACACCACTATTTTACTAATTTATAAAATGATAAATATTTATTACATAAGACACCCTCAATGTTACACATTTGTTATGTTTCTTTTACAAGGCTTTTATAAAGCCAAATTATTCCCCCTATTTAACAAATCTAATTACTATTCCAAATAATTATTTCCCTTATCAAAACTAATGAAGGAAGCCATGTGGCTGAAAGGGTTGTTGAGTGAGATCACTTGTATATAGAAAATAAGGAATATGTTGTGTGATAATACAAGTGTTTGTCATTTAATTAGGATTCTGAAGTTCTATGAGAGAATTAGGCATATTATATCAAGTTGTACTTCATCCAAGATATGGTAGAGAGAGATAGAGAGAAAGTATATATGGTAAATGTTGCAAGTGTTAAAATCTATTCAAATGCTCTCACTAAGGTATTATCGATTTTAAAGGCTCACGAACTGCATGAGACTTGTTCACGCCTTAAAGATAGGTAGGTTGGATGTCACTAAAGATTAGTTGGAATATTAGGGAAATGAATGTTGAGCCTAAGTGTATAATTGTTAGATGTAGGCTAAAATTGACTAAGATATGACAACCGCGACTTAAGGGTCGAATATTTAAGTAAGTCGAGACTCAAGGGTTGGAACTATTGAATATTTAAGTGGAAAAAAGCTCAACTGAAACTTAAGTGTATAGACGTTTGTTGGACCTAATGAAAGAGCTCTTTCGAGACTTGTTGATAAGTAAATATTGTAACCGAAGGTCCATAATCATCATCTACTAGACCTAGGTGTTTACCGAGACTTCTGAAGATACCTATATGTTCACTGAATGAACTAATTCACTTATATATATATATATTTAAGAATATGAAATTGATGAACCATTCTTGATCGTTTGTTGAGTTACCACCGTTTATCTGAGCATTCTTGGAGAATGAACAAAATAGTACAAGTTTCAAGAACTTCATATTTCACCAATGGTAATGCCACTACCTACCATAATGTACAGCCGTACAAATATTAGGGTTGTAATGTCGTTTTCATTTGGCTGTTTGGGGGAACACATTTTAAAGTGCAATCACGAGCATATGGGATCATCTCCCTCATAATTAATTTTATAAATAGTTAAAGATAGGTATGAATCTGGTCGCGATGTGTAAGACGAGTGAGATAAAATTATTAAAGAGAGAAAGTAATAAGTAGTCTTATTTTAGATAGAGATACAAGGTAGAATATAAAAAGTGAGAGAAATAATAAAATTCATAGTTCATTTTGTAAGTCGAAATAACTCTATAACATAAAAAAAAGTGATTGTGTTAGTTATATTTGAGAGAGTTTCCTTGTATTTTTCATTTATATAAAGTATGTGTTTGTTACCTATGGATGTACGTTTTTTTCATAGTTTGAATCACGTTAAATATAGTCTTGTGTATTTGGTTTATATTTATATATTTCTTGTTAACTTTGAGTTGGAAGATTCATATAAATAAATCTCTACTTCCCTCTTGTAATGAGCGAATCACCTAAGTGTTAAGTTTTTGCCTATTATCAATTCTGCACCAGTTTAAACCTGGAATCTCGGCCATTATAATGACTTGATATTGTGATTACTACTGAGTCTAAACAAAAAAAAACATTATTACTTGTTGATCTCTTAAAAATTCTCCATTTCCAACCAACATCTTAGAAAAGCACAACATGAATTATTACCATTTCCTCGACAGTAATGTTTAGATAACGGATAAAAGCTTCAAAAAATAAAAAGTCGCATGCACAATTTTGCAAGTTTGCTAGGCAAGAACATTCTAAAAATTTGAACATTCACTTTAAGAGAGTAGAAAATATTTTCTACATCTTTGTTAATTTTCAGATTAATAAAAAGATAAAAAAATCATATTTAGAAAATTAACCAACCTCATTTTTATCATTGCTAAAATATGTAAATATTTTATTTTTACTGTTGGTTTCATTTTAAATAGTATAATAAAAGATAAACTATTATGTTTTTTTAGTGTTCATTAACAAAATGTACTAAAAAGTAATTAATTTGTTATTGTCTTGTATGTTTGTGCAAAATAATAGGGTGTTGTTTTTCGAAAAAAAAAGTTAAAAAAACTCTATGTCTTTTAATAATTTAATAATAAAAATAATTTTGAAATTGATGGACAACGTTTTATGCTTTTACCAACAACTATGGGTGATATGAGCTCGTACCAAAGCAATCTCATGAAAAAATAATTATGATAAAGCTATGTACCACATCACCGTTATTATATATGGGTTTTTTCAACAAGAAAGTCTCAAAAGAGAAACGGTCATGATTTTTATAATATATATCTGTCATTTTTCTAAAATGTAACTAAAATATAAATATATTATAATAAATGACAAAAAAACTTATAATAATTATACATTCATGGGATAAAAAAATGAAGAAACTTATCATCCTAAATTTAACAAATATCTAATGTCATTATCTCTAATTCAATTTATAACCTATTCAAAATAATAATAAAAGGATATAATTTTTAAAACAATATAAAAAACATTGTGAATAGTGTTTTTGCTTTTAGACAACATCAACCTATTAAATCAGTATGATAAGGTCCTGAGGACCTTTGGGATAAAAGTTATCGACCCACATACTTAACTAACCGGTTGTGTCAATCTAAAGCAATTTTATTACGACACTCGTCTTTTCCGATGACTATTTATCTAAAAATTACAGCTTCAAGAGGTCATATGGTAAGACAGAGACCAACCAGGTCTCAAAAGCCGAAAATTAACGAAGAATTGTGAAATGTTTATAAAAATTGATAATCTCGATATTGTTAGGATAACCACAAAAGTCTCACATCTCACGTACGTTAAATTTGGGAAGTAAGTAAGAACATATCTCAAATCGTATGAGGATTTATAAAAGTGGGTCAAAAACAAACCCGTAAGAATTTTTGGACCCAAAACGGAAATTAAGGAAGCATTATAAGTTTGTAAGAAATTGATAACCTTAGTGCTCCAAATTTATTTGGATAGTGGTTTTAATATGGAGGCTAATAAATTCTTAATTGTTATATCCGTGGATTTCATATTTCTACATCAATATGTTTCCAAACCGTTCGGTTCCACGACTGCAATTTTTATCTATAGAACTTTTATCAATATCAGCATTACCCTACGGTACATTCTTTACGTTACTTGTGTATACGATTTTCAATTTAATAACTTTCATATATGGCTTCTCAAATTTATTTTATTTAGACTTTTAAAAGTAGTTTGACTGACTAAACCAAAATATATTAAAAGGAATATAAAAATGTAATAGAGATGAGGACTTTTCACTGTGTGATTTACTTGTTAGACCAATTAGCTTAGGACAGTTGGAAAAGTAAATGGCTTTATCTGTTGTTGGATGAGAGAAAAATAAGTTCCAGTACAATAATAGAGTTGAGAAGGCCACTCATTTGCTGCCTACTAGTGTGTGCCAATTTAGTTACTCACACATAAACAACAATTCACTTATTTGATCATTATTGAACCTACTGAACTTTTTTGGTGTTCTACTTCTAAAAAATGGGTGTAGTTGGTCATTGTGTTATGGTGTCTTTTTTAGTGTCTGTTTTACTTGTTTGTTGTCTGGTGGCAGTAGAAGTTGATGATGAAAAACTCTTGTTTCATCACCTACGTCCCTTGTTCTACAAACATCGAGGTTTAGGTTGTGGGATCTACAAGAAGGGCTTTAGACAGGGCTTAGGTGCAGTGTTGGCGCTGACAATGGTGGAGGTTTTGGTAAGAAAGGAAATGAAAGGAAAATGTAGTAAACATTGTTAAATGTGTGAATGGTTATGACGACAGTGAAAGAAATGGTAGAAGAGATGTGTTGTCCGTGAGTTGAGATTGTACGAAAAACTCTCAGGTACTCGATATTGGCGCTACATATCACATATTTCAGTTCAAGCAGTGGTTCAATACTTACAAGTCAATGCACAAAACTATTTATTTATAGAACAATCATTTGTTGCCTATTGGTGGTCTCGGTAACGTTAGAATCATAATGTTAGATGAGGTTGTGAGAATTGTGACGTGCTGGCATATTCGGGTTAAAATAAACCTGATATCTCTTGGGGCACTAGACTCTCAGGGTTACAAGTACCATTCAGACGAACAGTGTTATCAAAGTGACAAAAGGCTCAATGGTGTGTATGAAATGCAGTTTGCAAAAGGGGCTTTACATTCTCCAGGGGATTATTGTTATAGGCGATGTTGTAATAGCATCATCAGAGAATAATAGCCAAAGTTGACTGGATCAGAATTAGTTGTGCCATTGGCATCTCGGTCACATGAGTGAAATATGATTAGTTGTTTTGGGAAAGAGAGATTTGTTAAAAGAGTATAAAGCAGAACCATTGGGATTTTATGAGCATTGTGTGTTTGGTAAATAAACTAGAGTCAAATTCAGAAAATCGATTGTACTAAAGGGACATTAGACTACATTTACTCAGATCTTTGGGGCCCAAACATAATTTAATTCAAAAATTGAGCTAGATACTACATGATTTTGATCGATGATTATTCAAGGATGGTGTGGGTATATTTTCTAAAAACGAATGATGAGGCATATTTAACCTTGGTCAAATTGAAGACGATGATTGAGAAGTAAGCATGATGAAAAATCAAACGTCTTAAAACATATGTTGGGTTAGAATATTACAGTCGTGAGTTCAACGAGTTCTGCAAATCTAAAGGAATAATGCGCCATTGCACTTTTTCTAGAGCACCACAACAAAATAAGGTCGTAGAAAGAATGAACAGAACGCTTTGTGACAAGGCACGAAGAATGATCTCTCATTCAGGCATGGGAAATGGTTTTTGTATTGAAGCTATCAATACAATGTGTTACTTGGTGTATTAGTCTCCATCAACGGCTATTGACTGTAAAACTCGTTTTAAGATTTGGCTTGGATCGTGGCTGATTACAAATAATTGAGTATGTTTGGTTGTCCAGCCTATGCTCATGTGAGAGATGGTAAGCTTGAGCTAAGGGTAAAGACGTGCATATTTCTAGGATATGCTATTAGAATGAAAGAATATAGGTTATGGTGTACCTCTCCAAAGTATCCAGGTTTTCTCATTAGTAGGAGCGTGACTTTTACGAGTTTGCTTTGATAGACAGTCAGAAGAAAGTAGGAGAAATCGTCGAATGAAGATTAGTTCTGAGTAAACAGGTGGAGCTTTAAGTAGAATCAGTTCTTAGCAAGTCTAATAATTTGAGTGGTTTTGAAGTGAATCCAGAATCAAGATGTGAAGCGTTAACATCGGATGATAGTGACGATGATGCGCTCAAACCAGAACAATAACCTTATAGCATAACATTGGGAAGAGAAAGAAGAGATATTAGACTACTAAAGAGGTATGCGAATGTAGTTTCATATGCTCTGCCAATTGCAAAATAAGTTGAGATGCAGGAACCTAGTAGCTATAGAGAAGCTATAGCAAGTTTAGAGGCAGATCAGTGAATTTGTGTTATGGGGGAAGAGATTGAACCTCTTCATAAGAATCAAACATGGAAGCTTGTTGATTAGAAAGGTAGTAGACAACAAATTGGTGTTCAAGAAAAAAGAAGGTAATCCATGGGCTGAGGCATCTCGATTCAAGGCAAGATTGGTCGCTAAGGGTTTACTCAAAGGGAACGAATCGAATTGAATGAAGTATTTTTTTCTAGTGGTGAAACATAGTTCGATTCAAGTTTTGTTAGCCATAGTAGTTTTCCAAGATTTAGAACTTGAGCAGTTGGATATGAAGACTGGGTTTCTACATGGTTAATTGGAGGAGCAAATCTACATGAGACAACTAGAGGGATTTATCGAACCTATATGGAAGACAAGGTTTGTTTGCTGAAAAAGTCAGTGTATGGTTTGAAACAGTCACCTAGGCAGTGGTACAAATGTTTTGATACATTCATGGTGTCAAAAGGGTTCACGAGGAGTCCATATGATAGTTGTGTGTATCATCAAAAGATGTCAGATGAATCTTATGTTTACTTGTTGTTGTATGTGGATGATATGTGTATTGCTCGTTGTAGTATGTCACACGTCACACATTGTGGAGATAAAGAAGCAGCTTAGTGCCGAGTTTGAGATGAAGGATCTAGGTAGGAAAAAAATATTCTTGGTATGGAGATTATCAGGAATAGAAGTATAGGATCATTACACTTGTCTCAAATGAGCTGTGTTGAGAAAGTGCTACAACGATTCAACATATTTGATGCTAAGGCAGTTAACATCCCGTTTGCTACTCATTTCAAGTTGTCTGCAGCAGGAGCGGCCAAAGACGATGCTGAGTTGGAACAAATGTTGAAGTTTCCATATTCCAATACAATTGGTAGTATTATGTATGTTATGGTATGCACATGTCCTGATATTCCACATGTGTTTAGTGTAGTAAGCAGGTACATAGGATGTCCTCCGAAATAATATTGGTAGGCAGACTTCGGTATCTTAGAAATACTACAAGCGTTGGCTTAAATTTTAACGAGACCGATATTGATGGATAGTTGAATGATAGTGCAGGATCAGTGGTTGGTTTTGTTGATTCTAATTTGGCAGGTGATATGGATAAAAGAAGATCTCTGACATGATATGTATTTACTCTAGCTGGGAGTGCGATCAGTTGATATGTATTTACTCTAGCTGGATAGGACTACTACAAAAATGGTATGTGACAGTCAAAGTGTCATACACCTTATAGGAAACCATATGTATCATGAGCGTACAAAGCACGTAGATGTTGAGTATCATTTTATTCGGGATATAATATCGAAGGGAATTGTTGATACGAAGAAAGTTTCTACACACGATAATCCAACATATATAATGACTAAGGAAGTATCAGTCCAAAAGTTTAAGGAGTCTCTAAATTGGATTGGTGTTCGTAGTATCGAGTGAATGCCTTATGGAAATTTGGTGAGTTAGAAGAAGATAAATTTCTTTGTTGATAGTAAAGAATGTGTATTCGACTCAAGGGGAAGATTTGTTGATAGTGAAGAAAAAAAATTCCACATTCGACATTCAACATATTTCTTTGGCAATATACATTTTTCTATTTAAGTGTTAACTACTTTGTATGTTGAGAATGAGCCTAATAATGTCTTCACAGTGTATCGTGCTTGTTGGTACAGTTTTGTGTATATGAGCTCATTAGGCTCATTGTTTAGTGAGTCTATTTATTTCATATATATAGATTACTATGACTACATAAAAAAATTATCTGAAAATTTGTAACCATTTTTATCATAGTGAAACACTTTTTTTGGCGGCGTCTCTGGACGTAGACATTTGTCGAACCACGATAAATCTTGTGTTCTTTTTATTCTATCTTTTATTTGTTATTTGTTTTTATTTGTTATGTGCTTGAGCTATTTGTGATCAATTAGTTTTGGTGCCGGTGCAGGATAGGATAACAATAAAAAAAATACAGCCTCTCCTTTAATTCTTAGTTTTGTTTTAAAAAAGAGATCCTTCAAACATTTATAACTATGTATAAAAATTAACTTGCAATAAATTACCGTATGTTTTTATAACCAAATTATAAATATGTTATTTCTAGTAATTAGGTGTTTTGAAAAAAAAAAGAAAAAAAGATTGATATATAACAGAATAAACTGAATTTTTCTTTACAACCATTTGTGATGGAATTCGAGAACGTCGATGCTGTGCTGTACACCTTTGTTTCTGTTACAAAACTGAAACAGAATGTCACCATAATTGTGGTAATAAATGAAATGCATTGAATAGTTATAAGATTCATTTTTAATAAAAACAAATTAACTTATATGTTATCTTTATTTGTTAGATAACGTGCTTTAGTAATACAATTTATTGATGATGTAAATTGTTCGGAGTTATGAGTTTAAATTCATTAAAACTTTCAATTTTAATAACACCTTTAAACTCTTGATCAGTGACAAACAAGCTACTTTTGTAAATAAAAAAAAAAAAAAAAAACTATATATCGATCGATTTAAACTTCTTATTTTAATAGGACCTTTAAACTCTTGATCAGTAGTGACAAACAAGCTACTTTTGTAAATAATAAAAAAACAAAAAACGATATATATAATTTATCCGAAAATAAAAAAGGAACCCAATAAAAATGAAAAAAATGTAATATTAATTATTATATATTTAATAAAAACAAACAAAATCTAACTGTTACAAACATATTTACGACTTTTTTATTCAAATTTTTAATATAGACAACTTGAATATCAAGTTATGACTAAATTCAAATAAAAAGAGTCATGGAAAGTGTTTTGGAGATAAAATACGTGTAAATACAGAACAATATGAACAAGAATAAAGATAACTATAATTTAACATTAATGGAATGTATATAACACAAAAAATAGATTGGACCCAAATATTTAATTTCTAACAAATACACAAAAAGTAAAAAAGTGATTATAATCTACTATCATAACAAGTACTTTGTCTTAGGTAAAAAATAAATAATATACAAATTACTATTCTAGTTACTAATAGCGTCGTTAGCATGGTCGAGTTAGGTGGGCTCGTCCAGGAAAACATTCTTTTTAATATATAATGTATTTAATAATAAAAAAGTAAGAATTGTATTTTAGTTTATTAGAAAACGTTAGATCCAAGAATTTAAAAAAACAAAAAAACGTGATAATTATATTCAATAAATTTAAAACATAATTATATTAAGTAATTTTTTTGGTATAATTATATTTAAACTAGTATAAGTATTCAAACCAAGTATTATATTTTAACTAAACTTTTGGTACATAATAATTATATTTAATAAATTCAACACAATTACATTAATTATATTAAAGTAGTATAAATATAGAAACCAAATATTATCATTTAACTAAATTTTTCTTGACTAATTTTAATATTATATCTAGATTTGACTAAATTATTGATACTAAATCATTGTATTCAATAAAAGGTGAAGTTATTTCCTTTATGACATTTTTTATTTCCTCCATATTTAAAAAAAAAAAACTTATCACTCAGGTTTTACTATCTTGTTCTCATTTTACCTTCCAATTTATAATTGGATGCCATTAACAATTATGAAACCTATATATCAACAAACACATGACTTATACCAATTAAATCCAACATATATGATTTAGTTTCTAAAGTTAAACCCTAAAAACAAAAAAAAACTTCAAATTTCTTAAAGATTACTCATGGAAGAGGAAGACACCCAAACTAAAGATTTAACACCGGAGAACATCACTCAATCAACCAACAAGATAATTTAATCTTGTTTTTTAGTTTTACATTCATGTAACTTAAAAATCTATGTAAAAAAAAATATATTTTCGAAAATCCCGATTTGTACAGGTTTTAGCGGAAAACAAAAGAGAAATCGAGTAGTTGGCTATGGTTTGTTGTTTTTCAAGATTAGAAGAGAAATTTGAAGATGAGGTAGTCTTTATAGTGGCTAGGCTAGGGTTAGGGTTTATGGCGATTGATGTGAGAAGCTAATAGAGTTGGTTGGGTGTGCATAAGTTAATATGGGGGAGATACTTGGGATTGTGGTAAAAATCGATAGAGTTGCTGGATAATGAATTGGTTTGGGAATAAAACTAAAGAAAATGGTAAATATGTTATTTCAGAAATAACAAAGTGGAGTTTTTATTTATTTATGAGGAAATAAAAAAATTTGATGGAGGAAATAGCTTCACCCTTCAATAAATTCATAACACAATTACAACAATTATATTTAAATTTCTATAAGTATAATAGGATGAGTCTTAATATTAAATATGCCAAATATGAATTTTTGTTTATAAAAAAATAGATTTAAAATGTTACTAAAAATATATCAAGTTGCCGAATTAGAAATCGAAATAAAAAGACTAAACAAAATTTTATAATAAAATTTATTCCAAAATTTAACCATTTGTTAGGAGTTTTACTATGTCTATTGTGAGAGACCATTAGATTAATTATTAATAGACTACTAGAAGAATCAATACTATTCTTTTAGATTTTTAGAAAAAAATAATGTTTTATTCTACAGATGTTAAATCAATTATAAGATATCTTAATGTGGATAAACAAAATATTATATATATTAATAAGTCACTCCAAAAAATTACTATAAATGTTCATAAGTTATAATTTATTATTTGAAGTTTTATAATTTCAATATACAAAAGTTATAAATTATATATAATTTAGATATTCTAAATTATACCATCGAAATTTTAAAGATTGGATGAGTTCTGTTATTAATTCTCCAAATTTTAGCGGTGCATAGAGTTTAATTTTGGAGTAAATGAATTTGCATAAATCATAACATTCTTTTTATTTTGTATGGTTAAGTTAAAAATTTATTGCTATTGAGTTTTTTATGTTTTTTATAGGATGCATATATATTTTAAAACAAGCCCTAAATATAAATGAGAAAATCCAAATATCTCTCGTTTGATCACCTGAGATACCCGATTAGAAACACAAAATAAAAATTTTATTCCAGAAACCCATGTTTCGGTGGTTAATAATTAAGAACCTCAAGTCTAGGACACCATAAAGTTTTGGTCTTGGCTACGCCATTGGTTGTCAGGACTAAAAATGAGATTTTTACTATTTCTTTGAACCTTCGTCCGAATAAAGGAATGAGTAAAAAAAAGACAACTATATCCTAATATTTAATTAATATCAAAATTATTATTTTATTTTATATTTATATTTTTGTAGTTTTGATGAAGTTTATTATAATTTGTTGAATTTATTTTATTAATAGTTGATTATTTTTCTAAATGGATAAAAACAAAACTATTGGTTAATATCACATTAAAAGAAGTAATTAGTTTTTTGGACATATGCTACAGTTACGAGATACCCCAAGTTGGTAACCTGGTATTTCTAAAATAAAGGTATCAAGCAAATTTTCTACTCTCCTTTTCACTCATATGCTAATGACCAAGAGGTGGTAACAAACCAAAATATATCTAAAGGGATCAAGAAGATGCTTGAAGAAGCAGTGAGAACTTGGTCAAATGTTTTACCAGAAGATCTATGGTTTTATGGAAACACTCCATATGCAGCACTAAACGAAACACATTTCTCTCTACTCTACCAAATGTAGGCGATTATACATTATTATGGGATCTCCAAATACGAGGAAGAAATGAATAATGAAGCCAAATGGGTCAAATTTAATGTCATAGAAGAGAATATAGTCAATGATCATATTCAATATGAACACTACAAGACCTTGTTGAGAAATGTATACAATTAAATGGTTTGATTTCATAGCTTCAAACCAGGAGATAAAGTTTATAGAAAGGTATTCCTCCATACAAAAAAAAAGAAGTGCCTAGGTAAATTCGCCTCAAATTGGGAAGGACCATTAACTGTGGATCAAAGGTCCACGTATGAACTTATCGTTTGTCAGATGAGGAGGGAAATAACCTTCGGCATCAATAAAACGTAGAGAACCTATATTTTTCTTATCATCTATAAGTTATAATCTTTTATGTAAATTTTTTATTTCCATAACATTAGCAATGTAATATTTTCTTATTTAGTGGCTCGAGTAAGGTTTTAAAGAGGTGCCTAGTATGCAATAAAATATTTATGTTGTAACACTTTGTGTTCTTTTTTAGTGATTTTAAAACGAGTATGTTAATTCAGCTAAAGACACGTATTACGCAATTTTCTACATCATCAACATTAATGTTGCATCATCCTTTATCATATGCTATATATGCTACGAAAACTTATACAGATTAAATTCAAGCATCCATACCTTCAAAAATATCCTATAAGATATAATAAATATAAAGAAGAGAATATACTACGATATTTAATCAACAACAAAGTGGGGATATGTCTAAAGTCTCTCAGCACTTCTAATGTTATTTCATTCAATAAAAAAATGATAAGTTTGAATTCTTAAAATCTTTTCAGAGCCTCTAATGCTACGACATTCAATATATACAAATCAACGATAAGTGTGAAGTCTTAAAATATCTTCAACACCTTCAATTCTCTGGCATTTACTAGTTCAAGAATTTAAAATCAAATTTTAAATTTTAAATTTCTTTACTACATCTACAAATGTTCTATTTATTCAACGATACATAAAATACTTGATGCATCACTATGTAATTGAAAGTAAGTCTGGCAGTTTAAAATATATTAAAATCCTGAAGAAAAAAACCCATTAAGATTGGACAATATTCAACACACCTTAAAACGTCCATATTCTTCTCTATAGACTATACAGATTCCAAAATTAACTGCGTATTGGATGGTACATTAACATAAAGAGGATTCATGACCCCCTATAATACTAAATGAAACAACACATATTTTTTTGTAAAAGTAAATAAAGTTTGGATACTCTAGATTTAATCCAACAAAGGAACTAAATGTTCCTTAGGAGTTTCTATCTTTAAAAGTGATCATTTCATTTGGACAAACAGAATCTAGATAAAAGTGTGTGTGTGTGTGTGTGTGTGAATATAAACATTATAAAAAAGAACTAAACACTATCCAAAACAAATAGAAAATATAGAGTGTTATTCATAAAAGATATTATCATTTACGAGAATGTGGTTCAAAACAAAGGTCATTCAACTCGTTATTCATGAACAAACAATATACAAGTAGAACAAATCATTTTCCTTTAAACACTAGAGTCTTATCTTGTTTTGCAGGTTCGAGTGTCAAACTAGAAGGGACAACGGAAACACCTGAAACATGTTGAATGAGTCAAATAAAACAACACCACTACTCTCACCAACATCACATAATTTTACTACTGAGGTCCCCTTAAATTTATTATCCTATACTTGAGATTTTTTTTTTATCTTAAGCCTTTTCAAGTAGTTCGGCCACATTAAATATGGATCTAACAGTAAGGGTTCTTTCGGGAGAGGATTTACATGTGTCATGCCTATTTTTTATTTGGATACAATTATAAAATGAATCTAAGTTAATTTTTGGATACCATTTGTGAAAGTCAAGTACCATAAAGGCTTCGGTCTTATGCACAACATCCTCGGTTTGATTCAATAAAGTAGCTTCAAACTTGGCAGATGTGTCAGTCCAATGAGATATTTTTACATTTAGTACCGTACTCAAGTTACTATTTTCCTTAATAATAATATTTTTACTCTCCTTCAATGAATCTCTTTTGGCAATCAGACCAACCGGTTTACTACTGAACTCCAATTGATCCATAACCAACATCGCCTTTACGCTCTTTATATTCTACTTATATACGTTAACCTGGGGACTTAGACTCACAACAGTTTTCTTTTCTTGCGTTAAAGTACGAGACTGGTTAAATACTTTATTTTTACTATTATCAACTAAAACATTGGATAGTAACACTACTTGTAGCAGTCTCTGTCTAAAGTTTGGCTTTCATCTCCATACTATCCTTATAGGATTTTACATGTTGTTTCACTACTATACCCAGTTTTGGCACTAAAATGGCTAGCTCAGTGGATTCTTAAGATAATTTAATATTATTAACAAAAATAATATATTTTTAATACTGTGAATAATTTTTTCCATGACAATCAAGATGACACAACTGGTCAAATAGTCACATAATCAAAGATATTAAAATAAATCAGATCGGTAAAATTGTTTTTGATGTGACCCTAATAGTCATCAAACTTGTAAAAGTTTTCATATAATTTATTCAATGTAGGGAAATGACATACTAAGTACCTATTGGACAAACATATTAGTCTTTAGTACCCCAAAATGGGTTAATGCTCAGTTAATACCCACTTCAATAATACAATTCCCTTTCAACACCTAATTTGTTTAATACCACAACTAACCTCAACCTATTATAAGTCTTAATTTATGAAAAAGGAAGTATTTTGGGCCAATCAAGAAATTTGAATTTTGAATTTATGACCAGCCGTCACTTTCTCCTAACCTAACAAAATACCTATTTTCCAAGAAAGGTCTGTTGGTTTGAAATTTTGTTGCCGTGATCCGTTTCTTGCTGACAACCACCGTTAGCCACCGGTGATCCTACCCAAAAACCGTTCACCTGTTGAAACCACCGTTCCACGGCCACATTTGAGCACCGGAGATAAAAAAAAAACTGTCGATGATACTAAGCTTTTCGGCACTTGTGAACCAACTTCTTCACTTCTCGAATCTTGTATCCCATCGAGAACCTGAGAAACTATACACTAGAGGTCACGACGATAACTAGCTGATCGTAGTTCCTCAACCTCGCCTGAAAATTAGAACAAAGGTGAGTTACGTTCTGCTCACCTGTAATTTGTCCGTTTCCGTTTTTCCAACTCAACATGAGATCGAACTAGTCAAAATCATGTATGTTAGACATTTTTAATGTTTAGATTTTGTTTAATTTATCGTTCTGGTCGATTAACGATCGATACAATGTTCTTTAACTTTCCGGTAAGCATTTGCAGTTTTTTCAGTCCGATCGAACATGATGCGATTGTTGTCTGTTTAGTATGAGAGACAAGGATAGGATTTAAGAGTTGTTTTTATACTGTCGTTGCTAGTTTGGTTGACTCTTCTACTGTCGTTGCATTTTATGTGTTGGATACTTACACTGCTAGATACAGGCACCATTAACTATAGTCATTGCGTTTTTACTTGGCATTGATACATGTCGTCGCGTTTTGTGTATGAATATAGTCATTGCTATATATCAGTATTTTCATTGCGATTTGCCTTGGTTATTGTGTGTTTTATTGTTAGCTAGGTTTGTTTTTCTGTTTTTATTTATATTTGTACATGATTGATAGCAATTTGTAGCGTCAACAACCACAAACATTCATGGAGATGAACATTGCTTATGAAACCCAAAAATAGTAGGTGTTAGATTATGAATACACACAGTGATGCACTAGTCTTGACACACATTGTGATTTATCAGATGTTGGTTTCTATATATTGCGATTGTAGTTATGAGACATTGCTAGATTGGTTCAATTAAGTTATAGATAGATTAGTTCTATAACACATTCATTTTTTCTATGTTTCCCTACAACAAACTAACCCAATCTTCTACAATGCAGGGTAGTATATGTCGAAACCAAAAGTTTGTATTTTCAAATTGAGTCACGAAACAACTATTATTCCGTTGTCCGAATTTGAAAATTTTGACACTCTCCAACAGTACATTGAAAGCACATGGCAGGATCTTGTTTGAGGCAACTATACCATTAGATATTCTTGTGGTGCTCAGAAGAATTGTTTGTTTAATAACGAGAAAGATTGTATTGGTTTAGAAGTATAACTTGATGTCGAGCGTCTCAAGAGTGTTAGTTTTGTTATCGAAGAACATGTGGCCGATAAAGGCTCTAAAATTAAACGTAAACAGCCTGTTCAACTTTTTGAAGAAGCCTCCCATAACCAACGAGCTAGTGGTGAAAGTAGTAATTATTTAGTTATTTCAACCCCGAAGAGAAGACATCTTGCTACAACTCGATGGGCTGAAGCTATCGTCGGTGTTGGTCAGTCATTTGCTGATGGTGTTGTAGGTCTAAGGTTATCCTTATCCCGATATGCATTAGATAACGGTTTTTCCTTTAAGTACTTTCATAATACCTTTAGGAAGATCACAGTTTATTGTGTTAACAAAATTTAGACGGGTGCAAATGGAGGCTCTATGCTTCAATTGATTCTAAAACTCGTTTAATGACCATAAAGAGATTTGTTAATACACATACTTGCAGTCCCGTATTCACAAAAAAGAAGAACAAGAATTTGTCATCTGATTTGATTACCGATGAGATTCATGATTCTCTTAGAAACTGCCAAAGTGTAACAGCTAAGACTATACAGTCCTCTATCAAGCAAGACTACAGTTTAGACATTTCTTATCGTCTATCGTGGAATGCTTTAGAAAAGGTAAGATGTGTAGTATTTGGAGATAACAATACTTTATTTTGGATTGCTAAAAGCATACTTCAAACGACTAAAGAGTCGTGATATCACAATGGACTTCCATTTGGATTTAGCGCCTGACAATGTTTTCCGACACCGTTTTATAGCGTTTGGCGCGTGCCTTCAGGGTTTTTTTTTATACCAGCCTTTATTGTACGTTGACGGAACCCATCTAACAGAGAATCATGGTGGTGTGTTTCTCTCAACAGTGGCAAAGGATGGCAACAACGGTTAGTTCATCTTTTAGTTTACATGTTGCTAGATATGTGGTTTCTGGTTTCAAACATATATCATCAGCAAATATTGTTAGATTGGTTATAGTTAGATTGCGATTGGTGCCTGCATGTTTTATTTCAAACACATTTGAGCCATGCTAGATTGGCAGACTTATGTTGCTAGATAGGTTAGTCTCATGTTTGCGATTTACGGCCATTCAAGACCGCTAGATTGAGGCTACAACTGTTATGACTTACGATGCTAGATAGGTTGTATATAGATTGCGATTTACGGTCATTTAAATAGAACAATCTAGTCATGTTTTCTGTCTGCAACTTTTCTGTGCAACTCTGGAAACAAATGTAATCTTACGTGTTGTTGTAGGTCTATTTCCCATTGCTTTTGGGATTTTTGGTAGTGAAGACTCGGACAATTGGTTTTGGTTTTTGCAAAGTCTAAAACCGCATTTTCTAGGACACAAAATAACATTTATTTCAGGCCGTCATGCTGGTATCATTAACGCTATGGAAACTCTATATCCTAATGACTACCACGCTTATTGTCTCTACCATCTAGTTTAGAATTTGAATAAATCTCGTGAACACACAAACAGAATCCATAGAAACAATATGCTAGTGATGTTTAAGAACTGTGCTTATTTCCCAACGGTGGACCTTTTTAACGAACGACTATCACAATTTCAGCCCCAAGGGGGTGATCGTATTGCCAAATTTCTAAACAATTTGCCACCAAAAAAGTATGCTCAGGCATACGTCAAAGGCAAACAGTATGGGGCGATGAAATCAACAGTTGTTGAATCGTTCAACGCGCAGATTAAAAAATTATGCAATTTGCCTATAATTGAATTGGGCGACAAGAGTAGAGTTCTTCTTATGACTCAGATGTCTTGACGTTTATCTAAGGGTCTAAGCTGGAACACCCACTTATGCCCCGAGTTTGATAAGTTGTTTAAAGAGAATGTACAATACGGTCGAACGTGGTTAGTACGCAAGTATTTTGCCGCTTATTTTGAGGTTTTATCAGACGCAATAATGGTGGTAACATCCTTGATTTCATATATACATGCGGTTCTCGGCAGCAAGAATGTTTTCCATGCCCATATGCATTGGCTGCAATAGCATATTTAAGTGAAGATCCGAAGACTCTAGTAGAGCCATTTTTTACCGCTACAAATTCCAGGTCCAATTATTCTTTTAACATACCGGCTATAACAGATTTTCGTGAAGCTACTACCACTAACGATGATGGAGAGCCAGTGGTTAATCCACCGAACGTTAAAAGATACGCGGAGCGGCCGAGAAAAAAACGTATTCCATCGAGAGGAGAGGTAACCACCAGTGAGTCCCTGTGTGGCCGCTGTTTCAAATCAAGACACAACAGGAGGTCCTGCGATGCTCCGTTCTGAACATAACAAACCTATAAACTTAAGTTCGTTTTTTGTTCTTTTTTTATATAATTGGATAAGCACTCCTTATCTTTCGATTTGTATGTTTTAAAACTGTTAACATTACTACGTACAACGTCTGCTTGACTCGTCAATTCTATTCTTTACCAGTGCTTGACATTGCTAGATAGGCTATGATAACATTACTACATACTTGTTATATCATTTGTAGTTGCGCTGAAATTAAATATCTAATGCCACATTGCTAGATACAGTGTAATACCTCTGCGACTGTAAGTCTAAAATGTCATTGCTAGATATGTGTATATGAAATTGCAAGATACTGCATTTTTCCAGACATGAACATTCCACTAACATGAAATACATAGGTATCATAATCTAACATTGCTAGATATAACAAATTATCCATGCGACTTAAAGGTTAATATCAAATTGGTAGAGATACACCTTATTTGGATTTGATACACTCATATATGTCAGATAAAAGAATAAACCACAATGCAAGATATGCTTTATACCTTATTGCTCGATACATTTACACATGTAGCTAAACTAATTGACATTCCTAGATGGACGACTATTATATTGGGGGAAACATTATAAAGCAACTGTCATTAAATCACTTACTCTCTGATCTTTAGTTAAACTGTTAAAATTGGAACAACATGTAAACTAATATAGATAACAAAAAAAAAGTAAAGATCATAATAACATTAGAACATCATTCATGGCAGTACAACTACCCCATACAAAAACCCTCCTAAAAAATAGAACTGCTCTGAGGGTTGGTTTTGTTTATAGTCCATCAAAATATAAAAAAACATAAAAAACATGAGAAAATGATGTTGCGTGAACTGCCATAAACCTAATCAGAATCCATGTTGTCCTCGTCATCAGACCCTTCAACTTTCTCCTCCTTTTCTTCTTCTTCTTCCTCTTATTCATCCTCTTTGTCTTCTCAATTCTCATCATCGGCTTCATCTTCATCATCGTCGTCTCCGTCTGCAGACTCCCAGCCATCGCGTCGTTGTTTCCGTTTTGGAAGTTGTTCAGCGTAAGACTCGTAGCCATCATCGAGTGAGCATGCGTCCCATGAAGCGTAGTTTTTTTTGTAGTCGGACGACCAAACGGAGCAGTCATCCTCCTCGTCTAATGAGTGCTCCGAAGTGGTTGTACGCTTGTATGCCTTGTTGTCTAGGTAGTAGTCGGAAGACCAGCCGTCGTCCGACGAGTACCTTGGTGTGACTGGGGAAGAAAGGGTCATTTTCAAGAGTGGTGTTCTTGCAAAGTGGTGTTAGATGAGTTCTTGCAAAGTAGTTTGAGATGAATAACCTAAACTCTCATCCCCTACTTATAGCGAAATGAAATGGTCAATGCTACGTCCAATCTAGCAAATGAAATTAATTGCAAACATTTAATTGTACACGTCTAGTTAATGCATGTAATGATTCAACACATCTAATTTGTATTTTTCAACTAACAATTTAACCAATAGGATAAAAACATCTATTTTTAATTACTGATTGATGTAGTTAACAGTCATTCGATCTCATTAAATGTATTCGTCTCCCAATAAACCTATCTAGCAGTGCAGTAATATAGTTGATCCAATATAAGTATATCATTGCGATTTACGAAAGATTGACATTACTAGATAAGCCACATGTGACATTAATATATACAACAATATATCATTGCTAGATACCTTATAACTATATTGCTAGATACAGCATCAAAATATTGCTAGATACCTTATAACGACATTTATAGATACAGAACATAACGTTAGTAGATACATTATAAGACATTGCTAGATACATCATCTTAACATTACTAGATACAATATAACGAATCTGATAGATACAACATCACAAGATTGCTAGATACATTATAACGACATTGCTAGATGCAGCATCAGAACAATACTAGATACATTATGACGGTGTTGATAGATAAAGCCGCATAACATTGCTAGACATGTTATACAGACATTGCTAGATACGTTTTAAGGACATTGATAGATACAGCAGTGTAACATTGCTAGATAAGATGTAACGAAAATTCTAGATACAACATTATAAGGTTGCTAGATATGTTATATGAACATTGCTAGATGCATACTAATTGTTAAATTTATTCATACAATAATAATGGCAGGATCTTCCTATATAACCTTAAAAAAACATGACATTGGTAGAAAGACTATAAAAATGGATAGTAATACTATAAAAATGACATTGATAGAAATCAATTACACAATAATTTTGACTTTCTTAACACAAACAGATATGTTGCAATTGTTACAGGCTGTTCCTAGTAATCCTCTAATACTAAGTAGTCGCCTTTAAATGAATTACACAACCGTTGTCCCAAAAAATGAATTACATAAAAACATTTCTCCCAACACTACCATCGTCGTTTGTGTTTGAATCATTGAGGAAATACATAAATATTTCAGCTCTTCTTTTAACTTGCATATCATTTCTATAATCTTTAGGAACATATCATTTCTGAATAATGTCTTTCGCGCACTCACAAACAAAATCCCACAGTCAAGGCTATCATTTTCCTGTTGTGGGATATCTCTCATTGTCTTGATTTTAAATACAGCTTTCACAGCAGGTATGCCTTTTTTCTTCATGCAATAGGCCAACTGTAAAATCAACGAACACCTTGTTATATTTCGATTTAGGAGACTACTTTATTGCTAGATACGAATTATGGCATTGCTAGACACAGTCAGGAGACATTGCTAGATGCAGTGAAAAAACTGTTGGACTGTAATTCTAATATCATATTGCTAGATACATTGATATGAGATTGCTAGATACACTAGAAAAACATAGCCACTAACACTTGAAATACACTACACTGCTGAAATAGTAACGTTCATTCAAACACTGGGGTGGTAGCTATTGCAAGATGTAAATGAATATATTTATAGCATATAATGTTTTACCAGGGCATCAGTTGTATTTCTCGTCTTATCTGGAATGTGTTTTCTCCATGGAAACAATCAGTTGTAGCTACTAGCAGTCCCATTCTTGATATCAATAACCAAAAACGTCCAGTGGTTAACGACGAGCTTGTTAACGGTGCAAAGAGGAACAAGGGCAACGTATGTGTCTGGTTTCATTGTTTCAAAAACTTTATCCACAATGTTTGACATATCTCCCTTTATAGCCAGCGTTTCCTCCAACATGTTAACATTACTATAGGAAGTAGATTGTTGAAATATAACATAAATAATACTTGATGCACTTACAGCTGCATTCCAGATATTTGAATAACGCTGGAAATAAATGAATACTTATAATCAAACCCTATCACAAGGACTCTCCAATTTGCATCCTTGAGCAGCTTATATATCCAAGAATCTATGATCTATCAATTAAAAATTAATTGTTTAAAATAGGTAGATGATAATGATTAAAAACAAGAAACATAGATTTTAAAAGCACTAGGTCCCCTATACTTGGACATTGCTAGATACCCTATTGTAAGATTGATAGGTGCCTAATTACACATTGTTAGATATATTAATTTAACATTGCTAGATACATGTAATTTAACATTGTTGTTGCGATAACAACAGAATATTACCTTGAAGTCTACTTCATTTTGGTTCGGGAGTTCCATTATCTCGCTCACACTAATGGAAATCCTATACGAGAAGTCCGACATTAACAAGTACCACACTTCTGGATCTTCCTGTTCTTCTTCTCTGCTTATTCTCAACACCTTGTTATGCTCACTGACATCGATGAGTTGCGTCGTCGATGTATGCTTCGGCCAATCTTCGACTGTAATTTGTGGTTGTCCCACCTGCGTCTGCGTAAGTAGGTACCATCTTGGTAACTCATCAGCGTGCACCTGTAATATATCAAATTAATTCCTTAACATTACTTTTTGAAGGTGACGGTAAATACCAAAATTCCCTTTACAACAACGTTTTTTCTACCTTCCTCGATGGATTACAAATTACGTCTCTTCTTATTTGAAGTTTCTACATCCTTGTCACATTCTTCATAAAAGGATTGTGTGCAGTCAGCCAACGGTATAACAGAACTTACAATCAGTGCGTTAGTGTTGCTTTATCTTGTAGGGGTGTTGCATACTTAACTGCCCCTATCTGCAGGTTTTCAGATATATCTCCCTCGATCTGTTCAAATTTTTCATCGCGCGTAATAACTTCAGTCTTTATTGCGTACTGTTGTTCTTTGTTATGAATTGGAATAACGTTAACGAGAGACATTACTTGTGATAGTTGTTTACACTTTGCTGCTTGTTCAACACCATGATACACCAACATTGGTACAGTAGATTGAGGTTTGTCTTTAGGCCCTGCTGTTTGCACTCCTTAATAATGTAACATAAAAAATTCACCCATATGCATTGCATTTTTAGTGCATGACTCATTGCTAGATTAGTTATTGGAACTTGTTGTGATGTACGCCTAGTTGACATTGCTAGATATAACTATACATATTTTCAGGAAAACTCCCAACGCAGTACAAGGTTGCGATTACACCTATATAGTGGATGCGAATTGTTTGATTTATGTATTATTAATTTAACCCGTGTTTGCTAGAAATCATGTCTTAATGATTGCGATTTGTGCGACATATATTTATCAAATAAAAATGAATTATGATGCGAATCTATACAAAAAACCATTTCAAGTCTTAAAATTTTCTTACACTCTCAAAACAACTTTTTCAAAAAACAACAATTCATCTTAGTCATTATCCAACCTATACTTGGAATACTTCAAAACATGCCAAAACATAATACTAAATATTGATGAATCTTAACGATTTTAAGATCCACTTACATCTTCAGCCACATTCTCCACCACCTTCTGAACGCTAGGTTCTGGCACTAGGACTTTTGGGGCTGCATTCTCCATCCTAACATGTGCTTCTTCAATGGATTTGGTTGAATCTGCAGTGGTTTCAACGTCCTGTTTGTCAGCTTCTAGTTTACCCTGACCCGTCTCTACATTTCCTTATTTCTCTACAGCTTCTTCTGGGTTCTCTTCCTGTTGTTCAATAGTTTTTCCCTCCCCTTTGTCCTCCCCTAGTTCATGTCCATCAACCTCGTTAGATCCAACTCTATGTCACACGCAAGTATGATAGCCCCAATCTGCTTCCTAGCGGTATCTACAACAATACCATCCTCTAACGCAATCTTTGGCCTACGTTCAACAAGTGTTTCAGATGGAACCGACCCTCCAGCTCCTTCTAAGTTTGCATCTTCAGATCCTTCATTCTCGTTTGCCTCAAGTGTCTCAAACTCCTTATGTTCTTCCACTGTTTCCTGCACCTCAACATCATCTGCTTCAGTTATTATTGGGGTCTCTGAAACTTCTAGGCTGCTCTTCAGCACAAATCCATGCGTGCGAGATTGGTAAACAACTTTTTTCTTAATTACCTTCTCGCTAATATTGGTAGCCAAATGTTCAGTATCCTCCTCATCTTCACAACGACATGACATCGATAGGGTGTTGAGAAGTTCAACATTATCAGCATACACAGTGTCTTCTGCTACCTCGAGCTTTTCTTTCAGTTGATTTAACTTTTTCTTTTCAGTTCTTCAACCTGTTTCAAACAAGCATGTTAAATAGTATATGTGATTTGTTATACGTGCTTTGTCCGTAAAAATCATAGGAATACTCACTTGTTGGTTTCTCTATTTAAGCGAAATTTTCAACTTTTTGTTTTCAACTTTTTGTTTTCAACTTTTTGTTTTCAACTTTTTGTTTTCAACTTTCAATCGGTTCATCCGACAGTGCTTTTTCAGCCCCCGGTTGTCACGTAACACCGATTGTGACAGCCCCCTAAAACTTGGAATACGCGACCTACGGTGCTCTTTCTTTTTCAACCTTTTGCCTTTTGTTGCACCGACTGTCGACTTCTTCTTCTCCATGAGTTCATGCAGCGTACCATCATAATTCTCTCTAGCTGCTGGCGGTGTTGTGTTGTCTTCAATCTCAATATTCAGTCTTCTTTTACAACTTGTTCTAGCCTCATCATGGAACTGTTTCTTTTGTCGTCTTACAGTTCTGTTTGCAACCGAGTTCTTTCTTTTCCGACTCCTTGGCTCACTTGTTTCTGCAGCACCTTCAGAGCTCCCCCCTCATTAATTCTCTCTGAAAGCTTGACATTCAGCCTCTGTGAGCGATAGTTCATCGTCCATAACCTAACAAATATAACTTGACAGCATAATAGGCATTCAGATAAATGTGATTGCCTCACAACATTTTATTCATGGTTGCGATTTAAGAAATACTACAACTTCCTACTCAGTTTCAAGTGATTGCAATTTCTTTAAATATACAGTTGCTAGATAGGTTATACTATGATACATTGATAGATATGTGTTTGCGATTTAGGTACCAGATGTCACTGCTAGATAGGTTATACAATGATACATTGCTAGATTAGTTAAATCAAAACATTCATAGATACTTATCAGCTACCAAATAATATTTATCATACCTGCACGTCTCTGAGTTGGCTAACCATTTGGATCTTTTTAAAAGTTGACTCATTCCCCTCAAATCCCCACCACTTCTAAAACCTATGGATTATGTTTGGCCTTGGTATTTCAACGTCGATGAAAATATGCTCCATCAAAAAAGGCTACATACAAAATAATACAACATTCAAATATGGTTTTAAAAACTAACGTAATAACATAAGCCATCGTCCGTACAAATAGAAGAGCAACGCATATGATCACTCTACCGGGATTCCCGACCTTAACACATTTGTCCATTGACTTATGCAGCTTTTCAACTATAGCTTTAGACCAGTTGTAGTCGTTTATTTTCTCTAGATGCTCCACATAGAAAACTACTGCCATCCGACCACATCGCGTGAAACTGAAAAGAATACTGTCGAGCATATGAAAAGTATCAACAGATTAGCAACGTCCTTGGCCTCGTCCTCCCCTTCGTCCCTTATTTCTTTCTCTATCAGTTCCTACAAAATAAATAACATCATACTCATATACTACAACAACAGTTCAAAACAGTTAATCCTATTATGACATTGCTAGATATACCATGAAGACATTGCTGGGTACATGTAAAAAAACAAGACCATACTAATATACAGCAAAAGTATTTCAAAACAAATACTCATATTTTGACATTGCTAGATAGAGTGCGCTCACATTGCTAGAGACGTGTAAAAATACAACATCATATTAATATGTTGCTACAACAATTAAAAACAAATTCAAATTTTGAGAGTTCGTTCACCTTTATAAATGCATTATGCACTAATTTGTCGTTCGTTGGCCCGCTCCTCTTTATGCGGGGACTCAAAAAATATTTTTGCATTAACATCGAATCGTTCTCAGCTTCAACAGCAAATCGACTGATAAAGGCTCCTGTTTTATTCAGAGGCATCTCCTCGTTCCCGTGTTTCAGCCCCAATATAACCTTCAAATCCTTCGTAGTTAGCTTAAAATATTTACGACCTATTGTTGAAAGCCTTTTTTTCACATCGTAAAAACTACAAATTTCCTCAATCAAGTTGTGGAACTTTTTCAGCTTCAGATTTTCGTTCCTTACATCGAACGATGTTTTCAAAAACGTATAGAACGGGGTGTCTCTTGCAACTTCTATGTGTTCTGCTGTAATTATATTCCGTCTTAGCAGGTTGATTATACTGACTAAGCTAGACCTGTAGAATACGCTCGTCTTGGTCATGTTTGCCTGCATATATCACAAATTCGAGTCAACTTGATCATAATCCTTACATTGCAGTAGTAACATGTATCATAATCATCACACAATAACATAAAAACTATGCATAATCCTAGAGATTACCAACCAAACACTGCATAGGTCTTAATAACCCAACAACATCATCAACTAACTTTATACACATTGCTAGACATATTGCAGATTCATTGCTACATGTGTTTCATATTACTGCAAACACAATACTAACATTACTAGACATGGTAACACAGATTGCATACATTGCTAGATATGAACAATATTTCATGCATATGATGCAAATACTTGGTGAAACACAGATATTGCTAGATACGGCTACAATTTCACGGCGAGGTTACGATTCATGCCAAACAATCAACTAACCACTATCTGCTTCATCGGCATTCTCTGATATCAATATCGACACTAACATAACACCCACAATCTCGCCCAAGCATCTTCCACTCTTAACTAACATAATAAATTTCAGGAAAAACCAACGATATCACAGCAGCAACAAAAAACATCGACATAGAAATGCAAAAATTAAGAAACAAACGTTGCCGGATAAATGAGGTACTGTCCGTTACAATATTGAGAAACATGTTGCTAGATACAGTGCCTCGTCCGTCCAAAATAAGACTCGACAGACTACTCTACGACATTACACTGCCTCGTCCGGCCACAAAAAAACCACAGTAGAGAAGAAACTAACCTCTAGGAGTATAACGCCGCCGAGAACTGTATCAGAATGTCTACCGTCGCCGTTAACATGCGCTTTTAACCGTTGATCTGAGTCTGAAGTGATGTCATTGACTCAAACGTTGGTTTATGGTTGGGTTGAAGTTTTTTTTTTAGGTTCACTATCGGTTTTCGTGTTTCTCTCTCCTCAAAATTAGAAAAGTGAAAATGGAGGGAATTAGATCCTATTCATTTTTTTGGATTCCGCACTGTTAGATCTCATATCATTTATGACATCTTGTGTTAAATTTGAATAATCATACCCTTTAATAAAAAATATCTATAGTAGAAATTGTTAGATCTGAGATAAACAATATTATGTTTTTTTTATAGTATACTTTTAAAACCTGCCAAAAAATCCATCCCCAACCTTTTAATTTTTAAACTAACTTCATATAAAGATTAAGGTACGTAATACAAGTATAATGATATATGTTTTCTTATTTTTAATTTTATAGTTACTTAGGTTTGAAAATATGAATTACAAAAACTTGGTTTCCTATCTTTTTAGTTGTTTCTATGAAGATTTATTGGATGAATAGTGTGTAGAATTGAGCTATGTTTAGGATACTTTGTTTTATAGGGAATGGTTCAGATTTGAGTGATTTAGGTTCGGATGTTTCTTAGAATATATTTGGTTCAACTGGCTGACATCACACGATAAATCTCGTCTTCATAGCACACATCGCGCAACAATGACATTCAATATACGATTCATTCAATTTTTTTGTATTTTTATTTCTATATTTGTGCGATTTTTACATGCTTCCGTACATGGTTTTTTAACTCGTTTCATATGTTGTGCAACAATAATACACTACACATATAGTTTTAAAGTAGATATTTTGCGTAGTCTTTGGTTAATTTTGGTCGCGGTCTTATTCATAAACTCAATCTTGTTTTTTTAGAGATAGTTAAGCAATATGTAACAAGTAAGGTAACAAGTAGCAAGCTCACGCATCTCATGCCAATATGACAAGAGCTAATATTAAAAGGTGATACAATTTCCCGTAGTGTGCGACATAATTGACATTGTCTAGTTTTAGAGTTCGTCATTAGGAGATGAAGTTAATCATTCTTCTCCGGTTCTTGCAGGCCATTCAGAAGTAGGGGAGCAGTGTTGGCCCATCCAAAGTGTATACCCTTAAAAAGGTGTTCGCAAATACCAAACCCACAGGCCTCGATTGTATCCGGATTACAATAAGCAAGAAGTTTGTAATTGTTTCACTAAAAATTTATTTTTTTTAAAAAACTAATGTTTGATTAATATATCATTTTTATTCATTTATTTTTATGTATTATGTAGCCCCAAATTTCATTATATTTTTAATTTGCGTACAATATTTTTCGGAAATGTGATCTTTGTTATGAGACTAGTGTTTGAAAGCATGTATTAGTATGCCAATTGGACCACTTATCGACAATCTGACTTGTTCGTATTTAAAATACCCACTTGATTGAGGACTTACTGGAGTGTTATCATGCATATATATCATATTTCCATTTCATTTTTAACAAGATGACAATGACCTTTGACAACGTATGCTATTACGGGTCTTTTCCGTAGAAGGTATACAAGTTTTGCCTCGTTTGTACGATGATGTCTTCCAGTAGCAGATCTACCTTCAGAAAGGGGGGTCGGGCGCCGCTCCCTCTTAGCCAAGGTAGAATAGTAGACTAATAAATATAGAGAGAATTATAACATAGGAGCTTCCTAAGGGTGTGGGATAGCGAATTGAAGTGATTATGGATATTAGTGTTTTCTATTTGATTTGTCATTTTTATAATAAAGATTAATCTAAGATTTTTTAAATATATTTATTAGTAGTAAAGTTTACTATTTTTTAATTTATTTTTTAGGATTATTTCCATTATCATATAAAGTATATTTGTAATTTATTTATAGTCCCCTCTTAGATGGCTATTATCTAATATACCATATTAAAAAAGATTTAAACTATTTAGGTACCAAATATTTTTAATATACCAAATTTACCCTCATTTATTTATTAATTTTAATTTTTAATTTCAGTCGTCTTCCCCACAACAACAGTCACTTTATTTGGCATCTACATCTCTCTATTTTTTTTATCTATCAAAATCCATATGAAGGTAGAAACGTCTTCTCTTTCGAGTTTTTCCCTCCCAAAATAGAAGATGGATTCGACAATATGTTCGAGAGAATGGATCTGATGGTATCTCACAACCTTCTAATATCGTGCTGATGGATCCACCGCCGATTTCACAGTCGACATCACTTATGATTCGTTACTTCCCCACTCAAGTTAGTATTTTTTATGTTCATTAATGTAAGTGCACTAAAATGATAGATTTGTTAAAAAAACTCAATCTTATAATTGGGGAAGAGAAAAGAGTCTGTATTTTTTTTATAAAAAATGATTGTGTTTGGTTTCTAAAATTTCTTCAATTTTTTATGTTTAATTTTCACTTAAAAGAGAAACTAATGTGTGAAATACATTTTAATGAACCCACAATGCTCTAATTCCTAAATGTTTGTCATTTTATCAGGTTTCCAGAAAGAGAGATTCTTTGTTTTCAATCTATACTAATTTATTCTTCATGTTTTGGTTCATGCCTTGAATTTTATGTTCAAAAATTACTTCAAGAGGATTTTTAATTTCAAGAAATAAAGAGATGGTTACTGGAAGTGGTTTTGCTGACAACTTGGGATCAGGAGGGATGACGGAAGCTTCTTCCCTTCTTTTTGTTTATTCGCTAGACTATGCACGAACTTTCTTGCCAATGATTCAAAGGCTACCAAGAAAGGAGGAGAGAGGTAATTTAATGGTATGGTTGATGTGTACAAGAAAACACTGAAAAACTGATGGTATTTTATGGCTTTATCATGGGTTCAACATATCTTATGCCGCAATCATTGTCCACCATAGTCTGTACTTTGAAATCTATGGTTCGTGTTATTTTATGTGTGCATGTTCAATGACTTTTATTGTTCTACTCGAATTTTAGGATATCAGTAAAGTAAGGGTACCAAAATTTTTATTTACTATCAAACAAACAATAATATTAATATGTCATATTGAGACTCGACCATAAACCAGATTTAGGAAAAATAAGCATGCCTGGGACTGGTTCGGTTTATGTTTGTAACTGTAAACTAAAATAATTTATTCAAATATTAGGGTTTTAGAAAAGTTATATAATTGGGTCACTAATGGTTTTTAGAGAATCAGTCAATTTCATGCATGAACTAAATAGTTATTTTGGAACCAACTCTTTTTATTTTTGTATAAAGTTTTAGGATAGTTGCTTCGCTCATTTTTGCTCATGTTGGCTCATCACCAATGGTGCTGGCTTAGCTTTATACCTAATTGACACAATTCATAGAAAAATGATAATAACTTTGGGGAAAGCGATCAAATACAAGAGTTCTTATAATTCATTTTGTCAAATCCTTAAAAACAATGGTACAAAATCTCTTTTCAAATGTGTCGGTGCGAATATTATTCGTGTCGTTGCTAGTAATGGGTGCTCGTTGGTTATAAAAAACTGTAGATGGTGCTTCTAGGCAAAAATTATCATTCTTGTAGAGGATTAGTAACTCATTCTTTATAATTGGAATTATTTCTTATGTTACTCTCTGAACATTTTACAGACTCGTATAGTTGAAGTTTAGATATGAGCGGTGAAGAGAAGAAACTGTATTATTTTATGCCACCTTGATAGTCTTTGTAGTCAAATTTTATTACACATACGAGATGTTAATTAATTGAGAAAACAAGTTGGCCGGAAATTTTAGTTGGAATTAAGTAGAAAATTAAATTGACATTAAAGATAACAAAATAAGAACCGTTCTTTATTAAAACCCACACTGAATAATAATCTGATAAAACTTTCTAAATAAGTCACAAGAAACCTCTAACATGTACTTTCTAGCTACATTATATACTTGAATTTGTACACGAATAATACCGCATTAAATCTCCAAAATACAAACATTATTTATTATGTACTTGTAATCGAATTAAGGTAATCTATAATTTGTATACATAGTATTTGATTTAAAAAAAAACATGTTGTGTTAGTGCTTTTGAGAGGTTTTGTGGGTCTAAAAACGAATCCAATACTATCAAAAAATGTCAAGCTCCTAATAACAAACAACAATTTAAATTTAAAAGAACTTAATCAGAAGAAAAAAATATAGAGATATCGACACTCACCTATCACAGTCAAGAAAAACTTCTTGAACTAGCGAAATCAAATTCTGAATCTTACGATTTAGGTATTGAAAAACTTTGAAACTATATCGATTTAAAAGCTTGAAACTCTATTTTAAAGATTGATGGTTTGTTTGTTTGGTATGGATTGAGATGAGCAAGCTAATTGATTTTCAGTGAATGCGTTTCTTAAAGAAAAACTGAAGGAGCTAAATAAAGTATTAGTTTCGACTTGTTTATAAGAGACGAGCCAAAAATTTCATAGCTATTATGTAGTTTAATAGTTTTTTTGTGTTAATATGCTAGTTAAATCTTATTATTATTATTTTTTATTTTATTTTATTTAAATAGGAAAAATAAAAAATAAAAAATAAAAAAAATTATAGTTAATTTTTTAAATATATATATGGATCATAAAAGTAAAAAATGAATTTTCCTCTTATTATGATGAACATTTAACTTGAAGTTTTCTTTCCAAGAAATTAATTTTTGATCTCCAAGCTTTATCCTGATCATTCTAATCTTCCAACTCCTTCAATTATCATTGGCTCGTTGCCAATGAAATGCTGACAACATGAAGACCTCTTCCATCAGCCACCAACGAAACCAAACTCAAGAAGAATTTTTTGCGATCTACTTCACCTTACAGTCGTGCAGCTAAGACAACCAAAGAAGAAATAAGTAGAAAGAACAAGAATTAAGTAGAAAGAACAAGAATTAAGTCACAGTAGAAAGAACAAGAATTAAGTCAGTCATAGTCAGGCCTTTTAAACCTGAACAAAAATTGACTAACAATAAAGAGATGGATCAACATTTTGTATTTGCTCAACAACTTCATACACCTTTTGTTAACTCTACTTGGAATATCGAAATGCAGGGCTTCCTTCTTCATAGATTCTTGAATAAGCTCAAACGATTCAAATGAGCTCTCTAAGGGTGAAATGTTTAAGTTTTTGGTAACGTATTTGACAAAGTATCTTCACCACCTTGCCCAAGAATAATCCTGTTGGAGCATAATAAAGCATGATTCGTGTGAAGCCATAGTTTCTTTCTTTAGTGGACAACATTTT